>VBSM01000483.1:41238242-41256629 GCA_008086735.1 Cheirogaleus medius
GGGGGGGGGAAGCTGTAAAGCTGTAAATTGAAAAGAATAGAGCTTCATGGAACTGGAATATAGTTCTTGGAGTGAGTTTGTGAGTTTACCCTGAGAAAACAAAGAGACGCTTTTAAGGTGGTTCGGGGAGTTATTTTTACTTTTAAAGATGAAGGTGCCATATATAATAGTCAGTGACAGGGATCCTGAAGAAGGGAGTTCTTTGTTTGAAGACACTCTTGATCTCTTTTTAAACAGAATTGGAGTGCACCTAGATGAAAATGAATTAAAACCTGGCCAATAGCTGCTTAAATAGCTACCCTGAAAGCCAGCCAAAACCAGATTAGCTTAATTTTGCAAAAGGGAGTCAATAAAAAATGCAAGATTATTTCAAGGCAGAATTCAAATGTAGTCCGTTGGAAATGAAAATTGAATAATAGAAGATCCAATAAGCAAGGACATGAAAACTGAAGAAGTTAATTAGCCCGACAAAACAGATAGAAGAGTAGCAATAATTTCATCTCAATTAAAAAAGTACATGTTCTAGTACCTAAAAAAATAATAAATAGATCAACTGTGCTAAGCCTAACAAATTTAGAATTTTAAGAAGTGCAGAAAAGATTCATAGATCTTAAAACAATATTTAGACTCACAAGTGTTCCATATGCCATAATAATCAGTTGGCAGTGATGTGATCTTGATTAACTGTCTTTCATAAAAAGGCTCCACTGTTCACCTCAAACAGTGAAATTATTTATGGATTCGAATGCTGAAGATTCAATGAGAATTATTTTTGATCAGAGAAAGGTTGAAAAAATTTGTGTATAAGTGGAACTGCGCGGTTCAAACCCATGTCGTCCAACAGTAAACTGTATAAAAAAAACTAATACTGTGTTAAAATATGGCAGGTGCTTAACAGTTGATTAACCACTGTGTGTAGTTTCCAAGAACGGAAATATATGAAGCACAGGCTCTCTAATATTGCTATCTAATACAGTTTCTGGGTGGTAAAGATTTCACAGAACTTTAATCATGTAGGTGAAATTAGTCAGAACTAAATAAAAGAAAAGGAAAAATAGGTTTAGAATACTGAAAAAGAACTAGTCCTAAGTGAGACCGAACACTGAGCATTCATGACATTACAGTAGGGAGCAATACCAAATTTATCAAAACAAATTTATCAATACGAAATTTAGCAAAACAAAACTGAAAAATTTGGTATTTCTCAAATACCAAAGTTGTTTGGTGACATTTAGAAGCAAGGCAAAGCAACGTCAGGACAAAGAAATGACAAGAAGGGCAGGATAAAGCCAAGGTATTCCTAAGGAAGCCACAGCTTACAGGGTATACAGAGTGTTCTCGGGTAATAGTACCTTATATATTAATCTATTGTTTTTCTCCACGGAGAGAATGGCCTTCAATAGCATAAAGTCCAATCTTCTATAGCGTTGCTTAGAGATTCTGGAGAGATATATGAAGAAAGGGAAATACAGAAGTAAATAAAGATAAAGTCGTTGTCTTTCCTAAGCACAATTGGGATGAAATGAAATGGATAAAAAACAAATCTCTGAAGTACATAAGCCCAGAGCCAGCTCCCCAGGAGAGCTAGGAAGCCTCCATCACGTTCACCAATTAAAGGTGACAGGCTCCGTTGGAAAACCCACTGAGAAATAAAGTATAGCTGAGGGTCCTTTGTTACGACAGGAATGAGATGCCTCCGGTGATGCTTTCTGCTTGTCTTGCCCCGATTTGATGTGGCACACATGACCAAAGAGTAAAGCTCTTTTACCTTCCCCCACTGTGGTGTTTCACATGCTCACGGACAGAGGCTGGTTTGCCTCCCATACTCAGTGATTTTAAAAACTCCTTTTTAAATCCACCAGTCACATGGGTAATTTAGAGAAGTTTCCCGAACTAGTGAGTGCACAATGTCCACTCACTCCACGTGGAGAGGATGGGGGAATATCTGAGGAGTGCGGCTCTGGTGACGGCACCCACCACAGTGACAGCCAGACACCTGGGGCCCAAGGGTTTTCAGTCCCAGAGGCGACACTTAGCTATTTATTCTCCGGTAGTGGCTGCTTCTCAGTAAGGTGCATCACACGTGGGGAGCTGAGTCATTTTTCTTAAGTTGAACAGACAGATGACAAATGGTAGTTAGGAAGAACATCTGAGACGGAGGCAGCTCTTTATCAGCTTATAATTTAATTTGATGAGCCCATTTGATGAGTTTTAATTTCCTCTTTTCAGGGTCTTATCTAGAGAAACTGCTTAATTCATGCAGGTCTCTGATAATTGTGTGAGACTTTCTGCACACATCGATAAATACATACGCTACCATCTGACATCTCTATGGAAGGAGATCATGCTTTCTTATTCCTGAAATTGAACATAAATATAGTAAAATTTTAGTTAAAAGCTGGTTTGTGTTTTAGAGCCCATGAAATAAGATATGGAAGTCTATTTACCGTTTAAAGAAAACTAGTATGCCACTGGAAATTAAAATATCCTATCTTAGTAGGTAAATCTTCCTTGGATTCACGCACTGTGCTTCCTGGACCCCGAGGCAGTTCCGCCAGCCCCACCGGACTCTCCGAGGTGATGTCCCAGGCCTGGCAGGAGCTCCACAGCCACAGGGATGCAGCCTCAGAGCCAGGACTGGGGACAGGCTGGAAGCAGGGCCCTGTGGGCAGTGGGCCAGTCTGACCGGAGGGCACAGTCAAGACCGAGCACCCATCAGGCTATCCCGCAGGCTCAGGGACCGCAGGAACGCCAAGTCACATGGTGGCATCAGTGCCAGTCGCCCTGGGACTGTGGAGCTTCCCCACCCGCTCCTAGGACGCACTGAAGCAGTCACCCAAAGCCTCCCAGGTCAGAGCCTAGTGCCCCAGCGACTGCCAGGCTCAGACCCCACTGTGATGGAGGGGAGGGCGCTCGGCTGCCAGTGTGGCTCGGAGCCACATAGTCCACTTGCTCCGCGGTGCAGTGGGGCGAAGTGAAGGCCACCAGCACAAAGCCGAGCGCCATGCATGCCCACGTGGTGCTATGCGCCCGAGAGCACGCGATGGCTTCAGCTGCACTGGCCCGGGGTCGGTGGCCACCCGGTCTCCACCGTGCCTGTTGTGCAGCACAGTGACCCTGCACACACCCCGGCAGGTCCCCGTCCATGCAGGCAGTGGCCGGCGGTGGAGGTGGCCGTCTCACCACTTGCCACTGTGCGCAGCATGAGCAGGTGCCCGTGTGCCTCATGCCATTCCATGCGTGCAGACGCCTCCCCACAGACCACTTCCACCTTGTCGAACGCATCGCCCTGTCACCCTCTGTTTCACATCGCGCAAGTCCCGGGTCGCTTCTCTGTGATCCACAATGTTCCTTCTGAGAAGCACTACCTGTGGGTGGGCATCTGGCTGCAGTTTACACTTCCTTCCCCGAGAGCCTCGTGCTGCTGCTGCTGGTCCATCTTCTCTCCCTCCTTCCCTGCAACTATCCATCAAAACCACAGCGTTAACATGCCCAGAGCCAGCTAATCTGAGCCAAGAACTAATGAGATTCTCTGCCTTAAAAAGTTTAATTAGGAGACACAGCAGGTGTGAACAGAACTGCGAGCCCTACACCCAAAACACTAGGATGCAGAGAGAGGGGCCAGGGACGCTGGGAAAGTTTATAAAGAGTGAAAGAGAACGAAGCAGGTAAACTAGAGAAAAACCAAGAAAATGCAAAAAGAGAGAAACTGGGTATGTTCTGAGGGACACAAATGGAAATCTTGATTACTGGCTTTCCAGTTGAGTCCCCAAGAAACATGGAATGACTTCATTTTCTGTCCTGGAGTGGCCTCGTATTTTGAGATATGACCGAGAGTAGCAAGCTGGGGTCTGCTTCACACTGGAGAGTCCCCGTAAATTAACAAATCACAAATTCCAACCGGAATCCCGCAGTCGTTTCTGCTACTTTTAAAATCATGCTGGCCTCTTTTAGAGACTAAGAAGAGCTTCTAAAACTGTCAGTGCCGAATCACTTTATACACTTATTTAGTCCCACTGATTTTGTTCCAAGTAAAATTTCCTTTCCCTATTGATGTATTTTTTATTTCTTTATTCTGAGCCCTTTCCAAGTTTTTCACACTCCCAGTAAATCACCAAGCTAAAATTGAAAACCAACAAAAAGGAACACATTTAGCAAAATGTCTTGTGTTGAGTTTCCTTTCTTCTAATCAGAGTTATTTCTGATGTATTATTTTTAGAAGGCTTGTTGGTGGGAGAGGGCCCTGGGTTACCCATGCTGAGACCGAGGGTTCCTACTTTTCTTTAGATGATTATTTATAATTTCCAATATCTCCCTTATCCATATTTGATATTTGATGATTTTCTGCCTGACTTCTGGAAAGCTAATTTTACTGACTTTATATTTGCTCAATTTATTTTATCAAGTATTATAGAGTATCCTACATTTACATCTTTATTATATTTATAACTCTCTGCTTCACAAAATTAGTCACCAACAAGTAGCTCTCTTTTATTTAATGAGCATATATACATATATATATATCTCATCTAAGTCTTTAATTAAAACAACAAATAAGGCAATGCTACCACCAAAATGACTTACTAAATTTAATTACTACCTTATTGTTCAAATCATTTGGGAAAGCCTTTTATTATTTTGTTTTCCTGTCACTCACCTCTGCTTTAACCTTAGAGCTCTTTGAGCTAAATCTTATTTCTCCAGTGTTCAGATAAACATTCTGTGAGAGAAAACCTTTAGCCTCAATAAGGTGGAATCATATTACTTCTTCCACCTTGCCTCTTATCTTCCAGAGCAATCACTGTCCTATGAAAGCAAGCCCAGTGAAGTTGACAGACCTTGTCAGCTGGAATGAGTTACTACAGTAATATGTAATATATTGCCAAGTTTAAAAGGCTTCGTTTACTCCTGTCCAGCCTCCTTCTTCCACAGGCAGGTTGTGCCTTTGCTCCCTTTCAGTCTTTAACAATTGCCCTCGTCGTTAGTAAACTCTCAGAAGGACAGGTAAGCTCTGCAGCGACCGCAGCTCCGTAAGCACACCAGCCACCAGCACACGCGTGCGGGAGAGCGTGTCATTCGTGAGTGCGGCCTGCAGGCAGTCCCACATACGTCACTGTGACTACCTGGCCATCCATGCCAGGCGTCACCCACCACAGCTGGCAGGATATAGGTGACCTTCCAGGTGAAGCTAAGGGTTTTTACAGTAATTTTTTTAATTTCAAAGTATTGTGAGGGTACAGATGTTTTCGGTTACAAGGATCACTTTCGTAATGCTCGAGTCGGAGTTGTAAGTGTGCCCAACGCCCAGCTCGTGTTCACTGTACACGTTAGCTAGGTTTGCACCCACCCCCTCCCTACGTCCCCGGTTGATTTCCGTTGAGTTTTACGTCCCTCTGTGCCAGTGTGCTCATCGGTTCGTTTCAGTTTAATAGTGAGTACGTGTACTGGGTATTTACCCAGAGGAAAAGAAGTCATTTTATCAAAAAAGACACATGCACTTGAATGTTTATTAAAGTAATTTTTTAAAAAGCCCTTTCCAAGGCAACTGGCGAGAACTTCTCTTTTCCATTGTTCCTTGTAAGCATCTCACCTAGTTTATCTTTGCGATTAAAGACTTCTGCAGGTGCCTTATTCCTCATATAACCTGCACCCCTCCTTGTTTTGTATTCCTAGGCAGCTGTTCAAGGGATTCCATTAAACCTCTGAGAGCAGAAGATGTCAAATTTTTCTCATAAATAATGGTGAATAAGAAATCAAGGTATTTAAATAGCACATACCACCCACTTTTCCAGATGTTACCTTTGCTTCCCTCTGATAAATCCACTTACCATGTGTAAATACTACACGCTACCAAGTACATACTTTCATCATGAAAGTCAGCTGTACATTAAAACAAGGGAGCTAAAAATTTTAAATTTCTTAATTATTCCAGTTTTTGATGTCTCTTCCTCCAAATTATCATGGATTCAAATTATTGCACATATGCAAGGGATTTGCCTCTTCAAAAGAGACTTAAAAGGAGGGAGAAAAAAACGCATAGTCTCTCTTGCCAGTTCAATGAGTTCAACTGTTATTTCTGAACTTAAGAAGCGCCACCTAGCATACAACCAGGTGCCATGAGAGCCCAGTTTAAATGTTTCAAAAATAGATCCCCCAAAGTGTGTTTGTTTTCCAAGACAATATGACGTGCAGAACAGTGACAACAGGGAATGTGTTGTTGAAGAGTGACATCAAAGACAGCCCTGTTCATTTCAACACGTTACAGCGACAGATAGCCCATAACAAAGCAACAACATGTAATTTATCTCGTAACCATTCCCTTGCCCATTTGCTTGGCTAAACACAGGTTGGATCAGGAATAAAAAGCACATCTTGATTCATAAAACTTAAACATATTAAACAACATTTACCATTGTGGCAAAGGCCATTTCAATTAATACAACCCAATTTCAAACTATCCAAGTAATATTATCACCTAATTTGAGGTATTTAGAGTATTGGTGATAGTATTCATACTATATACTTATCAAAAGGGATTTTTGTTCCCTTCCTATTGATCCTACATAAGTTTCTTTTCAAGAAGTTGTAATTGACGTCCACATGATGTAATACTTCTTTCCAGAAAGAAACATTCCCTGTAGATTTCCTACAGATTGAGGATTCTGGTAAGATGTCGTTGCCTTGAGAAAACTATTTAAGAAAAATGGGAAAGTTTACATTTTAGAAGTCTCTGGAATATTTCTTTGAGATCTTTCAAAACCAATGAAATGATTCAAAGTCTTTCAGATTTTAATATATGAAAAGCAGAGACAGAAACAATTATTTTGCTTTGCTGGAATAATTGATACACTACTTCTACTCTTAACAGCTCTTCTATTAAAGAGTATAATATTAAAAAATCTAAAAAATGCATTTTGTGATAAATATTTTAGATCAAATATTCACTGAAGAGATATGCAATGTTTGTTTTGAGAAGAGACAGCAAAGGCAATTAAAAATCAACACATGAAGCATCAGATGAACTCATGGCTACAGAATAGTTTTTCTTGTCATATATAGATTTGCCATTTTTGGTTTTTGAAATGGAATAATTAGAAGGAAATAATTGTAAATGGCCTTTTTGCTCCATCAGAAGCTATAAAGATAACAAATTATATAAAATTAACCAAGTCTTCTCAGGTGACCCAATTCAACTTCGTAAGTTTTTCACATGAATTACCGGATAGGATTCAGAATTTTATGTGAATTGATCAAGCAGGACGCTTTTGTTCCATCTTCCCAAAGCAAAACAACCGCACACAGAGAATTTTAGATAAGTCGTAGATTGTGCTAATTCTAACTATGCTACTTACTCTAAGGAAAGCATTTTAGAGATACAGGGGATACTTTGCAGATTTGTAATTAATATTTTGAGCTTAAAAATATCTCAGTATTGTCCCTAAATAACAATGTATATTTCACAGGATAATTTTTCTAAGGCCCATTGTTCTAAATTGTAAAGCTTATGTACAATATTCCCTTTCTTTGATGTGGAAGATCTTTAAAAACTGTTCTGGTACTGTGTTGTCATGTAAAGACCAATGACCTTTCTAAATTGAGATCTGACTGAGTCCCTTAAAAGCAATATCAAAACATCCAAGTCATGCCTTCCTTCAATTTCTAACCTGTTGTACACACATTTTACGTTTCTCTTGACAGACGAATGCTGCAGCTTTTAATGAATTTTTAAACAGTGGCCCGTAAAATCAGTTGTACCAAGAGTTGGACATCAAAGCTCCAATTCTAGAGCTCAAAAGGTAGTTAAAGAAGGAAAATTCAAAGCTAGAGAAAGCAAGAAAACGTATGATTCACTTCCTCTCCACTGAGGAGTCATTTTTTCTAGAAAGGAAGGCAAGTTGAGTCCTTTGTCTTGCCTTGTGGTCTATGGATGTGGCTTTCTAGATTGTTCTCTGTACTTTTCCCCACACGTACTCCCTGTGCAGTCTGTGCCGTAATAATCAATACGACCTTTGGAAACCATTTAAGGGTGCAAGACCTGTGGCTCCTGTAACTTATGGTGAACAGCATCTTTCTGGCATATTTTTTAGAATTTGTGTGTTATCAGACCATGTTAATCCATCCGTTTGTCATACTAACTGCTCCTCGAGTAGGAAGGAATGTTCAGAGCCATCAACCACTCAAGATCTTCATCTATGTTTCTTCCACATTTCTTTCTTTTTCCTCCTATGCTAGCATTTTGCTTCAAAGCCATTTCACACTTTTATTTTAAATTAAATTCTACTCAAAAATTATCATCTATGATTTAAATTAATTAGTTTTCCTTTTCCTTTCATCTTTTTTTTTTTAAATACTGAGAAATGATTAAAGTAACCCATGTGACAGGCAGTCTGTAGCTGGAGCGTTGGCACGGCTCCCGCAGGCCGGCGGACAAGTGGTTACTCACTCATGATGCCTTCATTAAACAAGAAGGCATAAAATTCATTTGAAAACATAAGTCGGGATTTCCACAAACTGAGCAGAATTTATTCCCGCAGGCTCAAGCTAAGAGTACTCCTCATTCTAAATTAAAGAAATAGATTTCCATTCCCCTTGCACCAAGTTTTGAAGGAGGTTTAGGCAAAAGATGAAAGGTAGCCTTTACAACTGTGGACAGGGTGATCCAAGCCCTCCCTTTCCTGCTACTTGCTCCCTTTTTGGGGCCATTAGCTCCTTATTAGCCACTCTGCTTCGAGCCAGGAGGGGAGGAATGGAAGTATTCACAGCAATGCACGCAGCCATTCTGGGAAAATTTATAAACACAAAAAGTGAAATATGGCCACAATATATGTAGTGGGTTGCATGGTGACTCCCAGAAACACTAGGAAAAGGAATAGGGGCGCCCCTAAAAATGCAGAATTCAATTCCAGTCTCTTCCAAAGTTTACATCATGTGATTCTGGGTGAGCATAAATTCTCTGAGTATCAATTTTCTCATCTTTAAAAAAAAAGGCTAATTATGTCTATCTCAGAGTTGATGTTTTGTTGGTTTTGCAAGATGAGAAGTGAAGAGTTCCTTTCCACTGTATGTTCTAAGTCAAAAATATGTTATGCTGGTAAAACCTCCAGAATGGTAAATAATGAATAAATATAAATCTCATTAACAGAATCACATTTGCTGCTGTTAATCAATGTTCTGCGTCTTCATAGCTCCCTTCACGAGCTGCCTTCATAGTCGCTCAGCTCTCTCTTTAGGGACGGTTCCCGGGCTGTGGCTCAGCTCCAGGTGCAAAGCCCTATTTTCGGATCACAGCGACGCGTGTGCCTCCAGTCCCTGGGGCGGGATGAGTGTGTGCCCTCCCAGCACCCTCCTCTAGAACGTTCTTCCACTTGTCTCATCGGCACACAGACCTTCGTTGGCCTTCTCCCCGGGCATGAGGCTGGGGGCAGGTGTCAGTGTTTTGTGTTTGTGTCTTCAGAAGGTTTGCCGTCTTTTTCAATCCCTTTCTGTCTTCCCGGCACAATCTTAGCGGCAGCTTCCGATCCACAGTACCTGCCAGCCGCTGAGACCATCCGCAGACCCCGCACTCGCTGCCACCCGTCCGGCAGGTGTCGTCGGCAAACAGGAGACCAGCGGCTGCTGGAGGTGTCGCCGGAGCGAGAGGGAAGAGGACAACTATGGTGGCTTCTCCCCTCGCCATCCTTCAGTTTCCTACCAGCGCCTCCCTGCGACCAAACCCGCCCAGAAGCCAGTTGTCCTGAGTCTGGGAAACAGCCTGCAGAGCCCGCCCCAGACACAAGCAGGGCAGGGCAGAGGGCAGGAGCCAAGCTGAGAGCAGACAGCCCAGAGCCGACAGCCTGGTGACCCACGCTGGCCACGGAGCGTCTGAGAGAAAGTCCACCAGCAACGACCACCAACGATTTTCTTTGTCATCCAGAGTCACACGGGGAGGTGACCTCTTCCTCTGCTGAGCACAGTTGTTCCCCACACGATGCCCAGAGCTGCCACAGGCAAGGTGTGACCATGGTGGCGCTAGTGAGGACACAGGATGACAGGGAAGAGGCTTGGGGAGAACCGGCACCCTTAATAATATCATTTAGACAATGCATGAACGCCTCCTGAATCCATTTCACTTTAAAACTTTGTGTTTGAGGATTATGTTACTTCACGTCATTCAAGCCATTTGGAGTTGGTTTTGTTTGTTTCTTAAAGCCAAAAATACCCTAAATGATACACTCTGCTTTCTAGTATTCCCTGTAGAAATCCTTGCCAAATGCCCCGAGTAGAACTTTCACATTATACTAATAATTAAAGCAATAGGAAGGAATGAAACCTGAAGCAAAATAACAAGTGCTTAACAAAGTAAATAAATTGTATGAGTCAGAATATAAACACACACACGCAAGGGAAGAAGGTGTTAAGTCTGCACAAAGCCTACGGTGACAGACTTATGAAAACATCAGAAAGACTAGTCTAGATGGGAGTTGCTGAGTGGATACGACTAGTTGTTTTGCACATGAGCTCGTGAATAAATGGCTCTGCCTTTTTCTAGCACATTAGTCGTTAACGTTGTTGTTGATGGAAGTGGTAGTGGGTGGACATCCTCGCAGGGACGGTCAGACGTCCCCATCGTCACTGTGCAGAGGCACCGTCCTGATAAGAACAGCAGAACTTCGATGTCCAGTTTAATCTGTTTTTATTTATCCACACGGAGACACGTTCTGAGAGAGAGTAACTCGGGAAAAGCGTTTATTCTGCTGTGTCAAAGGTTTACATTTTGCCTTTTGAAAATACTGTATTCACGTTATGAACACGAGCATTAGAGTTTTCTAGATAAGAGGATATGTACGTTATGTACGTTAACATATGCATCAGAACTGCTGTGAAGGGAAAAAATCAACGGCATTTTTCAAGACTTATTAAACATAACGCCTCCAGTGTGTGAGAAGGTGACATAAAGTGGTTTCAGGCACCGAAGTGAAGCCAACGTAAACCCGAAACCCATCTGCCTGAATGGGCTCTGTCATCCTGGATGAGTCACTTCATCTCCGCAAGGCTCAGTCTCCTCGCTGGAAAGGGGTAACTGTGCCGCTTCCCACTCTAGACTTTTGAGAGAATTCAACTACACAATATATATGAAGTACTTAGCACAGCGTCATTTGCTAAGAGCTCAGAGTGTTAGCTTCATTCCTAGGTCGTCTCAAGCGGAAGCAACTTCCTTCAGAAATTGCCTGGCCTACCTTCCTGCTCCGGGACAATCGCCATTACACAACCACATGTGACCGTCACAGCACAGAAAAGAAAATGCATGATCTCTCCCGTCCCATGGCTGTAAACTGAGTCCAGGGGCCAGAGCGGAGCACTTTATCTTCAGAACTTCAGAAGGTGCCTGTCACACCGTACACATATCATAGAATATTTGTTAAATGAATAAGTACTGTTATCTGTCATCCTTGCCTTTGGGGTGTTTTTATTTTGTTTAGTTTTGTTTTTGCATTTCCCTCTCTGGATCAAATTTATAAGCAGGGACCGCGAGCTGCCTGCTTATGAGGCCAGGACAAGGCCGTTTGGTTTGAGAAGTCACGGCATTTGGGGAAACGTGCTTTTCAACACCTTAACATCAAACGTCGCTAAAACTTCCCCCGATGAAATGTAGAAAATGTTATTTTCTTTCAGGCTTTCACATCCACGCCACTTTTATGGGAAATAGTTTGCATTCCTTTCCACAACATTTTCCACCTGAAGGAAAGGCATCTGGGAACTTTAATCTTAAAAATACCAAATGCTCCGTAAGGAGAGAACTGTGGAAGGGAAGAAAATGAAGGACTGCAAAGGGAAGAAAGATGAAAAGAAGCGCAGTCACTGACGGACTGGGCCCGGGTAGAAGTTAAGCGCGTGTAAGCACGCTGCTGGCTGAATTGTAATAACGAAAGTCAAAAGACTCAAAAAAATCACTTTATATGTTTATTTCACTCTGCAATTCTTTTTTGCCATTTGACTTTTGTGCTCAATACTGTATGGAGTCATCAAAGAAGTCTGTTCTGGGCTCTAAATTGTCCTTCATAGAAGAACTAGTTAAAGCTCATGTGCACACAAGTGTGTGTACACGCTTACACACACACACACACAGAGGAATAAAAAATTGGGGCACACGTATGTTGCTAAATAAATCTCCAAGAAAGTACCATCATCCGCTAAAAGTTTTGTCTCGTCAGCTCAGAAGGTGACCACAGTGTAAAAACTGGGTATCTCAGCAATTTTGTTCAGGAGACAGAAGGAATAGAGTGGAGCCCGGGAAGTCATGGGTAAGAAAATGATAATCTCTCAAAAAAAGAGGAATTAGTTAATTTTTTAGCCACAGTGTGGCCTGTGGAAACCACGGTTTAGGTGTGACTTTGGCCTTAGGCTGTTAGGAACTTTTTTAAGATTATGCTAAGAACATCATAATCTGACTCTTACCAGAGCTAGAAGAGTACTCAGGGTCTTATTTCCTTTGGAAAATTCAAAGTTAAAATGTATGTGAACTATTGTGTTGAAAAAGCCCTCATGTGAAACCCTGTATCTGTGTTGAAAATAGAATCTGCTTTTCCATGTCAAGGTGACCCAGATGACTTGGATCCTTCATTCAACAATGGTCTGCCCCTTCTTCCAAACGTGATTTCCAACGGCAACGCTTGTCATGGCTTGAGGTATTTGAATGAGTGTTCTCAGCACTACGCACTCGATATTATTTAACAAAAGCAATTTTTTACAAGTTTCTTTATTTTAGATTTATTTTATAAAGAAAGAAAATTACTTGGTTTTTTAAATCATAATTGTTAGGAAGGAGCTAGCCAAGTAAAAGTTATCTCATTTTTAGAACAGTGGGATTTGCTTCATTAAATATTATAAGCTTACTGCACAAAGAGAGTTCTACTTTCTTCTCTCAAAATTCTTACTGTTTAATAAATTGCCTACTATTCTTAACAGAGAAATCTTATTTTTAAATGTCTCTATGCAAAGTTTTAATCTCTGCATTTCCCGTTAATGCTCAATAACAGGAGAAATTGTACAGTCATTGCTCCAAACTCACTAATTTCATAAACTATTCATCTTCGTGGTTAAGCTGAGAAGGACGAGGGGCTTTCCCTCTGGAAGTGCTTTTGTTTCTAACCTCGTATTTCATGATCTTCCCTAAACAAATGCAAGAAAAAGAAAAAAGCTTTCTGCATCTTAACAAGGGGACAAGCACTATATTTTGTATGCAGCGAAGACATATTGTGTCAACTATGAGTTCATCAAGATACAAAGCCTCTTGGACACCAAGATGAACAAGACCTGGGAGCCCTGCCATTCTTTCACAGAGTTTATCTGAGATTCCTAAAACAAAATCCGATGCTAAATTTTGCAAAAGTCAATATTTTATAATTGAGTATTAAATTTTCATAAAGCAAGTTACTTAGGGAACCCTGAGAATATATGACCATCCATTAATGTAAAGGCATAATCCCAGTCCTACAGTAGATGTTCACATTACTTGACAAGACACTGAGAGAAATTCAACCAATAAGACTTTAAAATACACCTTGCCTTAGAAATCACAGGACCACTAATCTTTATGGTGTCATTGAGTCGGCCCCATCAGATTCACTAATTGATGCTCACAACAATAGGGCTACTCTCTTTTACAAGGTAAAACTAAGTATAGATTATTACTTTCCAATAAGAATAGAAAGTCTGTTACGTATTATACAAAGAATTATATTCTATTACAGATGCATCCAGGGAAGAAAGAGTAATTTATACCCTTGTAAGTGTTCCTTCTCAATTTATCCTTGAGCATTACTTCTTGTACAATGTGAATTTTTAAAAGAACAAGTTTAAATAGTCAATATGCTGCCAAGATGTATGGCAGAGAAGGAGGGAACTAATATTTATTTAAAAATCCAAGGGGACGGCTGTATTCACACCTAACAAGTGATGAACACACTTATAACTTTGACTCGAACTGTACAAAAGTAATTCATGTAACCAAAACGTTTGTACCCCCGTAAAATTCTAAAATAATAACTAAAAAATATATTAGTTTGGGGAAAGATGATATATTCTTTTTTTTTTTCCTTGATTTCTTTCACCCATAGTGTGTTCACCCTTGAAAATGTTTGCTTTCTGAGCAGTGGAACTGTCACATTGACACTTAGCTTCAAAGGGAGGGAGGCTCAACAAATGCGCTGGAGGTGTAGCCTGTACTCATCTGTGGGCATTTCTGCTTCTTGTCTTACTGGTTGTGCTTGACTCTTCAATACTTCGCCTTCCACATCTGATCTTTTTATGCCCATGATGCAATCAATCATTCAGTCAACTAAGAGCTAAATTTCACTACTTAAATACTTTCTTTTGTCTCTCTTTTAAGGTCTCCTAACTCAGGTTTGTTATCCAGGGTCATTTTCTATCTGCTGGTAGGTAGTTATACCCCCCTGCCTCCAGTTTATTGGAGATTCAACTTTATCCAAAATCCAACCACTTTTTAACACCGTCATTGCTGTAATCCTGGTTCAAGCCATCATTAACCCTTGTTGGGCTGTGGTGATGATTTCCCAGAACGTCTTCTTGCTTCCACTTCTCACAACAGCAGTCAGGATGATCCTTTTAAAACGTAGGTTGGATCGTATCACTTGCCTCCTCAAAATCCCACGATCACTTTCCAGTTTACTTAAGAGTAAAAATCCAAAATCCTGCAATGGCCAGGAAGGTTCTATTTGATCTGACTCTTCTTCCCTTTGGGATCACCTCTCCAACTATCTCTTCCTCTCTCTCACTGTACCGGCCTCTTCCCTGCTCCTCGACCATTCCGGACATACGGACACAAGCCTTCCCAGGGCCACTACTCCAGTGGTTCTTTCCGCCCAACCATTGTACCTCCCTGTCTGCTCGCTCAGTCCAGCCAGTATTTGCTCAAATATTACCTCTCATGGAGGCACCTTACCATCCCGTCTCTACATAAGTCGTGTCTCTTTGCAGCAGCATACCGTTAGGTTTTGGTTTTGTATTCAGTCTGGCGATCTTGAACTTTTACTTGGGGGTTTTAGAGCATTTGCCTTTTATATAATCACTGATATGTTTGTGGAAATATATACCATATTGCTACTTGTTTTCAATTTGATATACCTGTTTTATGTTCTTTTTTTCCCTTTCCTTTCTAAACTTCTGTTGAATTCATCATGTTTTTGGTTAATCCGTATTAGCTCTATCAACTTTTTAGTTATTCATTTGTTTACTATTACTTTATCCAGGAGGTTACAACATGCATTCTTTAATTCCTATAGTAGACAGCAAATTATTATCTTTAACATTTTACTAATATTTCTTCAGCTTTAGACTTTGTCTCCATTTGCCCCATTCCCATGTTTTGTGTTATATTGTTACACATTTTAAATCTCACAGATACTAGAATTGTTGTTTTGAACGCTATTCATCAATATTTACCTATATATCTGTTATTTTTATTCTTCATTCTTTTTGCATTTTCTAATTTTTTTTTCCATCTGGAGTCATTTTCCTTATACATTTTATTATTTATTTTAATTCAGGTCAGTTGGTGAAATATTCTTTAATTTTTTTTCTGAAAATGCCTGTTATTTCACCTTCTATTTTTGAAGGAATTTCTCTCAAGGTATAGAATTCAAGTTTGGCAATGCCATGCTTTCTAGCACTTTAAAGACATCATTCCAGTATCACCTGGTTTTTATCATTTTATTAAAAAGTCCATTTTCAGCCTTTTTTTAAAACTGATACCCCTTTGAAGATAAGGCGTCCACCCAACATCTCTCAACCTCGCTCTTGCTTCTTTTAAGAGTTTTTCTTTTGTCCTTGAATTCCAGTACTTTTATTATGATGTGCCCAGGTATGATTCCCCTTCTGCTTACCCTGAGTGGTGTTGATATAGCTTCCTGAATCTGTGGGTTGTTGTAGTTCATCACTTCTAGAAAACTCTCAGCCATTATTCCTTCAATTATTGCTTCTTTCACACTCTTTCTCCCCTCTCTGACTCTGATTGCACACACATGGAACATTATAAGTGTGTTTCACACATCTCTTGCATTTTCTCTGTTTTCAAATCTGTTCTTTCTGGAATTCAGTTTGGGTTTTTCCCACTGACTTGTCTTCCAATTCACTAATCTTCTCATCTGCTACATCTAAAGAGCTGTTAGGCAGTTATTTTTTTTTTCAGTTGTTGTATGTTTCATCTTTAGAATTTCTACTTATTACTTTTTACAGATTCCAATTTTCTGGTGAAATTATCCATCTTCTCATCTATTTTCTATATTATTCCTCTATTTCTTCAATATATTTACTGTATATATTTTAAAGTATTTGCTAATTCTAGTAACTGGTTAAATTATAGGATGGCTATGTTGTTTGTTTCTAGTCTTGGATTTTAGTTTTATAGTTCAATCTGATGATAGGCCTAAAACATTTGTTATTAAATGTGAGATATTGTATATAAAAAATATAGTAGCTCCAGAAGCTATTACTTTCATTATTGAAGTTTTCCTTAAGTTAAAAATTACTTTTTCTCCCTTGAAGATCATTTTTTTATCCCGTGGTAGAGTTTGATGGTTTAGCATTGTCTCACAACTATAATTAAACTTTGTACTTAAGAGTCAATTCAAGCCAAATCCACCGTTACTGAGAAAAGAAGGTGGTGCAGATGTGAGTCAGGACAAAATTGTCTCAATTTGCAGACAGCTGAAAAACCTAAACTTACAATGATAAATCACTGGACTTGGCAAAAAGCTATGTTTGTTCCAATATTATTCAGTAACCAAGTAGACTACTTAGAGAAAATTGAGATGCTTTTTTTCTTTTATGCTGAAAGATAATTCCGTTAAGAGATGTCACAAAGTGATGAAGAAAGAACAAGAACATGCTTGAGAGCTTAATCTAGCTGTGCTAGTTTTCGTACATATTTCTGAATTTCTGATTTCTTATATTGATCCATGAAATAGAGGTAAAATCTTCCCCCATAGTATTGTTATGAGGATTGTGTCTGGTACAGAGTGAGCAATACATTCAGGGATGTATTTAGGAGGATTGTTTTTTGTTTTAAGTTTTTTGTTTATTTGCTTGTTAACTAACTGATTTGCACAGAGAATCCTAACGATGTGGAAAACCTCTCCACACAATATCAAATCTTTTTGTTTATCCATATTCATATATAACTTTTTATACAAAAAAAATAATGTACATAAAAGTTTATGGCTGAATTTTTAAGAATATCTAGAAATATCAATCACAATACTCATGTCTTTTAAAATAAATTTCCCGTAAAATAACTAGCACCATCTGCAGCACTTCCATGGAAGAAAAATTGAGAGATGAAATGTAAGAGGAAGAAACCTCAGAGAAAAGTATTGTTTGAGAATCACTGAAGGTCGACTATAGGTACACATATCCTGCAACCAATTCTAAAACAGAGAACAGTTTTTAATTCATAACTTTTATCTTCTTCCAAGGACTGACCTTTGCCCTCCCTTTCTTTGCCTCCAGAAATGAAACCCAAGACTCTCTCATTTCAGGATTACTGCAGAATAGTTTCAATCCTTCCCTTATACTATTTTCCCTAAGCACCTCACCTGATCTGTTTCATCTGGTCTACACATTTTTGCTGCTAGTAACCACAATGTATTAGTATTGTAACATAGTGCCAAAAGTATTAGAGAACTCTAAGAAAATTTAAAAAGTAATTAGTAATACCCATGTACCCTTGATCTTTCTTGAAATATAAATAAGGTTAATTATGATAATATTTAGCTTTCTCCACCAACAGGGAGAAAGTCCTGATAAAGGACTGTCAGTGTGACGGGCTGTAGGCTAAGCAGTTCAAGGAGCATTCGGTTACATCAGAAATTCTTTTCCAAAACAGGAAAATCAACTTACATCACTCCTTCTCATTAACAACCTAGGAAATTTGGCACAGTGTAATGCCTTGTCATTGCCATCTTCCAAGAAGAAGCCCCACTTGGAGACAAATGAATCTCGGATTCTGTAGGCCATTTGGAAACATCGGGGGAAAAAAGTGGGATTGTTACCAGTTTCTCTGATAATTATCAAGACGATAAAAGATTTAGGTGAAAAACGCCTTTATCAATGACATGGAGATTATTTGATTTGTATGCTTGACAGATAATGAGAGAAAATTAATTAAGTCCTAGTCGACCTGTCTTCTTCATGAGCCCTTACAGAGCAAAAGCAGCCACTCACTCAGTGAAGACCTGCGTCCTCCCCCAGGGCTGCGGCTGCAGGTCAGTTTCAACCTGCGGCTCTAACTACTTCCTGATGTTAAGGACTATACAAATGTAAACACCGAATTGCATCCAGTGAGTACCCTTCCCGCCTAGGATTTGCAACGCTATGTTTTTGTTTTTTGTT
>VBSM01000483.1:41256729-41308637 GCA_008086735.1 Cheirogaleus medius
ATCAGGGTTCTCAGATCTGTTCCACTGGTCAATAATCCTATTCTTGTGCCAATGAGCTACCAATTTCATGTGATAGAAGCGAAAACAAATGAAAGCAGACTTCTTCCTACTGCTCGGGCATTTTCAGGAGTTATTTACATGGAAGCAAATGACTATCAATTCTCTTGTATTAGGTTTCCTTGTTAATAGGATGGTTCAACAGTTAGTACTAGACATACTCCAAGGGTCAATGCTTCATTAAAATAAAACCTGGCACCAGCGTGATCCCACGTGTAGTCTGCAAATTATTAATAAGATACGAGCCCCCATTCCACTTCATTAGCATTCGCAACATCAGTGAAAGAGTCTGTCATGCATGTCTTCTGATGTGCTTGTCAGTGATATATTTTCTTTGAAGACGCTAGTGATTTTAGCTCCTCACATAATTTCTAACAAGTTTTAACATAAATTCTCAGGCAGCCATATCATATTTACATCCTTTCTACTTCATTAAATAATATTTTCTGTCAAATGCCCAGACAATTCACCAAGAAAATAGAGGAAGCTCTATTTTCTATTTTTTATAGTACAGACAAAATAATTTGGTAACGATTACTTAAACTTTTAAAATATTAGCATTAGCTGCTTAAAATATCACAGAAAATCTTACCACACATGCTACAATTTTTTGACCATACTCTGTTCTCACAGAATCTCCAAACTTCCCAATCTACAAAATTTCAGCACCCAAAATTATTTTCCCAGAATGACTGTAATACTCAGAAGTGAGAAAAACAAAAGCCTTCTTAGATGATTAACCAAATATTAAGTTGAAAAATATGTTTACCATATTAATTAATGAATATCTAACAGGTGACATCATTACATTTTAGTACATTAAAACAACTCATAAAGCTACAAAAATATTCTTGGCAAGTTTGTGGAAATTTATTAAAATAGCAGTAAAATTCTCTTCAGACCTATTTAAGTAAGCTTTGTGCAAGAGTCAATCTCATTTTCTCACTCAAGTGCTCTCACTCAATTTAAGCTACGAATCAAGTACTTTGGGACTAAAAATAAAGCAATCGAGGAAATCTCGGGATCACTGGGCCCTGTAAGATAGTGCTTTCGCGTTCTTGAGTGTGTCGGCTTCCTACGAGTCCATTGTCTCAGGTGTGTCTCCATCGTTAAGCTGCGGAGGGAGGGAAAAAGACAACTAGAGAACTGGCCAGTGAGCATGAGACAAGTCTTCAGGCTTAAAATCTGTCTTCCCAAGAACTTTGGCCGTGTTACCATATGTATAGTAGATATGCCCAAAATAAACAGACCTGAAGGTCACTAGTGTTTTTGAGGCAATTGTACAGGCCAAATAATCTCAAGTGTGGTCTTCCCAAACCTGTGCCTATTCTAACCTCAAAACAATTCCCTGGGCCCTAAACATTCTCAGGGAGAAAGTGGACTAAAAAAAAACCCTCCAATGTCCATTCTAGAAGTTTCCATGGAGAAAAAACCAAATGAAAAGGAGCTTACAGAAAGCATAACCGGGGGCCATGAGAAGGCAATGGACATTGGAGATTTTCCCAGTAAATAGAACCAGGGGCACCGAGGTAAGCCAACTCAGAAACTGAGCCCCCTTCCTCCCAAGTTACCCTGGACAACAACTCACAGGAACGATAGCTGAGACTGGGCTCCTCAGAACTAGAACATTCGATAGAAGAGAACAGGGTGCAGAGAGATGCACGGCAGGGAGACAGACGTGACCAAAAGCTCCACCTTTTGCACTGAATGTCCCCTTTCCCATTAGCTGTCACCCCAGACAAATCTTGGACCAAAGTGCGTAGTAGGACTCAGATATTGCTCCTATGTGGCAGCTAAATCGCAAGGAAGAAGGAAGATGTTGCTGTAGGGTCTGGCTGCAAAAGGTCCCATGAAGCAGTTGTTCACATGAAATAGTTCATATATTGTCTACGGCCATTCCACCCTGAATGCGCCCGATCTTGTCTGAAATCGTTCATATGTAAACCAGTCATAGCGTGACTTTAAAAATATTAACACCGCACAAAATATTGCATATAGAAATACTAAATGTCGCCTATCTACAAGTAAAAGCTAAGTACTTATGTTAAATAAGTTTGACATAGTGGGAGATTGTAATCTTAGTTAAAAGTAGTTACCTAATAACCAATAAATAAATGTATTGTAAATCAGTCACAATAATATTATAGCTATTTGAAAATAACTGTTTTAATTTCTTTTAAGTACAATTTATAAAAATACAGCTATTTATTTGAAATACTATTTCTAAAATTATTGGAAATACTATTTATAAAAATATTGTAGCTATTTATAAAAATATTGTAGCTACTTATTTGAAAACAACTGTTTTCATTTCTTTTAAATGCTATTTATAAAAAGAGTTTGCAAAGAATCCCAAATTAATGACAATACTCACAGGGCAACCTAAAAAGTAAAACTTTTAATTAAATCAGAAAGATATTTATGATTAATTTGCTCCTAGAGCACAAAATCTTATTCAATCTACCAAGTATTTCTAATATTTTCTATTATATCCCAAAAGCCATGAAATTTGAGACTCTGGTTCCAGAAAACATCCATTAAATTTTCAATCCATCATGTTTTCATTTCACTATAGAATTCAAGTTTTTTGAAAGGCTTTAACTGTTCTTTTTGACCTGAATTTCATTACACCAAATCCAATTTTGAACTAATTGAATTTCTTTTTCAAAGTGCTTAATTTATTAAATTGAAAAAAGTGCTTGAGCCGTAGGAATACTTTCTCCTCTTCTAGAAGACACTGACCTCATACATTACTTCTAGGTTATTTCTAACTACCTCTTTCCCTCCGTTGGAACAAGTAGGGCACCTTTACCTGTTAAGGTTTAATGACACTCAGGAATAAGTCATGAAGCCCTATAGAGAAGTATTATATCTCCTGATATGCTTTATTTATTTCTTCCAATATCCATAACATCATCTACAATTTCTGTTTTTAATTAGAGACACCGAATGATTAACACTGACCTATTTGCGTCCAATTACAACCAATGAAAACGTACAAGTGAATGAAATCTGGGTAAGGGAAGTACTCATTGCTGAGTCATTAATTCTACCCAGACTTCTTCCTCAGGGAACCCTGAATAGTTTCAACGCCAGTCAACAAAAGTACACCGGGGTGGGCCCAAGCTAAGGTGTGATGCCAAGCGAGACTGCAAGTAAGAAAATTCAAATTCAAAACAAGTGCGTGATATCCCTGAAAGTCTTAACTTATTCCAGCATTAACCCTAAGGTCAAAATCTCATCAAAATATCATCAACTCATAAGGTCTCAAAACTCACCTTCTAAATCAAGTAAGAATGGGACTCCAGGTACAATCCATCCTGTGCATCCGTGGACTTGTGAAACCTAGAAAACACGTTACCTACTTCTAAAATGCAAGGGTCAGACAAGCACGGGGGCAGACATATGCATTCTAAAAAAGAGAAATAGGAAGGAAAAATGAGTTATGGGTCCCAGGCAAGTAAAACATCCAGTAGAGCACATTCCGTTCGATAGCAAGACCTGAGAATAATCCTCTGGGGTTCAATGCTTTGTCCCCTGGGCCAGCAGGGTGGCAGACCAGTGTCCCAGGCCCGGGTCGTCCGCCCTCTCCACACACAGGGCACTCTGCACCCACGGCTGTGCCTTCGGAACACTCTTCCTTCGCTTTGCCCCCTCTCCGTCCTTTTTGGTCCAGGCTGGCAGTTTTTCTCCTAACATAAACATCTCACGAGCCTTGTCAGTCGTCCATAGATGTTGACAGAATCTACGCTGTTAGACACAAAGGTTCTCCAACGATCCTTCCTGAATAACCTCACCTCTATTTCTGACTTCTGGTTGATTGGATCCATAAATCACTCTCCAAACCTCGTCAGCAAATGCTTGTTCAACCATAACCGTGGCCCTGTTTCCAGAACATGCTATTTGGGTAAGCTGAGCATTCTCCAAATTATCAAATGCTAGTTTCTTTCTGCTTAGCAGTCAGTTCTTTTTCCAATTAATCTCTTTCCTCTCACACTTTACTAAAAGCATCAAGGAGAAACCAGGCTGAACCTTCTATACATTGCTTGGACATACTGTCAGTGAAATATCTGTATTTGTTGCTTACAAGTTCTACCTTCCTCCCAAAAGCGAAACATAATTCAGCCAACTTCTCTGTCACTTTGTAACAAGAACTACTTTCCTCCAGTGTCCAATAGCATGATCCTCATTTTCATCTGGGACTTCACCGAAAGCACCTTTCACATTCGTCTCTCTAACAACATTGTCACGATGACACGTGTTCTCTCGGATGGTAGATTCTTTCTCTGCTGCCGTCCTCTCTTCTTCCTTAGTCCTCACCAGAATTGCCTTTAATGTCTAATTTTTGTCAGCAATCTCATTAAGGCAATCTAGAATTTTCCTATCAAGCATGTCAAAATACTTCCAGCCTCTACTCCTTACCTAAATTCCAAAGCCACTTTCATATTTTTAGGGTTTTTTTAACAGTAGCATCGCTCTTTCTAGTATCAAAATATGTATATATGCATCCATATATACATGTACACACACATAAGTTTTGATCAATAACCTGTCTTTCTGACAAAAAATATAGGTTTCATAAGAGCAGGAAATTGGTCGTTTTTGTTGCCAGCTATATCCCAATACAAAGACTCTGGAAGAGAACTTAGCATATTAGTACTCCATAAATGAATGCAAGAGCAAATAAAACAATGCACAAAAATCAAAATGATTCTTTGCCTATGATCATAAACACTTGGGAGGCTTGGGAACAGTGTAAGTTTGGACGTTATAAATGCAAACAATTTTTTTTCTTTCAACATTTATGTGTACTGCCACAGAAAAACATGGTGCCATTGCTGGACATGAAGTCAATTTCTAAAAATAATTTGAGCTTTCTGTGCTGGAAGTACAAAGGATGTCACTTTAAACAACGAAGAAACATCTAGTCCAGGTGATAAGAAAATAATTCCTTTGAAATACTTTTTTGATATTTTCCAGAGTAAGTAAGTTGATTTTCAACTTGAGGCTCAGTTGTTATTTGCAAAACTACCCTCATACAGAAGATCCACTCCAAATAATCATTGTCAGTCTTCTGATTAAAAGTCTGAAAAAGATAAAAGGTGGGAAAAGCTACAGATAAGTAAACCAGGCATATTCTTTGCCAGGAGCCAAATGTAATAGATTTAATAACAGTAACTTACTTGAACCCAGTGTTGTTAGTTTATCTGGCAAAGGGAGACAAGTAAGTTATTGTTATTAAATCTATTACATTTGGCTCCTGACAAAGAATCAGCCTGGTTTACAAAATGAAAAATATAATGAGATAGTATACCAATAAAATTTTAATAGCACCATAAAAATGATACTTAGGAAAATGTAATATAAATTGTTAAGCAGCATATAATTACACTGATTAGAGAAGACTGGAATGTTATTTAAACGAATGGTCACAAGGACACTTTAACGTGAAGGATACAAAATTAAAATGAAGGGAAAAAGTTTAAAATGATCTGAAAGGGTCTTCCCTTAACCTGGAAAACATAAACCCCAAATCCTTCTCCTTTCTCATTTAGATAAATGTGTCCTGAAAAATGTAAATGTTCAGCGCATCTCCCAATGGTTAAGGAAAAGAAAATCCTTGCCTTCTCATTTCTGTGTACAGCACATGTAAAATTAGATATAGTGACCGGCAGAATTTTAACACAGAACCCTAAAGTTCCCAGGTTTCGGCAGAGTGGTTTACTGAAAGCTCAGAAACCAATACCCTTCCGTGAGGATGTGCAGGCAGTATTTAATTTAGTCTTCACAATTACCTTTTGAAGTAGGACTGCCCTGCTCCATGTTCTTATTTGGGAAAACAGTGTAGAGACGAGGAAACTGAACCAGGAAGGAGTTCAGTAAATTCAGCTAGTGAGGGATGGAGCTGGGGTTTGCAGCAGCGGGACTAGACTCCAAAGTTGGTGCTCACAATCACTGCCCTGCACTATGCGTGAGCCGTCGGCCGAAGCATCGGTCTTTGGCTCGGGAAGTTAAAAATTTGCAGATCAGTTTTTACACGTCGAATGTTGCCGTGAAAGCGTCGTACCGGGGAGAGGAGAGCTGGTCGCGAGGCGGCCAGTGTCAGGGAGACATTGCAGCAGGGAGCGTGAACTCATGGTTTGGCGTTAAAAATATTCACCCAACTGACGTGCTCAAGAGATGGTTGTTCCTTGACGTTCCTTCAGCTTTCCTGTTATTTTAGTATTTTTGTGACAAATAAAACCTGCTGATCACAGAAGGGTTTTCAAAATACACCCTTATAGTAGGAAAAGAACGACTAGTGAACTGATTTCAGTGGTTTGTCTCGCTCTTCGGCACACGTCCACTATCGACGGGGCTTCCTCATCAGCACTGCTACCCTGGATCCTAACTCTCTGGGTGTTTCCACCCAAGTTAAAGCTAATATTATGTTAACATTACCATTAACAGTAACGCTATTTACTAACAATTCATTTTGCAGTGAAATTTGAATAGCATTCTCTTAAATAAATATCCTTCAAGTATGAGAATATTAATTGTATTAATGATGAAATGTCATATGGAAATTGTGCTGCTCCTTGGCGGGGTTTTTAAAGAAAATTTATTTCTGCTTTAGACTTAAAGGAAATGGGACAGACAAACCCATAAGAAATAGTAAAAATATATAGTAAGTAAGCTAGTAGTTTATGAAATACAAGCAAAGCTCATAGAATATGTCCAGTGTATGGAATGAGTGACCAGGTAGCGGGTGAGCCACAAGCAGAATCCATCAGATGTGTTAAATATGGACGGGAAGTTAGTCACCTATAAAGCATGTTAAAGGTAGGTTGGATAAATAGAATATGTAATGGAACAAACAAGAATGTTAGCATTAAATATTAATAGAGAGGGATGGAAAAACCAAGTTATAGCCTGAGGACCTCACCTATAGGCTGAGGACTATTCCTTCTAAGACAGGCATGCATTTCTCACTCCTAATAGCGACCCATTCTGGCTCCGTGTGTGCTCCGCTCTAGACCCATAAATAAGGCCATGGCTGTTCGGCAGGCTGATCGGCAACCAAGCCGTGCCAGGCATTCGCCCTCCACTGTTCCTTGACGGGCAAGTGCAGGTCATTGGCCCAGGGCACTTTCCGTATGAGGACTCCCTTGTTCCAACTTGCGCAATAGTTTTTGTGACTACACCATCAGCCGACGTGACAGAGAGAAAGAGAAAGACAGAAAGCATCTGAACGTCGCATCCTCTGCTTTTCAGCCTTCACAGGCTTGCTCTCCATCCCGTATGAGTTTACTTTTCCAGTTTATTTTTCCTTTTATTTTTTCAATCTTTTGTATGATTTCCATTCTTTTCCTTGCTACAAAAGTACTAAAATAGTATAAAGTTGATGTATTAGGCAGGGTTCTCCAGAGAAACAGAACCAACAGGAGGTTATGTGTGTATGTGTGTGTGTATGTGTGTGTATGTGTATGTGTGTGTCTGTGTATGTGTGTGTGTGTATACACTCACATGATTATGGAGGCCAAGAAGTTCCACAATCTGCTGTCTGTACCGTGGAGACCCAGGAAAGCCAGTGGTATAATTTCGTCCAAGACCAAAGGTCTGAGAACCAGGGAAGCGGATGATGTAAATCCTAGTCCAAAGGAGGGAGGAGATGAGATGAAATGTCCCAAGAAAAGCAATGAGGCAGGAAAAAAATGGAAAGGGGCCAAAAGTCCTCCTCCTTCCACCTTTTGTTCCACTGGGGCCCTCAACAGAGCAGATGGTGCCCGCCACTTGGGGATGGGCACTCTGCTCTACTGAGTCCGCTGATTCAAAGCTAATCTCGTCGAGGGACGCCATCCCAGACACACCTAGAAGCAGTGCTTCATCTGTGTACTCCATGGCCCCTCGACTTGACACATAAAATAACCATCATAGTTGAAGAGATTTTAAGATTTAATAGACTACGTGATTTTATATTGTCTGTGAACTTTCTGTTTTGGGATCTTGCAGATAGCTTGCCTGTGTACTTTGTACTAGTGTACTAGTGTACTTTGAGGCTACCATTTTATCAAGGAAGCTTCCTACATGACCCAATTTTTCTTTAATAAAGTCACAAATGGACTACTATATATCAATTTAAAAATCACCACCTGAAGATTTAAAATTGCTAATCTAATTGTCCAAGTGTTCAAATGGCACTGAGCTATTACTATGAATTGAAGAAAGAATACAACGTTAACAGCATAAACTATCCCAATTGCATAAATTTCACTGTCAAAAATAGAAAAAGAAAATGAGAAAAAAATGACCCTAAGAAGGCACAAAGAAAGATAGTGTTAATATGACAGGTCAAAAGCATCACTATGTTTTAGAATTTTATTCTTTCCTGAAAATTTCAAAATGTCCTAACTTGTATTTTAAAGTATTTTAAGAAAAGTTTGAAAATTTTCCCAAAAGTAGCAACAACAATTTTTCTAGACATTGCTTTGTAAGTGAGCAGTCATTTAGAGTAAGCTCTATTGAACCAATGCACTCTTCTATACTTGGACCTAGGAATTAAGCTAAAAACACAGTTTATTTAGTATATTCATGTTACAACCTCCAGTGAGATATTCATCAACTTACAGTATCATTTTGAATTCTGTGAGGAAATCTTACTCCCTTCCATCACTGACTGTCACTTATATTAATGCACTGGCTGCATTTAGAATGTTTGACTTTGGATTAATAAGAAATTAACTCAGTTAAAATGTAAACACCCCTGGTAGTTATTTGCTTCAGCTAAGCCTTTGCAGCTATCAGCAGGGGATTGTGAAAAGCTGTATCAGATACTTTCTAACCTTGACCCTAGCTTGGGCAACACCCATAGAAGGAACTAAACAATGTGTTGAAAAGAAGGAAGGGGGAGGAAGGACATATTATGGGAACATTTCAGTGAGTGTTCTGAGCAAACATTCTGAATGGCCAAACCAGGTAAAAGTTAAATATCTAAACACACATCTTGTCTGCATTAAACAAAAATAAAGCTCTCAGGACTACCCCCCCCCCCAATTCCTTATGCAAAAGGGAAGGTAAAGGCGTCTGGCACCTGTGAAGGACTGGTTCTCAAGATCATTCACTAAGGAAATTCCTTCCCACTTCCCTTCTCAAGGAATTTCCTCGGTGAATGATCTTGAGAACCAGTCCTTCACAGCTGCCTGAGGCCTGAAGTATCACAAGAATGGAAAAACAAGCACCACATGTACTCACCATCCAATTGACATTAACTGATCAACACTTAAGTGTACATGTAGTAGTGACATTCATCCCGCATCGGGCAGGTGGGAGGGGGCGGGGGCTGGGTATATTCACACCTAATGGGTGCGGTGTGCACCGTCTGGGGGATGGACACGCTTGTAGCTCTGATTCAGGCAGGGCAAAGGCAGTATGTGCAACCTAAACATTTGTACCCCTGTAATATTCTGAAATTTAAAAAAAAGAGGAAATTCCTTGTTGGCCTCCCATAAGCAAGACCATGCAAATTGTAGCTTTAGGTATGTCTGCTACATCTAGCTCCTAAAACTAATTACCATTCAATTCCACACTACTAATGAATTATAAGTTTATCTTCATAGGTGCAGAACACAGACAAAACAGAGTAAGAGTCTTATTCTACCCAGTCTATTCTACTCAGACACATTTATATAATCGATGTGACCTTCACTTCCTTTTTCTCCTCTAGTGTCTGCCGTATCTTATGTAAAATTTAGATTTTTCTGGGCCTCACAAGAATGTAACTATTTTGTCTCACTCACTACACCTCCCACCACCACCTTTTTTTTTTTTTCTTTCTGCATACCTTTTAAATGCTGAAACTTCCAAATTCCCATTTGGAAAAACAGCCACAGATCTGTTTGTGATTTGTGTTTTTCCTGGTTGCGTCCTAAACTTTGGCTTAATAAACCTCCATTGATTGAGATTTTGCCTCAGTCACTTATTTTGGGAGGACACTTGTAAGGCACTTTTGTCTATGTCTGGTCCCTGCTTATAGGCAATTTCCTTTCCATGGAAACAAGATGATAATGAATGCAGGAAGGAGTCCTTCCAGCTCGTCTCCTATAGCCACTCCAATCCTAGTTCTACCCCAGATCTCAATTACTATTTCTGGTCCGCAAATATCAGACCACATTTTAGCTTCAAAGGCAAAAGTCTCAAGTGAAAGTAGCAGGGCAACCTCAGAGAACAAGAAAAAGCAGAATATTTTTTAATCCCAAATTTAGATCACAAAACTAAATCTTTGTGATTTTAGGTTTGAAAAAGCAAGTGCATTTCCATCTAAAAGATCTCTGCTATTGAATAGTGATCTGATGAACACCATAAAGAACCTACATCAATTCTTAAGAAGTTTAGTCAAGAAACAAGAGCAATCACAGCCTGTTAATAAACGTAACTGAGGAAGACATCTAAGTAGAATGGATATAATGAGGCCAGCTGTAATTGGTGAAGCTCCTGATCACAGAGAAACTATATTTCAGAAGCAATTACTTAAAAAAATGTTTTTGGCATAATTCTTTTAAGAAAAGCACCATAATGGATCAGTGGATTTTCCCCATTCATTCATTCACTCATTCATTCAACAAATGTTTACTGAGCTCCAGTTGCATTCCAGGCTCACTGCTAGACCCCGGAGCTTCATTGGGAATACAGTTCCCAGTGTCCATAAGTCCATTTATGTGCCTCAAATTTGTCCTTTACACGTCCTCAAATTTTCCTTTCATGTTTTTCCCAACGTCCAACTGGCATTTGTTCTACACTACAGACATCGCGTACAACATAATCTTAGGGAGCGGTCACAAACGTGTTGCAAGAAAACATGGACTGGTGAAACGACAGGCCCATTTATGTTGTTAACCAAAGGAGAAAATTGTATTTCACCAGCTTAGAACAATGCCTCTCTGCTTACAAATTCCCTGGAGACCTTGTTGGAGTTTGTATGCTAATTCAGTCAGTCTAGAGTGGCACTGAGTCTGCATCTCTAACCAGCTCCAGGGTGGTATCAAGGCTGCTGGCCCATGGGCCGTGCTTCTGGTAGTAAGGCTGCCGTCTATGGCATTTTAAATCTTTTGCTGAAGCTGCCAGGGGATGTTAAACATGGCCATAATCTTGTATTATAGTATGCTAGCCTCTTCTCCAAACAGATGCATTCCATAAAATCTCAAAATCACCTTCCATGAGCTGTGAACTCTGCTAGATTGTGGAGAAGATAAAAACGAGCATTCCAGCCCGCTATACTGAGGAAATCAGAGCCCAGTAAGAGGACCTTAAGTATAAAGGTATAACTGTTAGGTAGATAGCAAGGGATTCTGGGTCTCCTAGGGACGAAAGTAGGTGCTGTTTGTTGCCTTGATGCAATTGCCCCTCCTGGGAAGAAAAACAAGGGTGGGTCCCAGGCCCCCATCTTGGTCCCGCTCCACTTTGATCCTGCCCTGAGTGACTGCTATACTTGGGGGAGAAGAGAACACCCTACAAATCTGCCAATCAGAACTTAGTGCGCCAGCTGCAAAAGAATGCAGAGGACCCTCTAGCCAATGGCCAAGCAGCACAGGTACCACAGAGTCTGGAAATTGACCTAGAACACCCCACATGCATGGCAATGCAAGTCCCAACTGACCAGTCAAAGTGGTTTCGTGGTGCCGTCTGAGCCACGAGTGAGGTCCCAATCCAGGCGCTACAAAAGAAGACGCAGACCATAACCAGGCCCTTCCTTTTGCTCTCCCTTTGCTGTCACAGCTGGTCTGGCCATCATCTGTGGCGTAGGTATCACACTCTATAAACCTCTGTCTTGCTCTTGCTCTGTAATCCTATCTTCTCTCCTCAGTAAACCTCATTTCTGTGCTTGCCTTACTTTGGTGCGTCTGGTCATTCTTTGGCCATGAGCGCACTAAGAACTGACATTTTCAGACTGAAACCTGACATGACTACTTTGGAGAGTTCTTGTAACAAGGTCTGAAAGTGTTACTTTATTATCCATGCTCCTGACCCTTCTTATCCCTCTTTAAGGAAATTTATGAATTCTCTACGTTTGTCTACTCAGCAGATGATCAAGGCAGTAGGCAAACAGAAAAGTTGAAAATAGGCCAAGAGAAGAAACCGTGGGGGATGAGAAGTAACTTTCTCTCTACTCTTCATAGTTCTTAGTTGGGACAGGCCCTGGTGACAAAAGACAGATTAACAAGAGAAAAACCAGCAGAAGTTTAATAACAGGGGCATACCTCATGTGCACATGGGAGAGACCCAGAGAAAATGAGCAACTCTCAAAGAGATGGCTTTAAATTTAAGCTTAAACACGGTGAAACAAACAAAGTGAAACAAAACAAACAAACAAACAAACAAAACAAACAAAGTGAAACAAACAAACAATGATGGGCGTTGGGTGGAAGGTCTAAAACAAATGTGAGGAGGAAAAGGGCAAGGTTTGTTATGTGGATTTAAGTCAGAGCCATTGATTCTGTAGAGTTTCCGGCATTTAGAGTCATCCTTCTCTTCCTGGTACAGAGAGGGAGACAGGCTTACGAATGGAAATTTCCTTTGTAGATGTAAATTCCCTTATAAAAAGGGTGTTGTTTTCAGAGCTTCTCCTGTGGTTGCTGTCTCTCAAAATAATCAGCTAAAAAAAAATAATAATAATCCTTTGCCAAAGAGACATATTTTGGGGTGGCATATTCTGGTCTCCTACAGTCACAATTTGTGGTAGCATGCCCGAACCCCAGCACTGCATTAATACACACCATGGGAGAACTGATTCAGAGCAGACATGTGAAAGGACATCACGGTCCTCCATGGCTGGACTTTGAAGTGTTGCCCTAGTTCTTGGGCTCCAGCGTTGGCAGATTCACAAGCCTTGGCCCGCACAACAGAGATGACAGACACTCAGCAAATACGCGTGAAGAATTTATCGTAAGGAAAGTTTAAGGGTGCAAAGCGAAAGTATGTTTTCCCAGGGGAAACGGGTCTGTCTCCACAAGGGGAGAAGATACTGTCTCCTTCTATGTTGTTCCTTTTATATGTATTATGTTGAGGTAAAGGTTAGTTATAATTATTCATAACTCTACATCACTGTTTTGGGGACTGAATTCTTTCCAGATATGGACATGATTTAAAAGTTATGTTTCTGTAACTGTTTATAGTGGTTTTCCATTCCCTGGTGGTCAGTGTTCCATGGCCTGATTAACCCCATTCCTCAAGCCTGAAATAACCATTCCCTCTTTTTATGTTTCTGTAAGCATTTCCTCCTTATTATTTTTCTATAACTTTTCTCCTTTCTGTTTTTCTAACTTCCATTACCTCTGACTTGTTTTTCTGTCCCTGATAAGGAGAAATGAGTTCCAGCACACATTAAAGATTAAAGATCTATAACAGGATGACAATAGGCATAAAGAGATTCTTGGATTCTGGTGGAGCAGTTACCTTATGAGGCAAAAACCAGGAAAAATAAGTGGGTAAAGAAAAATATCAGTGGGTTAAGGGTAAACGTGAAACAATTTGAAATACCCAATAACGCAACTGCCACATTGACATCTCTTAAGGAATTTAAAAATGGAATTATGTTACTTTGTTTTTTACATTTTTCCTGTTTATATGTTTACATTTTGGAGCTGGCGCCATGCTTTACCCCAACTTCACGCCAGTCACGCAATTGAAGAGTTGATGTTGGCATTCTCGACCAGTTCAAGTTTTCAGGAATGCTCTTCTTTCACTTTGGCACTAAGGAAAGAAAAACAGCTCAGAGCACCTGAGCTGTGTGAGGTATGCAGAATTTATCAGGCTCAGGGTGACATGAGTAGGGGACTTCAGTCACGCAGACACACACACACCCAGGGCAATTGTGGGAAGTCATTTCGTTCCGGACCGGCTGCCTGATCCATTATCTTCATGTTCCTTGAATCTGTGATACAAAAAAATCCAGGTATCACCAATCAATACCTTATGTTATTTTAATGCAAATTCTTAGTAAACAACTCAAGACTTGTCTCCTCTTTTCCTTTAAAAATCCACCTGCAACTGCTTCTAATCAGAGTGTGCATTCAAGGCTGCTTGGATCCATCCTTCTGGGCTGCAATCCTCAAGATAGGCCTAAAGAAACTCTCGGCTTATACGCAGTTTGCCTCAGTTTTTTCCTTTAGGCTGACAATATTCAGCCTTTATTTACTATCCCCTTTATAATTGTTAGGTGCAATCATATCTCTTCAGCCTATTTTAAATGTATTTTTCAGACATAAATATCTTCATTTTTAAATCCTTCTTTACAAAAATAGTTATTCTGATTTTTGAATAAATTTTACAGTCATTTTCAGCATCATTCACCAATTTGAAACTCCTTAATTACACTCAATATTGAAAACCAAATATAGCATTGCTTATGAAAATCTGTAAAACAGATGCATGATTTTCCTTGATTCGGAACAAAGTTCACTGAGAAATAACTTGATTGTTTTATAAGTTTGTTACCCTCCCATGTCTCTGAGCTGTGGCCCTGAGGCTACAAAGTGACCATAAAAACAGGACAACTTTGTTCCGCCAAGCGTGCATGCACTCAGAGTAGTCTGGAGGGCTAGGTGGTCCACTGCAGGCACACGGGCCAGCAACCTCATGCTTGTCAATGGACCGGATGGATAACCTTAGCTGTGGCCCTCCTGTACCACAGCAATTGTGCCAAACTTTCCTCGGTGCCCTGTTCTGATTCCAGAAGTATCTCCTTCACCACTGGATACGCCCTAGGCTGCCTAATCCCATCCATTTGTAAGACTTGGGAACCATAGAACGTAGTCATCTGAAGTGTCCTATTGCTCCCTTTTACAGAAACCCTGTTGGGTAGTTAGCAAAGGATTCCGGGTCTCCTGGGGACAAAAGTGGGTGCTGTTGCCTTGGTACAATTGCCTCACCTGGGAAAATAAGGGCAACGGTGGGCTACAGTCCCCATCTGGGTCCGCCCCCACCCTAATCCTCTCCCGAGCAACTGCCATACCTGGGGGAGGAGGGAACACTCTATGGATCTGCCAATCAGAACTCAGTGTGCCAGCTGCAGAGGACCGTCTAGCCCACAGGCCAAGCAGCATAGGTACCGTAGAGTCTGGAAATCGACCTAGAACACCCTGCATGTGTATTAATGCAACTCCCAACTGTCCGATCAAAGTGGTTCCGTGGTGACTTCTGAGCCACAGGGAGGTCCCAATCCGGGCACTATACAACAAGTCGCAGACCATAACCAGTCCTTCTCTTTCTGGGCCCTTCCTTTTGCTCTCCCTTTGCTGCAACGATGGTCATCCGTGGCACACGGATGCTCTGTGACCTAGATCTTGCTCTTGCTCTGTAATCCCATCTTTCTCTCCTCCATAAACCTGATTTCCGCGACTGCCGTCCTTTGGTGCGTCTGGTCATTCTTTGGCCACGAGCACGTCAAGAACCGACGTTTCAGACTAAAACCCAACACAGCACACCGAGCTGCTCCTTTAGCCTGAAACTCCAAATCCAGATTCTGCTTTTGTTTGGGGCACCCACTTGTTTACTCGTCCTTCCTGCTCCGTCTCCCTCTGAGTCTCAAACTACCATCTGCAAGTCATCAGCAGATTGCGCTGCTGGCACAATGCGAGCCTATCGCTAAGTTAGCGGTATAAATCTTATTTAGAGTATTCTCGAATTCTGAGCCCATGGCAACTCTGCTCTAAATAATTATTATCCATGTATTATTATTACCTTCTCAAGTTTGCCAGTTAGTCATATATTTTCGCAATCCTATGCTAATGTCAGTATGTTGTGACTTATCCACAAGCTTTTTGAGAGATGCTTTATCAAAAACATTGCTAAAATCAAGATAAATTATGCCTTTTCATAAATTAACTTAGTTACCTCATCAAAAAATTTAGATTAGTCTGACGTGATTTATTTTTAGAGAATCCAGGCTAACACCTGCTCAACAACCCAGATAATTGATGCCATTATTTTAGAAGAGATTTAACAGAGTAGCTCAATCTTAAAGAAAAGTCCAACAATTGACCAATCACCTTCTCCATTAAGAGTTCAAAAAAAGCACAGGAAACACTAGTCTATTATGTGCAAGGATGGGGTTTTTACAATTATTTCCTAATTATCATCTTTAGTAAACTTCAAGTGATAGTTCTACATCTCAACTACTTTGAATAACTTGAAAATTGTTTATTGTTTTAATAGAAAGTTAATCTAAGAGAAGAAGCATTGTTTTCCTATGTCTGTGTGTCACTCATAGGACTAGAACCAACTGTTGATTTTGTGAAATCTCTTCTGTACTTGGTATTTAAGGAGTGGATATGGAGAGCCGAGTTGGAATTATTTATAAATAAATAATTTAAGAGTCGATTTGCATATGTTCTTGAGAGGCTGTGATTAAAATCAGAAAACTTTCGGCTACATGTGACAAAAATGTACTGCTACTTTAGTAAGGAGATGTTCCTGGCCCGGAAGACAAAGTGTGGAAAGAACACGGGTGGAGTCAACCTTGCAGATGACTAGACACACTAGAACCGGGAACGCAAACACTACGAGGACCTCCTGTTATTTGAAGACCAGCTGTGGTCTGTCGGCTGTCTGCTTTCACGTGGGTACACACATGGTCCCTTGTGCCTCTCAGACTCGTGTTAAGAGCTCCCTACAACAGAGACAGCAATTGGTTACTGGTTGCAGGTTAAAAAAAATTAGAGGTCTTTATCGGGTCTAATTTAAATCAAGATTCCATTTGTTCTGGTCTGAACTGTCTCTGAGACCACATCTCCAGCATGTCTGGTTCGAGGGGGGAACATACAGAAAACTTGGTAAACCAAGAGGACGTTTAAGCAAGTTCTCCCCATATCAGAAGCTTAACCACAAAGTAACTTGGAATAAACATACTTCTGCTTCCCACATGCCACAAGTTGTCAGTAAAACAAGCTATAAATAATTTCCTCTGTCCAGATCAGAAATAGACCTGTTTAGTCTTACTCATGATAAAATGAGAACTTTTTAAAAATGGTTCCTTTCCAAGCTTCAGATAACATTTAGAACAAGTGAACTTTCCACTCAGGATGGCAGGAAGAGCACATGTTTTGCCCCTTCTGCCCCTTCTCAGATCTCATTGAAATGAGGGAATAAAAATAAATCTGGAATAATAAGAGCGAAGAGAGTCAAAAGCAGCACCTTTGTAGTGAGGTTATTTCTCAGATTTCTGGGAGCTAGACAGCTGGGGGGACAGTTCTGGCTGATGGAAACAGACCTGAGGAAGCCACAGACCAACACACCTGGAGAGGGCCGCGGGCCGGGTGGGCGCTCCCCACGCAGTGGGGACGGAGGGGCTCAGGCTGGGCTCTGTGATGATGCCAGAGGCTCGGAGTGAAAAGCAAAACCTAAAACAGGAGGCGTAACTGGAGATCTGTAATGGGCGGCTCATTCCTCTCTCATCCCCAGTGTGAGCACAAGCAACGAGGGAGACTCGGGAGCTGGGAAGGCATAGGATTTCTAGCGAGGAGGTGGAACAACAGGATAAAATCCTCCTGTGTTTATGTCAGCAAGACCACAAGTGGGTTCCACCTAAGTCCAGTTGCTCATCACACAAAGGTCTAATTATTGAGACTACAAAGATTGTCAAGGAAGAAAGGAATTTTATTTAATATAAAAGACATCTTTTAGGGAGAATGGAAGAAATTGCCTCAAGTCTGTGTCTCTAAATAATGCAGATCATGGGCTTTTTAAGGAAGGGCCACATGCCAAAAAAGGGCCTGGTTGTGGTCTGTGTCTTGTTTTATAGTGGCCCCAACTGGGACCTCCCTAGTGGCTCAGACGTCACCATGGAACCACTTTGATTGGACAGTTGGGTTGTTCTGTGTGTGCGGGTTGTTCCAGGTCAATTTCTAGACTCTGTGGTACCTATGCTGCTTGGCCCATGGGCTAGAGCAGGCGTCCTCAAACTATGGCCCGAGGGCATTTATCCGGCCCGCTGGGTGTTTTTGCCGCCACTGCCTGTCCTGCTTAGCAGCCGACTCGTCCCGGGCCCACAGTGCACATGTGTGGAGTGTGCGCCGCACTCTCCAACGGCCCTCCAGTGGTCTGAGGGACAGTGAACTGGCCCCCTGTTTAAAAAGTTTGAGGACCCCTGGGCTAGAGAGTCCTCTGCATTCCTCTGCAGCTGGCGCACTGAGTTCTGATTGGCCGATTTGTAGGGTGTTCCCTCCTCCCTCAGGTGTGGCAGTTGCTCGGGAGAGGATTAGGGTGGGGCAGGACCGAGATGGGGGCCTGGGGCGCACCCTCTTCCTTCTTCCCAGGTGGGGCGATTGCACCAAGGTAACAGCACCCACTTTTGTCCATAGGAGACACAGAATCCCTCACTCTCTAGCTAAAAGGAAGAAGAAATACAGCTATTCCAGAAAAGAATTCAAATAACAATACAAATACCAAGAGCATAAAAAAAGAGATGAGCCAAGAAGGGATGAGCTAAGTTCTCATCTTTCAGAGTAAGACGGCAGGAGGCATGAGACTGTGCACGCAGCGACCAGGTTCAGAAGTGGCGGCACAAACACGTTATCGAGGGTTACGGAGTCAGCCGCAAAAAAGCTGAAAATATAAATGGTAAAATGTTGTTGCCTCTGGGACTGAAAATGAGATTAGGAGACTAGTCCTTTTTATCAAAAACCATTCATGCTATATTAGTGGATATTTTGCAAGTGCCAATATTATTTCGATTTAAAGTAATTACTGGTAAACATGGCCTATATAGATGAGCGATAAAGCCAGTTATTTTTGTGGAAGTTCAGCCCTAAACACATTTAAATGTTCAGTTCTGTATCAAATTCATCTAGGATGTGGTGTGAGAAAGTGATACTTTAAGCAACCTTTAAGAAAACAATGGGAAAAAAGTATCAGAAATCAAAGGGAAAAAAATATATATTTCCAAAAATAGAGTAAAAAGATTTGTGAATTCCGGATCCCTAGAAATACCCAGAAATACCTTATCGTGCATAATCTTGGGGTATTTCCAAAAACAATAGATGTATTACACTCAATATTGGATAATCACGAGGCCGACGATTCTTGAGAATGCAAGGCCTGGCAGAGGCAGAGTAAGACCACAGCTGGTGGCATGTTACCCTGGCGACGCGAGTGTGCGGGCGGCAGTCCTAAGTAATGGCCGTCTGTGTTCACCCGTGCGACACCCCTCTCCCCTTTGACAGCAAAACGCCGCCTTCTTCTGGCCAACCCACTTCCACTCCCAGCTCGGGTCACATATCTGAGCATCTATGGAAGATCAACCTTTGCAGGAGAATTTTCCTTATCGCGGGCACTATGCGTCCCTGTGGAGGGACCTTCATCAGAATTATCCTTCGGACTCTTGTTGCCACCTGAGTCACATCCTGAAAGGGAAGAGGGTGGCTTATCTGACTGATGGAATCAATGTAGCCGCGCAGCCCTGATCCTCCCGTCCGGCTGCCCCGTGGGATCTGCGGCCTGCGGATAGAGGATAGAGCATTGGAAGCTCTGCTGGCTGCAGGGGAAGGTGGGCCCACTCCCACCGGAGGGTCTGCGCTTTCCACACTGCCAGACCAGGGGCAAAACTGCCACGAATTCTGGAGGAGACTATTGGAAGGGTCCTTGTTCTCGACTGCTCAGGGCACTTTCTCCGGTAGCTGTATCTGCAGCAAAGCCTCCTTTGTGATCGGAGTATCCGTTATGCAAACACCAGCGGAGGGAGAACCACAGGGCCGTATATAAAAAGGCTTTGAAATTTTCGTTGTCTAAAAACAAGCTAAGAGCTATGGATAAAATAATGTGAATTATATGGCATCACAGTCTCTATCTAGGAATCTAACCTGTACAAATAGTGATAGAAACATGTCCATGAACATGACGGGCTGCACTGTTTGCGGTAGAAACAAGCGTTTACCAGCCCTAAAGGAGGGCAATGCTGGTCTTAAATAATCTTAGAAAGAAAAACTTACTCAGTGATTTGTACCTGGATCTCACAGAGCCCTGGGGTTTCTCGGTGCTGCCTCAGGGAGCTGCCAAGACAATGCAGTCAGTCCTTGTCCCAGGACCCTCACGCACCTTGTCCCTCTCCACCAGGTGAGCCCCACTCAGGATGGTTTGCTGTCAGGTTTCATTTGGGGAAAATTTTTCAGCAAACTTTCAGAGGATGAAAAGGAAGTTTTTCCTTGGCCCCTACTCACTCTTTCTCTTTCTTTCTCTTTCTCTTTCTCTTTCCCTTTCCCTTTTCCATTCCTTTCCTTTCCTTTCCTTTCCTTTCCCTTCCCTTCCCTTCCCTTCCCTTCCCTTTCCCTTCCCTTCCCTTCCCTTCCCTTCCCTTCCCTTCCCTTCCCTTCTCCTTCCTTCCTTCCTTCCTTCCTTTCTTTCTTTCTTTCTTTCTTTCTTTCTTTCTTTCTTTCTTTCCTCTTTCTTCTCTTTCCTTTCTTCCTCTCTTTCTTTCTGTCTCCTTCTCAGCAAGCGTTAACTGAATGCCCGAAGCTAATTTATGTTCTTCTTGGTCTTTTTCTCACCTCCAAACTCGTCCAGTTTCCTCTTCTGGATAACTCACCAGGTTTTGGAAGCAGTGTCAAACTGACTCCTTTTATTGATAATACAAGAAAATCTTAGATAAAATCAACACTAAAGCTAATTTTTAAATGCACATTATAGTAGCTAAGTTAAACAGCTGCCCAGTGGAACACGTAAAGGTCACAGTTGCTTTCTCCCCGGTTCATTTGGAGCGTTGTCTTCTCAAGAGGACTCGGGCCACCACGCTGCTCCCGTGTCACCAGGTGTCCCTTTTCCAGAGTCCCTTCAGGACTGACCTTTCCTGATTCCACTCTTGTTCCAACCTCACAGCGTTAGTAGTATTGTGTCTTTTTCCCTCGGGACTGGTGGTTCTCATCAGCACACGTAAGCTAAATTACTGACAAGATGTATTTTAAATGCAACCAAATAACAGCATCCTATTAAGAGCTAACGTCACTGCCTCAATCATGCAGCTCAAGAAACGAGGGGATCTTAACAAGTCACTGGGAAAGAGAGAGTCAGAGACAAAGAATCTGGAAGCACCTTTGAAATTATACCATTACAGCAGCTACCTGTACTTTTGTGCACTGCCCCATCCCTACCTAGAGCCAGCCGCGTGAACAGGCTGACACGGCACGGGGTGCGCAGGTGAACAGCGCCGTGATGTGCTCACTTCTCATGCTTTAAATCCTATTTTTACCAAGAAGGAAGCCTTTTTGTTAATGGAATTGTGCAGCAGCTTCCAGTATCTAATCAGATCCAATCGAATCCCTCTCACGACCCCCCAGGGCGGCGAATCCCCGGTCAGTAGCGGGCTGGGCTTCCCGAAGCTGCAACAGGAGAAAAAGCAAGAGTTTCGAAAACAGTGAAGCTTTCCGCTGACACTCATCCCGCCGAGACCCCGCAGGGGACTTTCAAACTGAAGTCCTTCGGGGAAAACATTCAGATCTACGACCTTGCGAATCTACGACTTGCCTTTGAAAAGGAAAGGAAAGGGCGTTCCATCACCAGGCTCTCTTCCTCACGCAGAGCCTTGCTGCTGTGGAGCGACCAGGGAGGGGACAGAGGTGGCCCTGGGACAAAGTCAGAGTGTGGTTAGGTCGGGTCACAGACACGGGAACCCCGTGGGGAGGACGGTGGCTGGCACTGTGTGACCAGGACAGAGGGAAGGGCGCTGACGAGAGCAGAGGGTGAGGAGGCCAAGGCGGTGCACACAGCTTTGGTCCCTTTTCTCCTGATGTCGTGACCTTTGAGTGACGCAGCGTCCTGTGTGTGCAGCTGCCTGCAAATGTACCCGAGCCGGAGTGGCGCTTCTTCTCTCCTGCACACTTCAGCCCAGAACAGAAGGGAACACTTCAGCTGTGATCAGTGCGTGTCTGGATTTAGCTGCCTGACACGCAGATCGGTTAGGGCAGGTTTGGGACTCGGGGGCCGTTTCAGATTTCTGCTGCATCATCAGAAAATATTAATGGCACTTTGGAAAAAACTGTTAAAGGGGTTAATGAACAATAGACTTCAGGGAATATTTCTTTAAAAGGGATGATAATCTTTCTGAGTTATTATCATAAAGTTTTTATTCCTTAGATAATATTAAATATTGTAAAGACACTCTTTTGAAAACGGCAAAATATTTGACTTAGCTGAGAAGGAAAGCATAAGGGAAGTGATATGCAAATACAGCTTCAGGGCAGTATAAGATAAGCCCTCTAAATTCATGGTTAAGCTAAAATGTGAGCTTAGAATTTATTTTAATGTCTGAAATGAGAGCATATCAGCGCATCGTTTTAAAAACAAGAACATCTACACATGTTTAAAAATATATTGCACAAATTATTTCTTATCCAAAGAACATGGCTATGTCCAAGTAGTTTTAACCTATCAGAGAATAAATCTGCCCTTCAAGGTCAATCGACTCCTCGCAGACACTGTGTGGGGGTGGGGCACGGGAGCGAAGGTGCAGGTGCTATGACGTGGTTTGCTATTAAGCTGGTCCTTGAAGGATGCGTTCGGTGTGTCATAGAGAAAGTCCCTTTGCCTAAATAATTTTTATAAGTGTAAATTATGTTTTCATACATGCAAAGTAGATGAATAAGAAATCTAGTCCTTATAAATTTTCTGAATAAGCGAAATAATTGCAAGATAGGAAGAATTTTCTTTTACAATATCAGTAAAGTGCCCGATATGTTTCTATATTATAATAATTCCCTCCGTGGGTAACTGACATCATCTTGAACAGGAACGAATAGACTCGATAGAAAGCGGTTACTGCCTGTTTTATACAGGTGAAGTTCTAGACAGGGCACAACAACGAATAAAACATTCAGACCCCTGCCCATAGGGGGCTTACTTTCTAGCAAAACAGGCAGTAAAAATACGTACGATAAATGAGCGAGTTACATGTGCACTAGCAGGTGGTAAGTACTATGCAAGTAAGTAGAGAAGTAAAAGATCAGCTGTCAGCGTGGGGAGGCAGGTGACAATTTTAAAGGCGACCATTCCTACAGATACCATTTCAAAGGTGGTATCTGAGCAACAACAGGAAGGGAGTAAAAAGAGAGAAACTGCCACAGTTAGACAAGCCCGTCTTCGATGGGAATGGGACCCATTCGTTTCCATTCCAGGTGTGGAGGCAGAGTGTCGGGTACAGCTGCCGTGAGGGGACAGGTGTGACGATGGCCGTCCATGGACGCTCTTTTCTCATTGCTTTAATTTTCTCAGTGAAAAGGTGAACAAAATCATCAGCTGAGAGGAAACACAGGGAAGGAGATCTCAGTCGTTTAAGAAGAGACCAGAAGGTATGAAATACTGATGGAGGAAAATAGACAAACGGCCTAGGAAAATGAATTTCGATTGCCAGGTGGCGTTCGGAGTCCACGCGGGTCTCGTGGTGGGAACACCCCACGTGTCTCCACGTTTTCCTTCAGCCACCATCAGCAACGTGAGTGCTGCCACCGAGGAGAAAAAGACTGTGGCTTTGCCAACCAAGTACGATAACACCATGGGGCTTGTAGGAGACTGCAAGGGAGTGACCAGATCGATTACCGTGGAATTTATGTTCAGTAAGAAGAGAAAACAAAAGGGTCAAAGAATAATGAAAAGCTTGTAGAATTGATGAATTAGAGGTCTTGGTGGAGTCAAAAGATTGTCAGGGTCAGAATAATAGAGGAAATTACTAGAAAACTGCGGAGCTGAAGGTTAGGGTAGGAGAGATGAAATTTAGACAACGCAGGGATCGCAGTTATTGGTCAAGAGTAGGTCCGTATATGACCATGGGAGTGCAAGGCTGAAGAAGACAAGATAACGACAAGAATAACTGGAGAAGAGGCATCAAAGTCTAAGAGTCCAGGTTGTTGGAAAAATCTTCTACGTGTTTTTCAAAGTCACCCAGAATTAAGCCCAGAGTTGTATCGGAAAGAACGACGATGATCCAGGAATTAAAAGAGTAAGGAAATGGGGGAGAGTGACTCTGGGATCATACAGGGCCGTCACAGTTAGGGACGGTGGGTGGTAAAATCTGATGACAGGAAACTCAGGGCTGGGAGTTTAGAGGAAGACGGACTGTGTACAGCGTCTGACTTGCCATTTACAAAAATCATTTCATAATACAATGTTCATCCTGCTAAGAGGTGAGGCACAGTAGACAGGAGTTGAGATCCCTGGCGAAAACGATCTCAACTCGGCGATTTCCTCCTCTCACTTCCCGTGTAGCACAGCGTTCGAGATCCTTCCAAAGGGGACTCAGGAAACCAAATGCTGACTGCCAGAGAAAGATCATGGTCATTGGCAGGAGACAGCCAGTGTCCTGATCTAAAAGAGTCATCTCCGTGTACAGTATAAACCTTATCTGCTGCGCTGCACATGCGTGTGTACAGAAAATTCTTAGCACCAGTAGAACGAATCTTCACTAATAAAAGCCAGTCATCAAATTCCAAAAGCGCCTCAAGGAACTTATCAGAAATAGGCAAAATCAAAATTTCTCCAGTTTTGGATAGGCCTGTACAAGATAAATGAGCTTGTCAAGAGCAGAGGTTTGAGTTGTATTTTCTACTTGACAGAGCACAGTCAGGACCTCTCTGCCATTTTTTTTTTTAGCAATGAAACATTTATTTATTTCAGATCCCTTGATTTTATGTAATATGTATGCAACTTTCAGCTCTCTCCACATGTGAAGAAAGGCTTATATGTATCTATTCACTTTGACCCACTGACTGATTAATGAATAGAAAAGTAATGAGTGACATTGAGGAACAAGTGCAATATTCATGAGAGAAAGGATTGAATAAAATGTTGATATTCTACTTTGAAAACTTAATGTTCTTTTCTTCCATAGCTTCTTTTCTCTGACACAAGTCTATCTCCATAACAAAGCCAAAATATATTTGCAACACCTCGTAGTAATATGATAAGGTATTCCCAAGCATTTCAGTCTTAAAAGATTGCCTTCCAATAGCTCTGTGATAAATAATCCATCTTAACTTTCCTTTTAATGTTCCTGCTATTTGCTGAATAATAAGTAAGCTAATCCTAACAAGCTCATACAATAACGAGACAAGTTTTCTACATTTCTCAAACTCTGAGCAACTCTCTTTAATCAAGTCACCATTTCATGTGAGTTGATAGAAGATGATAGGATTTGTTTTAGAAATTGAATAGAGAATGCTCCTGCTGGCATTTTTTTAAAAAATCTTCCACCTTTTGCCACAATTTCAAGCAGCTTTATTATAAGCTCTACGAAAGTGAAAATAAATGTCAAAGACATCTTCACTCCTAAACTCATAGTTCCTTAATCAAAAGAATTGCAACCATTTTTATCTTGATATATTTAAGCTACCCAAAGTTAAACTCAAAATTTTCACCATAGCACTTAAAATTGAGTTCCACTTCCCTAATCTCAAACTCTGAGCTTACATTTTGTGAAGAAAACTTTCTTATCTCTGTCCCTCCCAATTCAAAACCTAAACTGTGTTCTTGTGACTTGGAATTCCTAAGTTGGCAGAATAGAGGTACCATTCCACTCTGCTTTCTTCTCTGCCTTTGTACAATTTGCTTTTTAACAGCTGTTACGATCACATTAAAATATATATTAATTTTGTTTAGCCGTCAATAAGTTGCTATGATCAAATGAAAGATGAAAACCCATTGAAAGAAACCAATTGATGAGACTCCTCCAAATATTATCATTCTTAAAATTATGTCTGTGTCCTAGAATTAAATACGTAGAAGTAGGAAGAACATCTTGATGGAAAATTAGTGCAAGGAACTGCTTATTGATCCAATCTAATGGAGTATTGGTTTAAAATCACTAAATTGCCTGCGTGTTAATTATTAAAGTGTTAGTAATTCTGAGTACCTAGTTTTTGACAGAGGGATATTTACATGATCATAAAACTGTATCAGCATAATTGAATCATGTCTACATAACAGTTGAATAGATATTATAACCAAGATATTTGTGCCAGCATTAGACTAAGCATGATGTTTATGATCTTTCCAGATGAAAAGTGCTCACGATGAATGAACCAAGCCTCAGTTTACTCATCCATAAGTAAAATAATGTTTCTCTTTCTCATGGAGTTCTCATAAGCATCAAATGAGACAATGCTCACAAAATATTTGGCAAATTGTGTAGTACGTGGTACCATTCAATTAAGTGTTAGCTATTATTGATGTTTATAGTATAGATCTCCCATGAGAGAGATTCATGTCTCTAGAAAAACACATTTCTTTATTGTATAAAAATGCTACATTTATTTAACTTTATTAGTGTAAAAATGAGCTGACCTGTATTCCCTCTCTTTGCAAGACAATATATTATTTTCTATTAAAAAATTATGCGACTTTATATGTTACTGTATTATAGTTATTTACAAGAATAGGGAAGCAATAAAAATAAATTACTTTTGAAGATTTTAGAATTATTTTGTGATTATAAGAATTTAGACCTTTCCACTATTTTTCTTCACTCCAATGTATATATTTGCAGAAAAGAAAATTAAAAACCAATCACCTTTAAGCAGCATAAAAATCACATATAGTATATGTCACCTGTAAGAATGATATCTCTCAAGTGCTAGAAGACATTAACATGCATTACCACAGAGATTTTCCCTCTGAAAGATTAATCTCCTGTAAATATAGCTTTAAATAAGCACATAAACTAAAAGAAATTGTCCTAAGTTAAGGCCAAATTCTTTTTTTTTAATTCTAAATAGCATACTGACTTTTTTTTTTTTTTTTTTTTTTTTTTTTTTGCCTAATAGCTAGATCTGGCAAGTAACACTAAAATTGGTGGTATTGCTTCATGTTAATCCAGAGTGGACTGTGTAACTGGAATTTGATTGGAGAGGTAAAATAAATCAATAAAAATCCCTTGTGCCATATGGTCAAATTAAGTTTTCAAAACTTTATTCCTTTCTGCCTACATTTATATAGGGATTAAATAATCCAACCAAAATTTTTTTTTGGTGAAAAGTGGAATAGTGATGTTAAAATCTTAATTACTGCAAATTAATTCATGTAATTACAAAGATATTAGAGAATTATTACAATTTAAAAATATTTAACAATAAAAGATATTCTGATCAAAAGGAGCAAAGCAAAAGTATTACTACTTGCCCCTTTTCTCATACCTAGTGAAAGCGACAAATACATATATTTTTAAATTTTAACTATGCAATTGACCCTTGAACCACATGGGTTTGAACTGTGCAGGGCCACTTATATGTAGATTTTCTTCCACCTCTGCTACCCCCAAGGCTATATCCACTAATAAGGTGAAATTATAAAAAATGAATAATTTTTTCCAATGTTCAAAAAAACATTAAACATCAAAAAAAAGAATCATAAAATGAGGCCATTTAAGTGACTAAAGTTTTTCTTTGACTTTGTTAATAACTGTGCTATCATTTTTTTTTTAATTCTCTGTTAAGGTCTAGATATATGTAACCTCACAGGATTTGGAAGCATTAATTATAGCTGAAATGAATGCAAACAATCACAAACATCAAAACTAATTATTGAAGTAAATTTGTGTGGCTAAGTCCAGTTTGTTAGGAGCCTACTCTATAGCCAGGAGTTTGTGAAATTCTGTGTAGGATACATTATTCCTTAACCACTTCGGTACGAGCGTCGACTATAGTCGTCAGCCACAGATGAACGCGCACAGCCGAGCGTCGACTTTAGCCGACAGCCAAAAGCTTTTGCTTTTACAGCTTTTATCTCTGCAGTTGCAGTGTGTACGTTCAGCTAATACGTTACTACGAATCTGTGACCTTTTAACACGTCCTTAGTAGGAATTATTGAAGTTATTTTCCTAAAGCTGCCTATAAAGTCAAATAAGCTTTCAGTGCTTTAAAGCTTTCCTCATCACACAAGAGCAAAACGGATTCGTCATCAATGCACAACACAAAGTACCGTGCGGACTGTGAGTGCCGGCTGTGGGCAAGGGTTCGCGGCCGGTGAGCACCGTACCAAAGTGGTTAAAAAATAAGTTAAAGAAAGTATGCTAATTTGCCTGTTTAACCACAGAGACTCTTTAGAAATTAAGCCAGCAAATATTTTTTGTTCTAGAAAAATAATTTTATCACAGACTATAAGTTTTCTAGGGCTTCCATAACAAAATATCACAGACTAGATAGCTTAAACAATGGAAATTTATTTTCTCACAATTCCAGAAGCTAAATTCCAAGATCTGGCTAGGAGCAAGTTTGGTTTCTTCTGAGACCTCTTTCCTGGACTGTGTCCTCACATAGTCTTTCCTGTGTGCATGTTCACCCTGGTGTCTCTCTGTGTGTCCCGATTTCCTCTTCTTATAAGGACACTGGTCGTATTGGAGTAGAGCCCAGACTAATGGCCTCATTTTAATTTAATCATCTCTTTTAAGGCCCTTTCTCCAAATATGGTCATATTCTGAGGTAGTGGGAGTTATGGCTTCATCATGAATTTCAGAGGGACACAATTCAGCCCGTAACACTGTCATTGTTAAGAATTTCATTCACATTATGATAATAAAAGAGCCAAGTAACTTTGATTCAGTATTGCTATTCTTTTTAAATTTTCTGCAATTTACTCACTTGTATCCTGCTCATAGATAAAAGAAAATCCCACAGTGTCTAACAATATACCTAATGGTAAATAATGAACACTTTTCTCCTACAATCATGAGCAAAAAAAGGATTTCAGTCATCATCATTTCTATTCATCTTTCTACTAGAGAACGTGTCCCATGTGATAGAGCAAGAAAAAGAAATACAGATACAAAGCTTGGACAGAAAGAAATAAAACTATATTTTATGATTACATAATTATATATGTAGAAAATCCTAAGAAATCTACCCAAAAAACTGAAAATAATAAGTAAATTTATCAACATTATAGAATAAAAATTAATAAATAAATATTCATTATATTCCTATGTACTGTCAATGCACGATTGTATAATACAATTTACAAGTTTCCAGTTGGATGCAGAAATATAAAATACTTTGGACTAAATGTGTATGATCTCTATACTGAAAATTATAAAACATTGTTGAAATAGAGTAAATAAAACTTTTAAAATGGGAACAACATGTAGAAGGATTGGAAGAGTCAAAATAATAAGATATGAATCCTCTCCACATTTGGAATTGAATTTAATCTCAATCAAAATTTGAAAAAGCCTTTTTTCAGATATTAACAACATGATTCTAAAAGGTATATAGACATCAAAGTACCTACAACAGACAAAACAATCTTGAAAGATAAAAAAAATCAGAGGACTTATATTATCCTATTTAAAGACTTACTATGATGTTATAATAATCAAGACAATGTCTTGCTGAAGAAAGACTGAACAAACAGATCAGTGGAGTAGAGTAACAAATAATGTTACAAACATACAGTCAAGTAATTTCAACTGATAGACCAAAGCAAATGAGTAAAGGAGAGTCTTTCAATAAATGATACCAAAACTGTATATTCATAGAGAGGTAAATGAAGCTCAACCCCTACTTCACACCGCACATAAAATTTATTTGAGACAGATTGTAGACAAAAACATAAAAGCTGAAACTTTAAAGCATCCAGAAGGAAACATAGGATAAAATTTTTATAACTTTCAGGTAGCAAATTTTCTTAAGAAAAACACAGAATCACTATTGCCGATTGGAAAAATAATTGATATATTGAACTTTATGAAAATTAAAAGCATATGTCAATTCAAAAATGCCATTAAGCAAATTAACAGAAAAGCCATGAACTAGAAGAATACATTTGTAACAGATGTAGCCAACAGAGGACTGGTGCCCAGAATATGTAATTAACTCCCACAACTGCAGTAAAAAGACAACCCAAGTTTTAAAAATGGTAAAGACTCAACAGACACTTCAAAAAGGAAGATATAGGAATGCCAGTACACTCCTGAGAAAAAATGCTTAACATTTTTTAAGCAAACCAGAAACAAGCAAATTAAAACCACAGTAATTTACCGCTACAGACACAAATACACTATGTATTATACATAGATGAACACATACACTAAAATAGCTAAACTTATTTTTCTAAAAAAACTGATAGCACAAATGTTAATAAAATTCTCATCCATTGTTTGTGAGTTTCCCAGGAATTTGAATCAATCAGCATCATATTAATAGACTAGAAAGAAAATCAATTTCATTATCCCAAAAGACATAGAAGAAACACTTGATAAAATTCAGAGCACATTTATAATAAACTCGGCAAATAGTAAAAAGAAGGGAACTTTCTCATCTTAAAAATAGATGTCTATCAAAAGCCTACATTAAAGATCACACTTAATGATTAAAAACAGGATTCTCTACTCCTAATATTGCAAACAAGGCAAGGAAGCTTCTTGCTACTTCAGCACCTTACTGAAGGTTATAGCCAGTGGAATAAGGTAATAAAAGGAGCTATGTGACATCTCAAAAATACTATGCTAACTGAAAGAAGCCAGACATAACAGAGTATATTCTGGAATATAAGAATTTAATATACATTAAAGAAAGTAGATCAGTGGTTGCTTGAGTCTTGGAGATGGAGAAATAGGGGAAAGATTGAATGGGATAGGGTATAGGGAACTTTTTATGTTGTGGATATAGTTGTTGTCTACACAGATGTGTGTATATATATATATATTTGTTATAAAACGTCAAAAACTACATTCAGAATGGGTGCATCTTTTTGAATGTATCTCAATAAAGTTGACTTTTTAATATACAAAGATAATGAAATAAAGACATCTCTTTTAAGGAGAATAATTATACTTTGGTTTTATTTTGTTTTTGAAAACTGGGGATTATAGGAACTAGCTAGGTAGAAGGGCACTCTAGTATCTTTTTGCTTTCTTTTAGAATTCTTGAAATACTACTACTGTGGTGATACTAGCTATCTTTAAGTCAGAGTCTATACTCACTGTCAGGCACTTTCCACATTCTGCTTTGGAAAAATAGATAGATAGATACTCATAAAAGTAGGTATATATGTGTGTGTATATATGTACACACACACATATTCACCTATTTTACATGTAAGAAAACCAAGGTTCCAAAACTATTTGAACTTGCCAAGGGGAGGCCCTAATGCCAGAGAGAGGATTTGATCATTCAATCCCAGGGCTGATGAGATCATATACTTCACCCCATTCCACCTCTGTGCTACCAACGTGTTATGAACTAGCACATCGATAATTCAAACTCTTTGTGAGTATTCAGCTTTACATCACAGTGAACAAACTTTTTAGTTTCTTTAGACAGCACACAACTTATCAATAATTTTAAGTCTTCTTTTCCCCAGCAACTTTTCAGTTTGACCTGATGAAAAATCACTGTACTACATCTATAAAGGTAGGAGCTGCGACTAGGTCGTGCTATAAGCAGACTCCCAATTTTAAAGCTGAATAATAGGAGAAGTAATGCTATTATCAATCTATTGGAGCTAATGTCAGAAATAGTTTAATACCTGTGTTTCCATATGTTTCTATAGAAGGAGCCTGGCTTTGTTGATGAACTTACCGCCCCCAGCACTTTGAACATAATGAGAAATAACTTTTTCCCAACATTATTATAAAAGCTTATTATATAATTTACAATCACCGCTAATTATTTTACACAAAAATAGGGTGGAAATTATTGCCATTGATTCAGACATTTAACTGGGGTGTTAAAGAGATGTCATTTTGCCTAATTCAATGCAAAATGTTTGTTTCATTGGTGACATTAGAAAATAATTTAAATATTTTATAGTCTGCTTGTAATGATCAGTTCCAGATCTTCACTTTAGCCTACTACTATGGATGTAACTTAAGCTCTTTTCTCAGTACAATGAAAATTCTACATGATTGATTGGTACATTATTCATTTTCAATTAATCCTCAACTGGGCAGTTCTCTTCAGGTGTTTTTTTTTTTTTTTTCCTTTTTCTTTCTGTCCCTAATTAATGTAAATTACATCCTTGGATTTGAGTATTCATATTTTCCACATGTTTTGCACTTATGTCAGTTTGTTTTTTAATTAGCATTTGAGAATTTCTTCTTTTAGCCTAAATTTATAGGAAGATTTGACATTAAGACAATGAAGAATGCTTTTTATGAGAATGGAGTAGAATATGTTATCAGAAATGATGTCAAAACAAAGCAGAACTGGGGACAAGGCAACATACTCAACCTACACATTTAAACCCCCATAATATGCTCACATAATTCTGTAATTCTGGATGATGTCAATGTTAATAAGACTTAGAATTGTGCATATCTAAGGCTGCCAGCAACGAATCACTATCCCAGTGGAAATATTGCATTACAGTAGATATCTGGAACATCGAATAAGGAGACATAAACACGTCTTTCTGACTCTTCTTTCGAGGCAGAGTCTAAGATAGCTCCTGACAATTAACCACGAGGAAGGATGGCAAGCTGCTATATGTCAGTAATTACCTAATAATGTATTTATTACATTTGGGCTAAAATCCAGACACTAAGTGCGAGGAGGAGAAGTAGAGCATGGAAAGAGGACTGGTGGTGAATGCGAGAGGGAGGGTTGCTACTCCGTGGATGGTTCCGGAAGGTATCCTGAGGGGGTGACTTCTGAGCAAGAAGTAGAGTAAGGTGAAGAAATGAGTGATTTACACGAGTGGGCAAGAAATACCTTAGACAGAGGGAGCGGCACGCGCCGATGCCCACCTGGCGTGTCTGAGACTCGAACGCAGAACGCACAGGGACAGTGGCAGGAGGGGCAGCTGGGCCCACACCCAGGGCCAGCTTACGTGTGTCTCAAAAGACATGGCAAGAATCTTGGATTTCCCTTAAGTAGGAAGGGAAACCATTGACTGACAGCGAGCACATGAAAGGTTTCTTTGTTCACTTCATTTTACTTTGCCTGTAAATCTGTTTACGCTAAAGACCATGTCTGAAGGAAACTAATTTATAGGGCTAATCTCACACTTACATTCTGGTTCTAAAACTTAGTGAATTCTATCTTTTGCATCTTAAGTACATATCTTGCTAAATTTATTATTTTTCATGTCACATAAAATTATAATTAAGTCAGTGTGTCTGACATTCTCCTAGATTATGAGCTACCTGAGCATAAAACCTGTAAGTTATGTATTCTAGAACCAAGTAGGGGGCCTGTAAGTATATTGTTAGGTGACAGGAAGCTACTAAATACCGTCCCGCACCCTGATCTTTTATACCCGGCCAGCAGAGCAACACGCACGGCTCCTGCAGCCCTCGCTTTCTTTTAAGTCCTCGCTTTGTCGTGAGCCCGCCGCTGTAAGCAGAACTCACCCTTTGCATGTTCTCCACTAAAACCGAGCCTAACAAGATAAAACAAAAATGAGACTTCACGGGCTCAGGGGTATGATCTACTCCTTATTTTGTTCATTTAAAGGGAAATAGGATGATCATAGGACTTCCTATGAAGGTGGTGTTTTATGAAACAGATTTGTCATGAACCATTCAATAAACTAGCTGACTTTAAAGATGATTGTTGAAAGTGAAAGATGTCATTTGTAGACATCAAATTAGATTAACTGACCTTTTCTAAAATACTGAAAGACTGTTGTTTTTCTCATATTCAAATATCTTAAATGTCAGACGAAAGTAAATGCCAAATGTAAAAAATTAAAAATAGTAGGAAAACATATGCTATTTATAATTCTTGAAGGACAAGCACTGTCTTTATATCAATTTGTTATGTGACTAAAATCCCAGAAAGTCATCTGGCATAAATTTAAACACATGACACCATGTTATTTTTTAATATCCTTTATAAATTAGCTTCTTTATATTCTAGATATGTATATACCCCCAATCTACTTTATTTCATATTTAATTGTTGTATTCTCATTAAAGCTAATGAGAAATGTAAATTATCTATAGTTCATATTTTTAAAAAATTTTCAATATACATATGTTTACTATAAAAAAGCAAAGGAGAACACACAGCTTTTATAAATAATTTGCAAGAATAATTTTTCTTATCTGACTTAATAACAGATATTTTTAAAAATGTACTTCTCTCTGTTTTATTAGGTTAAATACCATATATTCAATTGGTTTTTTTCTTTATTATTTTCCCTAAAAGAAAAAGTTTTTTAAGTTATCGATTCAATCATACAACACATTGATTGCATGTCATATAGTCATAGGCATATCACAGAGACTACATACTAGTCTGTGACATGCTGGAAAAAAATAAACTTTAACAAGCAAGTGGAATCTTGCATCCCAGCTTTCCAAATTACACAGGTATTATTTTTGAAAATCATATTGCTATTTTTCTCAAAAATAATTTTCAACTTGGAATATTCACCTTGCTATGAATAATATAACATTTAAGCACCAAATAGGAGAAAACTTAGAGGATTGATTCACTATTTTCTTTCTGGAATTAGCTGGCAGAAATTCATGAAACAATCCTCAACTCTTCAAGTACAAAAATAATGTATTATAGAATTATCATCCCCTTCTTGTTAAAATGAGCTCATCATTTTTAAATAGCATGCTCTCTATGTCCTGCTTAAAAATTGTTACTTATTACAAGTTCACTAAGATTCTCTCCTATGTTATCTTCTAGAACTTTTATAATTTTAGCTGTTAGATTTAGGGCTCTGACCCATTTTGAGTTAATAATGTACATATGATGTAAAGTAACAGTTGGCTTCATATTGCTACATACAGTTGTTGAATTGTTCCAGCACTTTATGTGGACAAATGATTTTTTTCTCATTGACTTGCCCAGACACCTTTGTTGAAAAGCCACTGGCCATATATGTGTAGGTCTATTTTTGGATTTTCTACTTTTTTTCTGTTCTATTGATCTATATGTTGATGCTGGCAGGATGCGGGACATGTAACCCCAAACTATGACATCTTGGAAACTGAGAAAACAGCAGAAGCAGAAAAGTCACTCTCTGACCTTCTCCCCCCTTTCAGTATGAGAGCCGGTCCTAAAAATATACTTTGACCTACGTCCTGTGAAAGCAGGTCACAGACCCTCATGTGACAAGTGTCCTGCTCTGTACTGGGGAAAAGGAATGAACAGAGTGACACCACCAAGAATCTGAACAGACAGACCTAGCAAAGTCCTGAACTTCAGTTTATCACCATCAGATCACACTCTCTTTTGTCCAATCATAACTTTTACACGATTGTTCACTTTTCATCAAACGTAAGCATAAAATACATAGTTTTCCCCTTTTCTGAAAGCTCTCGTGTCATGTAAAACCTTGTCTAAATAAATTTGTTATGATTTCCCCTTGTTAATCTGTCTTTTGTTGTAGGGGCATCAGTCATGAACCTTGGGAGGGATAAAGAAAAAGTGTTACTTTTTCTTTTTCACAATGCTTAGGGAAAACCCATCCTGTATTAATTAATGTATTAATAGCTTTTTTGAAAAAGTCTTGGGATCTGGTCATTGAATCCTCTAACTTTGCTTTTCTTTGTAAAAATTATGTTGGTTATTCTGTGTCCTTTTTATTTCCATACAACTTTAAAAAGAGCTTGTCGATTTCTACAGGAAAAAAAAAGACTGCTAAGACTTTGATTGGGATTGCATTTGACTATAGATCAATTTGGGGACAACTGACATTTCAACGATACTGACTCTCCCAGTCTATTTGTGTGGTATATCTCTCTGTCTTTGTAGGTCTTCTTAAACATATCTTAGCAATGATTTATATAATAGTTGTCAGTATATATTTTTGCACACATTTTGTTAGATTTATCCGTGGGGATTTCATATTTTAATATAATTATAAATCATATTGTTGTCAATTAATGTTTAAAGGAAACTTAAAACTGGAGAAAAGTGTTTCATGTTTACCCGCATAGTTCCCATTCTGCTGAGCAGTGGCAACCCCACGCCCACTACAGCGCTTGTCTGTGGATCCACAGGGACAGGAAGTACACAGACGCATCAGGACCCCATAGAACGCTCCCAGAGTTCCTCCCACGAGCTCCCACTTTGGTGACTGGACGTGCCGGGCGCTGGGAGTTCCACCCAGTTCGCCGCCCACGCTGCACCTCAAGCAGGTGTTCAGGGCTCTTAGCCCACGAGCTGACTCCCTCGTTCAATCTGCACCTCCCTAGCCCTTATTCCCACAGTGCTCATGTGGATCTGCATCCCTGACTCTGTCATTTCTGTTCAGGAACTTTCTGTAAAAGCCTTCATAAATTTTAAGAGACAACAGCATTGTAACCATGTGATCAAAGTCAGCACCAGCAACGAGGCAAATGGCATCATGTGAATTTTGATTTGTTGCACTGAGATAAAGGCAACAGCATTTCTGATGTGTTCCTACCAAAAATACATAATCTGAATAGCCAAACCCAAATTGACGGATGTTTTATTTGTATAGTTATGAATAACTGATTTCTGATATTAAAAGTATGTCAAGATATGAAGAAAATCTAAGAAAGCATTCCAAATTAAGTTAGAAATGTGACAACTAAATGCAATATACAATAATAAATTAGACCTTGGAGGTGAAAAAATTGTTTTCTCCACAATAGAAAGACATTAGTTAGACAACTGATCAGTTTTAACCACTGGTAAAATACCATGTCAACGTTAATTTCCTGATTTTGGTAATTGTACTGAGCTAATGTAAAGAATGCCCTTGGTTTTAGGAAATGCGCACGGAACTCCGTAGAGAAAAAAGAACATCTTGTCTGCAGCTTGCTTTCAAACATTTCAGAAAAAAAGTCATACAAGTGTTACATTGCCTACAAAATGTTAACATTTGGGGAATCCAGTTAAAGGGTATTTGGAAATTCTTTTTAATATTTTCACAATTTTTCTGAAAGTCTGAAATTATGTCAAAAGTTTAAAGAGACCTCTGGACAGACCAAGATTGCAAACGACTATACACTTTTATCTCCTCCTTTTTTTGCTACCTTTAAAATATAGGAAAGGAAGAAAAGCAGGGAGAGTGGGAGGGACGGAGGGACAGAGGGAGAAAGGAAGTGGAAAGGAAGGAAGGAAATTCATAGTAACAGATACAGAGACAGCTTCACTTAGCAAGTTATTTGAGGATCGCAAAGCAGTAAACCAAGAGCGAGGAAATGGGAACTGTGTACCCAACTCAAAACAGCCAGAGAGAATGTCCAGTCCATCTTGGGATGGGGGGTCAAGAACTTGAACGCCAGGCAGCATGGGGCACAAAGAGCACCAAATAACCGAGAAGTCAAATGCAAATGCCACCTAGCAAACGTCAAAAATAGTTTTGTAAAAACATAGCTAGAAGTTCTATAAAAAAAAATGTATAAGCAAATAATTGCCCAAGTATGAGATAACTACTCCAAATAAGAAGGGAAAATCAATGGAATTTAAGCAGCAAAAGGAATTAATTCTAGCAAAATATAGAATAAAATTGCAGAATATTAGAGTTATGATATGAATATATGGATTTCTTTATCAAATATTTTAAATAAAAAGCATGATCAAACTCCCAAGCAGAAAAAAAATACCAAAAAACACACAAGAAATGCATGCAACAAGGAGAAAGACTCCAAATACCAAGTTTCAATCGGAGCTATTCAGACATCCATCTATAAAAACAGTATAAAGATATTCTTGGGAATGATGAATATAAAATAATAGTTATTTCTGTGGAGGAGGGAGATAGATGAAATCAGAGAAGATTATAAAAGTCTCTTTAAATCCTGATAGTATTTTAGATCTTCAGCTGGGTGGAGGGCACAAGGAGTCTTTGTTCTATTCGTATACTATGAGGGAGGAAAAGGTTTGCCTCTAAATAAATCTCTATGTTCCTGGCTGAGACCCCAATAGCAAAAGGTAAATCAACAGGGAGAAAGCACCATACAATTTTCTAGTATAAGTTTTACACGATGCAAGAAAATGAAGACCCAAAGTAACAGGTAAACGTGTATTTTTGCACTTAGATTTGATGAAGAGAGTGGCGTGGAGAAACACTACATGATTGGAGAGCAGAAGGGTGTGATCTAGTGGCAGTACACCTGGGAAAACTTAGCAAGGCACCTTGTTCCGTGTCTTCTCGTATCTGCATGTCTCTGGCTCCAGGCATAGATCTTATGACCTGCGTCAGGGGAGAGGGGCAGGAGAAGGTCAGAGAGTGACCTTCCTAGGTTTTATGTCCTACTTCGGGGGAAGGTGAGCGTGACCTTCCCAATTCTGCCGTTTTTCTCAAATGCCAAGGTCCATACTTTGGGGTAGTGCGTCCTGCACCCCATCAATGTTGTCTGTTCTGACTGTTTTTGCATGTGAAATATTTCATAATATTATTTTAAAGAGTAAAATTCATCAACATGTGTATTTGCATGGCTACTATATAGGTCTCCATTTTTCCAACAAAGATAAAAACTATTGTTCAAACAGGAAAAAGTCTCCCTAGACCAAAAGATACTTGTACAAATTGTATGGTGAAAAAAACTCCCTTTCCTTGATAAGGGCACTGACACAAAATAAGAACTTGACTCGTTGATTTGTCAGGTTAAAGCGAGGTCCTAATAAGACTAAATTTAACCATAGCTTCCTCTGTATTTCATGAAGCAGACTTTTATCACTTGTGATATCTTTCCAGGGACGTTTGTGTCAACTTTTACTATGACAGCTCTATCTTCAGTGCAACCTCTAACCTCCATTATTATCAGAATTTCTTGGTATGAGAACAGTTCCTTTTTTAGGAAATAGTGTTAGCTAATAAAATATGTGACCATATTTTTTATAGTAAGTGGGAATGACATTAGGTATGTATTTTTCCCAGGATTATGAAGTAATTAATCTGTTTCTAACACCAATATATTTCTAAAGCAGGTGTTGGCAAACTTTTTCAGTAAAGAGCCAGACAGTACATATTTTAGGGTTTGCAGGCCATATGTTCTCAGTCAAAAGTGCTCAACTCTTTTATTTTAGCAAAAAAGTAGCTGTAGACAATATGCAAATGGGCCAGTTTCCCAACTCTTGCTCTAAATCAGAAACTGGATGCTATTGTGATTCTCATTTATACAGAAACTTGTATTTTCTTGGAAACTTGAAGTATCATATCTTTTCTGGTTTTCTAAAATGCTAAAATTAAGTGCCCTGGTATGGATATATTTTTAAATGTCTTAGACTTTTGGTAAGTCTTTTAAACCTGGAAACTCATGTCATTCATTTCTGGAGATTTTTCTAGAACTATTTATTTGATGGCTTACTTTCCTATGTTTTCTCTTTCTTCTCTCTGGGGAACCTTATTTTTCATATATTAGAATTTCTCTATATCTTATACTTCTTTGTAATGTTATATCGCTATGCCATTTGTGATTTATTGAAGATTCCTCAACTTTATCTTTCAAGCTTACTGTCAGATTTTTAATTTCTATATTGACTTAATTTTTAAAATTTTTTATAATTTAATCTCTACTTCTTTGGTAAACTACTGGAAGATGTGTTTCAACATAAAGAGAAAGTCAACCAAGAAAGAAAATAACTTAATGCCTAGAACTAAAATAACAGTAAGGAATAAAATGTAACAATGATATGTGGAGGAAAATATCAAAACAATACACTATAAAAATAATGTAAAGTTATTACTTCTGAAGAGAAGATTAGGAGTGAGTGGTTTTATGCAGAGTGATTTAATTTTACACTACAAGTCTTGTAAAATTATTAGACTATTAAAATAGCACATGTAAAAATTTTGATAAAATAAAAATTAAATTAAAAGTCATTAAAACAAAAATTCTTTATTTAAAATAGAAAATTTGGAAGAAAAATAGAGTCTACTCATAGACCAACATATATACAGTCAACTGAAGTTTATTATAACAAAGATGCGAGATAATTCAAAGAGGAAGCAAAATCTTTTCGATAAATTGTGCTTGATAAACTGGATATGCAAGTGAAAGAAAAACTTGACTCTTACCTAACACCTATATAAAATTTAACTGCAATCATAGTTCTAATTGCAAGAAGTAAAATTATAAAATTGTCAGAAAAATACATGGAAGAAAATCTTTGTAATCTTGGAGTAGGCAAAGATTGCTTATACAGGACTCAAAAAACAAAAAACTTACTTTGAGCTAATAGTAAAACTAAAATTAAGTGAAGACTCTTGATAACATAAAAAATCAAATTAAATTAGCAAGACTTCAAGAAAACTAAACTTAACTTTATCCCAAATGGCAACACTCACTAATTCCTTCTATTTAAAATAAGGAAATAAGTTACTCTGTCTATCTAAATTTGCTAAAACAGTTATTTCTGCAAAATAACCTTTAACTTCTATCTCTGAAACAATTTTGAGGAGATATGAAACAATATTTTTTATTGGAAAACTAGATTGATGCATGGAATATGTGTTTACTGGGTAAATAACACCATTCCTTTCATTTTCCTTTTTCTTTCTATTCTTTATTTTTCAAAATGCTTCAGAAAACCAGAATAATTTTTGAAGGGATAAAATTATGATTATTATTTCCCATCTTCACAAAGTTAATGAAACAATTTTTTAAGAAATTATAAAATATGTTAATTGTTTCTCATAGTTTTCAAGCCTAGAGCTTTATGTGCCTACATGGCTGCATTTAAAGTCATGAGCCTAGATGAGATCGCTCCAGGGGAACCGACCGTGAAGTCCTTCAATATGTGTCGTGTGGGAAAGCACAGGGCAGACGAGGGAAGCTTGGAAAGGGAAGAGAGGAGAGGACGAAACAGGAAGGTGTAACACTATGAACGTCCAGATAAATAAAACGTTTTGCAAAGAGTAAAGTGGACCAATGGATAGAATGCTCTCAAAAATCTAAGCTAACAACCGCGATATGCCAAGATGTTGGTTGGTAGTGACCTTGACCAAAAGGAATTTCAGTGACGCAATAGAGACCAAATCTCAGCTGGACATTGTTATAAAAAGAGAAAGGAGAGGAAGAAGAGAGTAATTTCCTAAATACAAAGTGCTGAGTGGCTTTGTTGAGGAGAGCAGAGAAATGGGAAATGGCTGAGAAGGATGGGATTGGGGATCGTTTTCTAAGATGAGTGATGCTGGAATATACATTTGGACACTAATAAAATTGACCCAGTAGAGGGTCAGAGGTTGATGCAAGAAAGGGAGGGAAATTTTTCAGGATCAGAGTAGTTGACCAGTCTGAAGGGAATATGAGTCTCTGGTCACATTTTGGTAATTCTCACAAAATTTCAATGTTTTCCTTATTATTATATTTGTCATTGTAATCTGTAATCAGTCATCTTCAATGTCACTGCTATAATTTTTTTGGAGTATCATGAACTACACCTATATAAGACAGTGCACTTAATAAGTATTGTGTGTGTTCAGACTGCTCCACTTACTGGCCATTCCTCCTTTCTCTCTCCCTCTCCTGGAGCATCCCTATTCCCTGAGACATGACAATAATAAAATTAAGCCAATTAATAACCCCAAAATGACCACTAAGCGTTCAAGTGAAAGAAGAATTGCATGTCTCTCACTTTAAACCAAAAACTAGAAATGACAAAGCTTAGCAAAGAAGGTAGGTCAAGCGAGGGGTCACCCTTTTGTAGGATATTTTTTAACCACTTCAGTACGAGTGTCGACTATAGTTGTCAGCCACAGATGAACGCGCACAGCCGAGCGTCGACTTTAGCCGACAGCCTTGATATGACTTTTCTAACTTTTCATTTATCAGAATAAAATTGTGAACATTTAAAAATAACGTAATGAAAACACATATGTATATGTTACCTATTCTGATTTACGTTACAAGTAAAGTTGCCTGTAAAGTACAAGCTTTCAGTGCTTTAAAGCTTTCTTCATCACACAAGAGCAAAACGGATCCGTCATCAATGCACAGCACAAACTGTCGTGCAGACTGTGAGTGCCAGTGTGGGCAAGGGTTCGCGGCCAGTGAGCGCGGTACCAAAGTGGTTAAAAATCAAGCACACTAGTACCAGTGGGAATGCAGGGAGGACCCTATTCGTGATTGCTTCTGTTCTCACAGTGAAGAATGAGGAAAGATTATCAGCTGACAACAAAGGGGTGTGCTGACAATTTAGTAAGAAAGGACATGCAAAATGGTCACCTTTAGAGAGAGAGAGAACATATTAGCTAAGGAGCTGCGGTAGGACCGCCAGGCAGCGCCACGTGCCTGTTCAAGATCCGAGGTCATTAAAGGTGACAAAAGTCACCATGGTGGTTCAGTTTTCTCCAGCAACAGACACTCAGCTACTTAGGTAGGAAACATCATTGTTAATAATTAGGTTTATCCAGGATTTTGGTTTTGCCAGAAATGTTGACAGAAGAAAAGAAAATAAAGTTTGAAAAGTGTTTCTTAAGGGCAGGTATATGCATGCAGTAGACACGGTACCTAAGCTTAACGGGAAGGAAAGAGGAGGTGTCAGTGAAGTGTTGAAGAGGAAAAAGGTGAAGTCTCTCATGAGAGACTTCGACTAGTCAAACAGTTGTTGAAGTGAGAATACTTTAAAAAAGAGTCGGAAGTATAAGATGTGGAAGAGAATAGGAAGCTCAAATTTGGGATTCTTAGAATGTGCTATATTTATAAGATATACATCTAAAAGGCAGTTGTTGAGGTATAAGAAAGATTACTATGGATAATGGGTCAAGAATATGAGCGGCCAAAGTGTTAAATGAATTATCCACATGGATTTTGAAATTACCAGGAATGGCAAACCATACTGGTAGAAAGAGAAGTCAGTGTGAACGTCTCCAATGAGTGTAAGTGGGAGGGGAGAGTGACGAACAGGTTACTTGCAGGTGATATTAACTGACTGCATGAGATTAAATGTAGTCGTGGTTTTTTTTAAAGAAAGAAAGTGGAAAAATGACTTGGGGTCCGCATTAGAGATCTAAGGAGATAATTACCTAAAAACATAGGTCCTGTGGTCCATAAAATATAGGATAAAAACCATCCTTCCCTTGAGATGGTGATTGGAGAGATGGCATCCTAAGTGGAATAATCAAATCTCACCTCCGTCAAGACGATTTAGGAGTTGAGGTTCTAGGGCAGTTTACTGATGCTTTGAAACTCCCGGACGGCGTAGGGACGGGAGTGGAGAGCTGCAGATTAGGAACATCAAGAGCCTCGTGGGGCTGACGTCTGGGTTCTGATGGGAGGACCGGGAGGCAGAAGCTTCTGGTGATGACCGAGGCCAACAGCGGCTTAGAAAGGGCCTAGCAGGATGGACCCTAGAACTGCTCTGTCCAGTGTCGTGGCCACTAGCCACGTGTGGCCGTGTAAATTCAATTCAATTAACATTCAACGAAAATTAAATAAAATTACAAATTTACTTCCTCAGACCAGCCACATTTCAAGTGCTAGTTAGCATATCGGACAGGGCAGGTATAGAACATTTCCGTCACTGCAGAGTCCTCTTGGACAGTGTTTCTCCAGAGTAATTAGCTGGAAACTCTAAGTCACTGGGACACTTCTGTAGCTTCTGATCAAACAGGCCTCAGCGAGAGGCCGTCTGGGGAAAACTTAACACACAGCGCATGTCCGAAGGTGTCTGCTCTCCCGGTGGCTCCCAGCGAGTTAGCGGACACGCTGCGTATTATATTTCATCCTGACTTAAGGTGACTCAATAGTGACATGACGGAAGCAGACTGGGAGCTTTCAGGATGTAGTGCAGCGTGAAAACACAACAAGAGCAAGATCATATTTTTGAGGTGTACATCTAGATACCCATAAATATTTCCCCGGGAGGTATTATTCAGGCACATTCAAATCAAGAATCCCCTACGTTTATGGTCCTGTTCCTTCCATTTATCTTCATATTTAATTTACTGGTTGTGAGCCTGCATGTAAAACGCATCTAGTTTTTCTCCATAATAAAATGGTCTCAAAAAAATGCTATTTTCTATGTAGAGGAAAAGCGTGTTAGCACAATTCTCTCATGAATTTACATAGTCACCGATTAAGGGGAGAGTTAAATTATTATCACAGCCCAGAAAGCAATTTACTCTAAAATGAGAATAGAGCAGAAGTTGGCGCAGTTGCGCACAGCTAGTGCGGGACCGGGTAATAGGTCCGTGTTTCCCAACAGCAGATAAATTGAATCTTGTGTCCCCAGATCATTCAAAATACATCTAGGCCAAAATAATGGATACAGACAAAAAATGCAGAGGCTCATACATAAAAATGATCAACCTTACACCTGTTTGAGTCCATGTTGCCAGTGCAAAGTGGCGGGAGGGGAACAGGCAGGAGGTGGTTAAGCAGAACGGGGCAAGGGGAACATGGTACAGGGAGACCCAAATGTACACCCAGACCACAAAAAACTAGGTTCTTAGTATCTCTTATCTTGACAGCAAACTTTACATTTGACTTTTTAATAGAGCACAGATTAATCTGAGTATCCTTGTGGTAGCTGTTTTAATGATCATGAATATTCACACCGTGCAGTAGATCCACGTTCTTCAGAACCCCCCCTGGGGTTCGCCCAGATACAAGCCGGTGAAGATTATTGATTGTAACTGCAGTCCCTTTCAGATAGCAACATTTTTACTAATGGTCCATAGAAAGATCCTTTTTCAATAGGTTTTGATTCAAATATCCTGATTTCTCATCTCCTGCCATGCCAATGCTGGTTGAGAGAGGGAGAGACTTGTGGGCTAAGGAATTCACGATCATCCTTTAATATTTGTCCCCAAACCTCTACCCGGTCCCACTCTCCTCACTCCCAGTCTTCTCTCCTGGGCTCGAGGCAGATTTAAGTGGCTTGTGTCCCCAGCTGGCTGAGGAGCCTCCTTCCTCTCTCTCAGCCCACCACCTCCCAAACTTAACCCTCTGACAGCAAGATGCGGTGAACCCACGGGACACCACCAAGAAGCAGAGGCTTGAGGATGCCAACACAGGCTCTGAGGCTTCAGGGTAGAAACAGCAGGCCCCTCTGAGGACTGACGCAATCTTGCTCAGCCAGTCTGGGCCTGTTCCCAGAAATGAGTCCCCAGGAAGCTTTTGCCTCATCTCCAAGACTGGTGGGTCCACAGGTGAAGATGTCAGCATCAAATGAGACATTTAAATATCCATAGAATTCTAAGAGGGTTTCTCCATCAAGAATGAGTGAGTCTTTTCTTTTTTCATTCATCAAATAATGCTATAGATGATGCACTGTGCATCGCACCAACTCCTTCGGGACCTGCCCCGCAGAGCAGGGAGGCAGGGCAGCGGTGGAGCAGGAACGGGCACATCTACACATCTGGGTGCCCTGTGAGGAACAGGAGGGGGAAGGGCCTGTCTGGAAGCAAAACCATCGATTCAGAGGCTGTTTCATAGCCCTGTTGAGACAAGTGGTAATTTGGATTAAGGTGGAGGCAAAGACAAAAAGAAGTGGTTGAATTGAGAAATATTCAAGAGCTACATTCGATTGTACTTGCTGATAGGTTGGAAATAGAGACCCTAGTAAATAATGGCACCATATGCTAGTTTGTCAGTAATTATACAAACAGTGGTTAAGTGTTTACTACATCCCGGGCATCGCTCTAGATGCTGAGGACACAACAGAAAATACAGAATAAAGAACAACTCCCCTTATCATCGTGAACCTTATAACAGCGTGCTTCCTTGGACACAGTAGTACTCAAGGAAACATTTGAAAGATTGTTCGGTGAACCAAGGGACACAATTGACTTTGCTCTAATTTTAGGATGTCTAGACCATTGGTGGCAAAGTTAGACGGCTATAGATTGCAAACGGATGTAAAGAGTTCACTTTTGTCTGAACTGCATTATAAATAAAGCAAGGGGACTAGCATAGCAGTCAATGGTAGTTACATTCGGCCTCAGTGCCAGGGACCAAAAGAAACGGGTAGGGAACGCTGAAAATTACTCGCATTCCCCCAATTAATACATCGGGCATGCAGGTCAATGTTATTTAAAAAAAAAAAACAAGTTAGAAATCCATATATTTATGTGTATTCTCTTAATTAAAATTCTTGATTTTAGCAACCAATTAATTAACAGTTAGCATATTAAAAACAAGGCATGGTCCAACACTGTGCAAACTGAAGACATACCTACAAGCTACCATGGGGCACATGGTCATCCTGCTTGTTAAAGTCTGCCTGGAGTTTCTGTAGGAAGTCAGCTCTCTTCAGTGTCAGATGACTGGGAAGCATCACAGATGAATGGTGAAGAAAAATAGGGAAAAAAATAGCATGTTATTGTCCAGCAAAATATGTCTATGCTGAGAAAAAATCTCAGCATATCACTGAGACTCAGCCCCAGTTAGTGGTTCATGCACCAAATGCTTGCAAATATGAGGAAATGCTGATTTAGTTATTATAACTGTACAGGTGGCCCCTAATTATGATGGTTTGACTTAATGATTTCTCAACTCTGTAAGGGTGCACAAGTGATACATGTTGAACAGGAACTTGCTTTGAATACCCGTATAACCATTCTGTTTTCCACTTTCAGTGCTGTATCCAATGCATTACAGAGACATTCAACACTTTCTTATAACGTGGGCTTTGTGTTAGATGATTTTGCCCAACTGTAGCAAATGTTAAGTGCTCTGAGCACATTTAAGGTAGGCTACGCTGAGCTATGATGTCTGGTGGGTTAGGTGTATTAAATGCATTTTTGACTTATGATATTTTCAACTTACAATGGGTTTATTGGGAGGTAACCATATTGTAAGTCCAGGAGCATCTGTATTTGGAAACCCTTTGAACATGATTTTTACATCTTCAAAGTATAAGAGTTCTTTGTATATTTTAGTGGTGTCTTTTCTTTCCCCTTCAAGGTGTTTTTTCTTTGCTATTTTAGGCATTTCAAAGAGAGACAAGAAGAGACGATGTCTAGTTTTGCTGGCCAAACGTCAATTTAAAAATGGGTAAAGGATTTGAATAGACATTTCACCAAAAAAGATGAACTAATAGCTAATAAGCCAGTGAAAAGATTCTCAACGTCATTAGTCATTAGGGAAATGCAACCTGAAACCACGAGGCAGCAAATCACACTCACTGGAATGGGTGGAATAAAAAAGATAGACAAGAATAGATGTGGCCAAGAATACGGAACAATGTGCTTAAAATACATTGCTAGTAAGATTAAAGATGATACAGCCACTGCAGTGACTGAACTGTGTCCTTTTCAAAACTGAGCTGTTGAAGCCCTAACCGGAGTACTACAGACATTCTCCTCTGCGGCATCTACTCAGGAGAATTGGAAACATATGTCCACAAAAAGACCTGCACACAGACGTTCTTAGTGGCATTATTCATCATAGCCCCAAATTGGAAACAACCTAAATGCCCATCAACTAATGAATGCATAGACAAATGTCGTACATCCATACGAGGGATTATTATTTGCAATCAGTAAGAATCAAGAAGTGACACAAGCCGTGACATGGACGAAACCCAAAAACCGTCATGCTCAGTAAGAGGAGGTAGACACACAGAGACCATATATCACATGGTTCGGTTTATATGAAACCTCCGGCAAAGGCAAATCCATAGGGGCGGAAAGCAAACCAGTGGTTGTCTGGTGTGAGGCGAGAGGCAACGTGGACTGACAGTGCCCGGCGTGGAGGACGCGGCTGGGATGACAGATCTAGTCTAAAATTGATTTACGGCAATGGATGCACAACTTGGTCAGCTTAGTAAAAATACCACTGACTCACACACTTGAAATGGATGATGTCTTTTCTTTGTCACCAGTGAGGTTATAAGACATTATAACTCATTACAGTTATTTAAAAGTTATGAAGTTATGCCTCAATAAAGTTATTTTTTAAAAAAAGCTAGCGTCTCCAGAATAAAAAGAGGAAGACAGGTTGTAGGGAACGGAAACAAAGACCACTCCTGTGAGAACTTCAGGTGAGAAGAGAAGGAAAATTAGTCTGCAGTTTAGTGGGGAAAGAATTGAGGACAGATTGTTGGGTCGTTTGCTTTAAGGCCGAGGGGAAAAATAGAAATCCTGAAGGGTCTCGTTAAAGACCAACCAAAGTCCCAAAGTAAGTCAAAGATGCAGGTTGTGACACTAAATAGCCTCTTTCCCCTGCGTAATTCTTAAGGAACCAAAACCTCAAAGAGAGATTTCGAAGGGTATTTGGTCAGCAGAACTGGACATACCTCTCCTGATCCTTTTTTGAAATGTCTATAGTAACAAAGAAAAACATGAAAACACTGTGCTCTAAGCTAGCACTTGCCTCCAGCTGCAATCGCGCGGCGAACGCTGAAGTACAGATGAGGCGTCTCGGGGCTGCACGTCTGCCATCGCCGTACTCTGTGCAGCGTCTCACACCCGGGATCCCATGGCAGACCGCCTGCCTTTCTCCCAACACCTCTTCTGTTTTCTGAAATAGCAGGATTTGTAGCTGTTCATGGCAACCCGAAATGAAGTCGACATCACCCAGCATCCTTGGAAGCTGGATGTGGCCGTGAGGCTAGTTTCTGGCACGTGGAACATGAGAGGGTAAGGGTTAGGTTTGGGGTTAGGGTTGGGGTGAGGGTTAGGGTGAGGGTTAGGGTGAGGGTGAGGGTTAGGGTTAGGGATTAGCTTTGGGCAGCTTGTAAGAGCCTTCCATAAAGGAAATCTGGTGCATATCCTTCATGTTCTTCTCTTTCCTTTTTCCAACCTTCTTTTTGAAATACAAATGCTGCTGTCTAGGATTATAAGGAAGATCGTGACATTGTAGAAATGTGGAACAATAGAGCTAGGAGCACGGTGACTATGGGGCAGCCCTGTTCACATGGGTCTGGACTTCTGCCGGAGAGAGAAAGAGTTTTCATTCTCGGTTACTCTACATTACAACACACTTCCTTATGCTCCGCGTGCCAGGGAGTGGAGGTTCTGACAGGGTGGCACCGGGAGGCCCCCAGGTCTTGCCAGTTAAAGATGAGTTTTCGTCTTCTTCAGAGTCCCTCGTGCTCTTTAGGGCAGATGCTCAGTCCTTTGTGGCTCCTCCTTCACGCCCTCCTCATTTTTACAAGAGGGCATTGTATTCCCCCAAAAGCAAACAATTTTCTTTAGAGTCGTGATGCAAAGACTCTCTGTTCTATGTGCTGTCCTCTGGGTCTTGCTGTCCCCTAGCTCAGGTTTCTCACCACACTGCTCCCTAGACATCAGCGTCTGTGTGCACTGAGTCCACACTGGCCATCTCCCCAGGCTGGAGGTGTCTGTCTGTCTGCCACCACGAGCTGAGTGTGGACACTGCCATTCCATCTCTACGTCCTCCTGGCCCTGGCCCCAGGCCTCTGTAGTCCACCAGGACTCTGACCACGTCTGCGCCCTGGGAGGCTTCCTGGATTTCGTTGACCCTCTTCTCGGTTCGTGGGAAATCAGCACCCTTCGTTTATCGGCACACCCCCTTTGCCTGCTGATGCTGTTCTTCCGGCTGGTGACACATAATCCAACTTGGATGAGCAAGCAGTGCCCCTCCTAGGTGTTCCCAGGTTCTCCTCCCACATATCAGGGGTCTCCACTGGCCAAAGCTCAGCTGGGGGTTCCCAAAACACACCTTCCTCCCACCCAGGTTGCCGCAAATTCTCTGCCCCCGTTCTTCTCTCACTTCCCCTCTCTCAGTGGGCTATTTGGTTTCCTGCTCTTCACTGCCTCATTCCCAGAGTGAAAAGTAAAAGCTCTGCAGTCTGACTCCAGAACGGTGGCTCTTGAAGTATTAAGGGAGATATTGTAATTGAGAAACAACTTTTTTCCTTTCTTTAAAGTCAGGCTCTCAAGACTGCTGTCTCTCTAAATCGGCACGGAGATCCCGCGTTGATGGATAACCTCCCACAACCACCGTGTTCTAGGTGGCCCGTCCTCTCCTTCCCGGGAGATGACAAGCCTTCCTGGTGGTTTCATAATTTCACACTATTAGACTCATTTGCAGTTGACTCACATATCTACAGAGACACGTCTATGTGGAAGTAAAGGAAGGAGAAGGAGATAATGAAAACTTCCAAACTGAGCAGTTTGAGATATTACAGACAACTCTACTCGGAAGCTACCTGAATTGTGTTTGGAATCTTGGGCACATCTTTAATTCATTCGCTCTTTCGCTTGGCATTTGCAATCATGGATGTTTTATCACAGGCTTTAAGCTTGGTACTAAATAAAGAAAAAAAGTCCTCTGACAGCTGCACAAGGCGCTTAATTAGGAACCTCTTTGAGTTTACTTGAAAATGCATAATTGATGTAGAAACATGTGAAGCCGATAGCACCCCTTTAACATTCTTGCAATATTTTCAAAGTTGCTGATTGTCACATTTGTTTCACATCGTTTAGAAGATGTCATTTTCTAGCTCCTTTTTTTATCTTAATCCAGGGCCACGTTTCAGTTTAATAATTCATTAGCAGTTCTTTGGAACTTATTGCCTGCTGAGTTTACTGAAGACTGATTAGCAATTTTATCATTTCTAAGTTTTCTGTATATATTTTCCTGAGTGTCATCGCCTGCTGATTCTAATACTTTCTTGTTTGAAAGAACTCTTTTCCCTCATTTTTTCTGCTCTGACTTTGTGCGTCTTTCCATGGTTTCTACCCCTCAGAAGCTGCGTCATTGAAATCTGAGACCCTGTTGGCCATCCCATACCACACAGTACCTGTTTTAGTGGCATGTTCCTATTTCAAAGAAACTTTAGTTCAAATCAGTTGTGCATTCACAGTTACATAAGGTATAATTGGACAAAACATAGGCATTGGCATAAGATCCACCCAGAATTTGAAGTTTGCCTCTATTACTTCCTATCTGATTGACCTTAAACCATTTTTTAAAAAATTTAACTTCCCTAAATTTCAGTTTCTCCATTTGTAAAGTTGTAATAACTTCTTCCTAATGTTTCTGTGGGGAATAGATGAGAATACATTTGTGAAATATGCAGTATCGTACCTGAAAGATAAGAGAGATTTCGTTAAAAAATTATTTCATTTATTTCCTTCCTTTCTCTTCTTCTCATCTATTTTAGCAAAGTTAACATTAACAAACTTTTCACTGGTTTCGTTATAACATATTGTATTATCCGAGAAATAGTTCTTATCCTCATTTTGAGCCCAAGGTATTTCCCATTTTGTTGTACCATGTCAATTTTATATTCCATTGTATTGCGAGAACTCCATTTTTAAAAAACTGTTTCATAGGCCAATTTGGATCAAGAGTTCTGTAAATTGCCCATTGCTCACTCACTATCCCACTAATATCTAAAAGGCAAAGAATGGGCAGTATTGACACATGTAAATCATCACTCTCTGCAAAGGCGCAGGCAAACCGTGCATCATAATTGGAAGATCATTTATGAAAACAACCTTCTGCAAACCTAGATTAACCCCACCATGATTCCACATTTGCATTTAACTGCTCTAATTTGATGGGTTTTGCACTGTAGCTAATCAGAAACCTGAGGATTTTGAGCAGAAAATGTCAGTAATAATTGTTTCTAGACAATGCCACATAACCCAGTTATTTTTCTAATATGGGTGTGCCATTTTTAAAATAACCATTTGAAAATAACCCTCCATGATTTTCTGGTTCCTCATAATTGATGCAATATGTGTTCACTTTTAAAAATTAAAAATTCAGAGAATTCAGAAAATTTTTGATTATTCTGTATCAGTTGAAAAGAAATAATCAGCAAAAACCTTTAAACAGAATAATGTACATATGTACTCTATGTGTATATGTGTGCATTTACATTAAAAACTACATTTTGATAAGACTATATTTTATATTTAGTAACTATTAAATTTTTGAATATATGTTGCTTTGATCAATTATGTTAATAAGTAATTATTTTGATAGGATAATTTTTATTATCCAGACTCTAATAATTAAAATTTTAACATTAAAAAGTTGAAATCTGGCCAAGCATAGTGGGTGGCTCACGCCTGTAATCCTAGCTCTCTGGGAGGCCGAGGCGGGCGGATCG
>VBSM01000483.1:41308737-41320231 GCA_008086735.1 Cheirogaleus medius
CGCCCATGTGGCTCATTTTCAAGATTAAAATCACCAGAACAGAACTTCTCAAACAATTGACTGTGCATTCATTAGCCACATCCTTCCCAAATACTTGGTTGATATTTTGAGCTATCTGAGCCGTATGGGTTCCACGACGGAACTCACATTTGAAAATAACACAAATTTTTGATTTATCCATGATTTCACAAAGATTGCTCTAAAAAAATTTTCTTTGAAAGATAATCACAAGCCAAAACAAGCATTTGGAAGAATGAGGATGTGCCTTCACAATAAAAATAAAACAAGTAGTGTCAAAGTGAAATGTCAGCGATATCAACTTTCAAACTTAGTACTTAAGGAAATCAGATATCTCATACTCGATAACATATTATTATTTTGTGATACCATCCACCCTCAGGAGATATCCAATTTGCTGCAAACCCAGTCCTTAAAAAGAAATATTCTTTTTTAACATGCCTTTAACTTCATGCTGAAAGGATATATTTTTAAATACAGATATTCATAACTTGGTCACAACACGACTAATCTAATTTTGATATTGTTAAGGCTCAGTATTTCCTTGCAATGTGACATAATCATGTTCTACACTGGAAACAGTGTACTTGGAACAAGGAGGGAAAAACCACAGGAGAGTTGAAAGGCTAAGGGGCCTAGTTTCTTCCTTTGTTTCTTTATTTTTCTCGAGAAAAAATATTCCAATTATTTACGAAGTGATAAGGAAAGCGTTCCTTCAGGGCTGGTCTCTCCTTCCTCTGGCCCCCGGTCTTCAGCAGCTAAACCAGGACTACAAGTGGACCAAAAAGAAACCAGTGAATACCAGCACTGTGGATTTGCAGGGTCACAGCCAGGAAGTTAGTTACGTACAGAGAGAGTCGAGATCGCTGCAAGTCCAAGTGAGGAAACAGCCCCCAGTCACAAAGACTTCGTGGGGTCTCACATGGGCACAGACAAAAGAAACAGGACAAGTGAGTAACAGAGATGAGGAAAAAGGGGCCAGACGGAGTTTAGAATCTGCTTGTTTGGTTGGTGGTGAGTAAGCGTGGTTGGTGCTCCAGAGCAGGAAACCGGCACGGGGAGACAGACGGGGACATAGAGAGAGAGAGAGTACAAACGCAGTCAGAGACCAGGAATCAATGACAAAGAAAATGTGAAATTCAGGATCAGAGGGACTGAAATCTAAAGCCAAAGAGGTAGCCGAGGTGTGAGATACTGGGATCGTATTAGAACTGTGTTCCTAATTGTCCCTGTCCCGTTCCTCCCCAACACCCTCCCAAGGCCCACCGAGGCAGAAGCTCCCAGGGCGGGCGGTTTTTAACGTCGTCCCACCTAAATGAGGTGGAGAGATTCAAGGAACAGTGAAGTTCCTGGCAACCAGAAAAGATTCAGGGCGGGAAATAAAACCCTCTGCTTTCTTATTTATTAGTCACAATGTCATACTGAGTTTTTCCCCTTGTCCTCCCCTAGAGGAACAAATTTTATTTTCTATTCAGGTGTCAGGATATCTCTGCAAAACAATTTCAGAATACCAGATTGGAAATAATCTTCCCAAATATGAAATTCCATAATCTTATCTGGAATCCCGTGGCCCTGGCTTCTGACCTCTGACCCCCCATCGGGGTGCGGTTTCGGGATTAGGGCACCCCGGTGTGAGCGGGCACGTCTCCGACTCTGAGCCAGGTGTCTGAGAGCGAGCTCTCTGCCTTCGTGACTCCAGAGTGGCAGCTCATCCTTGTCACTAGAAAAGATAACATATCGGGAGATGAGATGGCAGCAACCTCAGACAGGGTGAAATTCATTTCCTAAAAGCCACATCTCTCGTGGACAGACGAAGCAGCAGCCAGACAGAAGGTTGGAAGATGGGGATCTTTGCGTTTGCTTCTCTGTTCACTGAGCTTCTGAACTTGGTATTTTGTTACTGAGAAATGTGAACAAAGACATACTCAGACTCGGAGAGTATACTCTCATTTTATCCATGCAAGATGGGACTCTGGGTGTCCCCGTCACCACATCACTGGCGCTGTTGGCATGAGCAAGAGTCATGGCTCTTGGTGAAGCTGTCGCAAAGGATTCGGCCCATTGTCGCTGGGGTGGGGTGGAGATCGGTTCTGGATTCCACTCCCCCTGAGGACAGGAGGTTTTAAAGGAACTTTTCTAAAAGCCGGTAACGCTTATAATCTAAGGCCGGGATTATATGAAAGGGCAATTAAAGATGGGATTCCTCAGGAGACAAGAAATGTGAAGGACAGTTCCCCCAGGGAGAAGGATGTTAGCAGGTGACGAGAGCACCCACGGGTCAGACTTCACAGAGAAACAAAATTCTCGACTGCAAAAGTGCTCCGAGATCTGAGCAAAGGGGCAGATGAGCCGGAAATGCCGAATGACAGAAAGATCGTCCTGTCGGGGTCCGTGTGAGGAGAATCCACGCCAAGTTTTAGCTTCTGTGTTCAGAAGATTCCTGACACCGTGGCCTCTGCCCAAGGCCGTGAGGGGACTCAAATGAACGGTGGTGGTCAGAAGGAATGTGATAGGATCCTGACCTATTTTTAAAGGAGAATACACCTGTGCGTATGTACGATTGCTAGAATAAAAATAAAAATAATGTTTAAAGACTGAGTTAAAGGATGTTGCCAGATTATTTTCAAGTAGCTCAAGTCTACACAAAATAGTCTGTTTGTTCCCAGCAGTTTTGCAAGAGAATTCATTGATATTTTTTCAAGAAACGTCTAATGTTTTCAGTAAGCTCTGCAGTTTTCCTTAAGGGTCTTTGAGTTTTAATCCTATGAAGCTGGTTGTCACCATGGACTGTGGGACTCGAGGGACAAGGCACAGATGCCTAAAGAGGCCGCCGGGAGCAACGCAGACACCAGACAGCTTCACCTTCACACCGGAAGGAAAACGAAAAGGGTGCAGGAATAAGGCAACTCAATGGAACTGCCCACACGGGGACCCGGATCGATGGGTTCATATCTATTTAAGAGGCAAACAACTGTAAAAAGACTGTACTGTTTTACCAAAGATAGTTTGCATATCTTACAGCTCTCTGGCAGCCCAGGTAGACTAACAGAGAATTTCATGACTATTTTTCCTCTGAACTTGGCAAAGTGTTCCTGCACCGTGAGTCCATCCATGGACGTGGCTCCCGGCCAGGCTGAGAGGCTCAGGGGACCTTGCGATGCTGTGTGTCTTCAGACGTGGCATGGCCACACGGCTATACACACAGACATCTGAGAGACACTGTGTACCGGTGCCCCAGACCTATGCCTCTGCATCCTCCCTGCTGTGTCAGTCAGAAGACGCTAACGCACGAGACAGTGACAACTCCAGACTCTCCAAGGGAGATGTTTTGCCCTGAAAAGGACAAACGCCACCTCTGATTCCAACTTGTTGTTCCAAACTAGTTACATGACCCTCCTCGGTCACAGAGGGCAGGAAGTCTAGTTTTCCTGCTGCCTGGAAGAAGAGAAGTCATGTGAGCAAAATCACCGACTAGACACCCGGTGAGTGAACCCAGGTGGCTGCAAAGACTCACCTGTACTAAAGAGAGGCCTCTTACGGGCACAGACAAGCCTCTGACAGGGAAACAGCATCTCTCTGATTCTTTCAGCATGTGGTCACCATTGTGTCACTCCTTAAAAATAAATTACTTCCATTACAGTGAGGAAGGTGCATGGCAACACAGAGACATTTAAGGTAGTGTAAAGTTCTTTGATTGTGAAGCTCAAAAACCAGATTTGAATAACAATGTCTATACTCATGGTCAATTTGGCCTAGGACTTCTTGAGAAAAAAGGAAGTATTCTTAATTTAGGAATAAAAATTTCATAATAGGATTTTAAGCAACAAATCAGCTAACAAATCAGAGTCAAGAATATGCAGCTTATATCTTTGGAGTGTTGCCGCGATTAGATCAGAAACTTATGAATTGTCCCTCATTGCATAAATTGTACGCTTGTGTTGTTATTCCCAAGTCTTCCTATGCACCCAGTTTACTGGGAAGTCCCAACTCCGTGAAGTACAAACATGTAATGACTTTGCTTTTTCACAACCGTTGACCACAACCATGCTCTGTCGAGTCACCGTTTCTTATCCCCCTTAACGGATCCTAAATAGGTCCTAAAGCTTCCCGTTCACTTCTAGTTCATAAAAACTCCAACTCAGTACAGTTTAACACTTCAATAGTAAATCAGCATCGTAGTCAACTTAATGTTCAACCTCTCCCCCTCCCCGGCACTACCATGGGTTTAGCCCAGAGGATTTGAAGGGGGCCGGGCCCCCTTTTTCACTGCTTTCCCCCAAGACGGGCTCAGTAAGATTTCAGCCAGGGGATGAGATTCCACTCCTCCTTCCCTCCTCCTTCCAGATTCCTCCAGTGATTCCCTGGGAGCCCCACCATGGTGTGCAGGGTAGAGGCACCCCTTGACCCTCTAGATCCATCCCCAGCTCCCCCTCTGCTCCAGGCCCCCAGCATGCTGGCCTCGGTGCCCTGTACCAACTGGGCTCTTTTGCCCACCGGCTTCCAGCTGGATTTGGCCAAGGGGAGGCACAGACAGGAGATCAGAGGTTGGAAAAAGATGCTGTGGTTACTTGTTTCTTTGAGCCTCTCCTTGCTGGGCCATGGGTCACCACTGGTTGCATCCTCCTTAGATGGCCACATGCCTTCCCGGCATTCTCCTCTGCAGCCACTGTCTTGATGGTCATTCCCTTAACTCTGCTCACACCCTGGAGAATAATTTCTCCCTTAGCTCTCCGCATGACCCGGGCAAGTGTGTCGTCTGCTGACTGCTAGACCTTCCGAGCCCCTCTTTTCTTGCCCAAATCACGCTGCACTAAAGACTCATAATATAAACAACGTCCTTCTCTTGACCCTCTCTCTCCCCACTAGGGTGTGTTCCTTTATTAAGAAAGGGAAGAGATTTGTGATAAAGGAAGCAGGATCTGTTTTAAAAACCTCATAATAAGCCCTAGAGAGAATTTCAGATTTCAAATGCAAGCAGCTTTCCTGAGAAGGTGCATCACTTTCTGCTTCTTTGTCCTTAATTCAGAGATTTCCAGTTCTGGAAAGTCCATTCAATGCTGAAAGACCTACATTTATCAGTTTGTACAGTAAAGACTAGAGATAAATGCAAACTGTCATAAATTGAACTAATTTGCCGAGACCGATTATATCTGTAAGTTTGGACCCACACGGTCTTGAATAATCAACAGTTCGCGGGTAACGTGTGGATTTACCTTTGTTTGTCTCATTACCTTCCCAAGAAAATCGCAAGTTCTTCCTACGAAGTTCTGGCATTTGTTCTCTGAAGCCTTTTCTTCTGTTTTTAACACACATCCACTGTCAAAACAGTCCTCACGGGACACTGACACAGACATTCATCTGGGGGCATATTTAACAAACTGGCTGCTTCGAGAGAGAACAGAGCAGAGCCTTTGGAGGCGTTGTGTTGTGTGTTTCATTAGCTGTAATAAAACACTACCTGAGAGTCATCTCCAGCTAACCTGATGCTTTATTTGCATTTTTCTAGCTTATTAAATGTGAAAGCGTTCAGAGATTGAGGGAAATTGCCAGCAAACGGTATTTCATGTTGAAGATCGGCAGGGGCCTTTTGGAGGGCTTCAATTTTTCTCTGAGTGTCAGGAAATCAGATTATTACATCCAGCTTCAAGCTGTTTTGATTGAACTGAAAGTCTGATTTAATTTGGTACAAATGGCAAATGACTCCTCTATTTATCCTTGAACCACATGCGCCCACACAGCGCTATATTTCAGGATGCTCTTAAAAGTTTAGAGTCAAAACACAGTTTCTAAAGGTTGCTCTCCATGCCTGAACCACTTGTAAAATTCCAATATATGCTGACGGCCCAGCAAAGATAACATATCCTACACTCTCTAGGATATGTAGGGCCGTTCCTACACTCTCTCCCTCATACCACATGTAGAATACGTGAATTGATTCAGTGGTTAGATGAATAGTGTGAAAGACACGCAAATGCTTGACAAAATGGAACAAAGCTTGGAGTATTTGTTGACACCACCTAAAAGGCAACTGATTTTAAGATTATGCTATAATGAAAGCAACGCTAATGTTGAAAATGCTGAACAGCGCTTCAAAAATAAGGGCCTTTAAAGGGTAGTATTTAAAAGAGAAGACAAGTGTTTGGTTGTATAGCACATCTTTCTAGAACCATTCTGTAAAGAAACATATTTAAGAGAAACAAAAGAACCTAAAAAGTAGTATTATTTCAATACTGCCCTTTAGAAGCCATTTATAATTTCTGAAGTTTCCAGGTCAGAAAATATACAATTTCAAAACACACAGGTTAGAATGTTTCAAGCTGGGTCAAAACAAATACGTATGTAGAAACAATGATATTTATTATGAAGTATAAATGCCATAAAATGAACTGTAGTGTGATCTTCTTTTAAGTAGGTTTAAAATATGGAGAGAAAAAAAAGTAGGTTACATTTAGATCCACGTAAGGGCTACAAAGACAATGAATATTTCCTGTGGCTCTTTCAGTTTTCCCCATTTAATGCAATTGTATATTAAGAGATATAAAACCATAAAGTCTAGGTAGGTAACAAGTAACGTTACAATTTTTAAAGAACAGGACTTCATAAATCTTTTTCATTTCTGATGCCAAGTTTGCTTATGTGGTTTGCCCACTCTGCAAACTTCCTTCTGTGAAAATCACGAACATCTTCAACTGAGCATTTATTCAGGTGTCTTTCTCAGATATGATGATGCTTAATTTCCCCAAACAAATACAGAATGTTAAATTAGATTACTTATTTCCACCTAGAATTACATAGTACCGAATGCTCTTTTCCACGCCTACACCTTGCCATCCAATTACATTGTAAGGGCAACAGTCAAATATTCCTTTCTTTTCCCTTCCTCTTAAAACCTGTTGTAGTGTCCTGCTTCCCAAAGGTTCCCTGCGTGGTAGCGGGCACGAGCTTTGCGATATTTTGCAAGCTTTTCTTCAATGCCTAATGTAACAGATATCACTTTTTTAAAAATGAAAATTATTTTCTGTTTGTGTTCTGGCATTCATGTTCATTTTTGGAAGCTTTCCTATAATAGTTCTTGTTTTACAGTTTTTCAACATATAAAATAAGAAATGTGGGGTTTAAAATAAGGTTATTACCTGGAGAAATACAGTTATCTTCTTTACCTAATACAGAACACATTACATAATCCAGAAATATGCTGTCATGACGTTTGCATTCTCTCGAGCCATACTATAGCCTTTTACTTATTTTCAAATCTTATAATTATTAAAGTACTCCTGGGAAAAAAAATGGGAATTATTGAGTTCAGCAATTCCTACTGAGTACAGTGTTTGAGAATAATATGGTTACTACTCTGATATCTGAGGGGAAAAAAATCAAATATGATTTTCTGTTAAGGGAATTTCAGGCTAATACATGCTAATAAATGCTGAACTGAACTTATTAAGATAAAATGTTCTTGTAAATCAAATGATAGTCATTTTCTTTAAAAATGAGGATAGCAGGTGTTCCAATCTGAGCCATTCATTTGCAGCATGATTTAAAATTAGCAAATGTCAACATGATGGAGAGTTAGTTTCTGAAAATACATATTACACAGACCACGTTCAGTGCATGCATTGGAGCATGAATAGTAATCCTTTATGATGCTTCTCGGTCTGCAGTATGCTTTCACATACGTTACATGATTTGCTGCTTATTGCGACTCTGTAACAGAGAAAACAAGAATATTTTTGATATTCTCATTTTTCAGGGGAGGCTGTCAGGATTCAGAAAGATTTAATGACTCATCTAGGATCACATAATTTATATGTTGTAGAATAAAGAACAAGAATTAGAAAGCAAGTCTTCTGATAATCAGCTCTATACTTATTCCAACATATCACGAAAAACCTTAAGCATTCTGAATGTCCTACACAGAACAGCGGAGCCTAAATGCAATAGCAGAATAGCGTTCGCGTCGGCTGTGTCAGAAGGCGCCCAGCATGTGAAGGCGAGATGGTGGGGAGAAAAGATCATCTGTGCTATTGTCCACCCCCTTCTGCCTCATTGTTTTCTCAATGACAGGTTTTTTTTTTAATTAAAAAAAAATGCATCTTGCCTAACTGTGCATTCTAATTTTATTCTAATCGTATTCTCCTGATTAATATTTTCATATACCTAATTGTGTGTCAAAAGTGGATTCCGATATGGCAGAATTTGGATCAGCCTTAAACCAGATATGAAAAAACTCCCATTAAAGCATAAATGAAAAGAACTGGAGGTGCATGGTGGCTTCTTACTGTGGTTCAATGTATAATGGCCCACTTTGACAGATAAATGGCCAATATTTCACAAAATTGTCTATTTTCTCAGCGAAGCAAGATATCTCTTCTTTGCACATGGCTCGCGAATTACAAATCTGTTCCGATTGCTGGCAATGCTATGGACTGGATGATTAAAAGAACATCTGAATGATAATGCCTTCCTTGGGTGCAACCCAAGAAACTAGGGAGGAAATACACCCATTCCTCAAATCCTTAAGTTTCATGTCAGGAAAAAGAGGTAACATGTTAACATGATTTTGGTACAAACAGCAGGAGATAAAATACAGGATTTAATATGAATACTCTCCTGTTACCAAAATTAAAGGCCGATCTGAGATAGCTGGGCCACTGGTCCAGTGCAGACCACTGTTCTTCAGCATAGACCACCCAAACAGGCAGCCATGCTCGAAGTTCCAGCTAATCTGAGAAACCAATGTCAATCTTTGGTGATAATTTGAAATTTAGTATTTTAGAAATAGAGAAATGCAAATCAAAACCATAATGATCTATATATAGCCTCACACCCGTTAGGATGGCTATTATAAAAAAGACAAGCGATATCAACTGTTGGCAAGGGTGTAGAGAAAAGAAAGCCCTGTACACGCTGGTGGGAATGTAAATTGGCACAGCCATTATGGAAAAAAGTATTAAGGTTTTCTCAAAAAATTAAAAACAGAACCACCATATGATCTGACATTCTGAGTACATATCAAAGAAAACGAAATCAGCATGTCAAAAGAAATGTCTGCACACTTATGTTTATTGTAGCGCTATTCACAATAGCCAAGATATAAAATCAACCTAAATGTCCATCAATAGATGAATGGATAAAGAAAACATTGTGCATATATAAATAAATATATGAAATAAAATAGTATTCAGTCTTAAAAAAGGAGATACTATCATTTGCCACGACATGGATGAAACTGGAGGACACTATGCTAAGTGAAATAAGCCAGACATGGAAATAAAATTATTATATGATCTCACTTATATGTGGAATCTAGAAAGAAAGAAAGAAAGAAAGAAAGAAAGAAAGAAAGAAAGAAAGAAAGAAAGAAAGGGAAAGGAAAAGAAAAGAAAAGAAAGAAAAGAAAAGAAAAGAAAAGAAAAGAAAAGAAAAGAAAAGAAAGGAGTCAAATAAATAGTAGGAGGATGGTTACCAGAGATGGGGAGGGGAAAGAAATGGGAAGTAGGTCGAAGAGAGTATAAATATGCAGTTAAGTATTAAGTACGATAAATAAGTCTAGAGATCTAAGGTACAGCATGAGCGCTGTGCTTAATAATATTGTATGGTGTAATGAAAATTTGCTGAAAGTAGCTCTTACCATAAAAAGTGAGCAACTATTGAAAGGGATGTATATGGCATTTTGTTCAACCGTAGCAATCATTTCGCTCTGTATATGTGGTGGTTAAGGAATTCAGATTTAAAGCTGCTGAAATTTTAAGTTATTCTGAGCCTTAAGAGGAAAGTAGCTGTGTAGCTTGGGTCACATGGCATGCAGTTGCAACCGCTGCCTTTTCCTGTAAAAGACTGGGAATGACCGAGAGGCATCGGCGACGAGACCCCTCAGAACATCAGTCCTCCTCACGCAACAGAAAGCAACCGCTGTGACACACACACCAGCCTTGTGCCGAAAATGCTGCCGCCCTGTTAAAACTGTTGCTGCCTATCAGGTGGCCACCTCAAGCTTTGCACTCAAATAAACTCTATACTCAATCATATTTTCTTTTTTTTTATTTTTTTTTCAGCATATTATGGGGATACAAATGTTTAAGTCATATATATTCCCTTTGCTCCACCCGAGTCAGAGCTTCAAGCGTGTCCATCCCCCAGATGGTGTGCACCACACCCATTAGGTGTGAATAGACTCATCCCTCCTCCCCTCCCACCTGCCCGACACCTGATGAATATTACTACAACGTGTGCGCTTAGGTGTTGATCAGTTAAAACTAATTTGATGGTGAGCAAATATGGTGCTTGTTTTTCCATTCTTGGGATACTTCACTTAGTAGAATGGGCTCCAGCTCTATCCAAGATAATACAAGAGGTGCTATATCACGATTGCTTTTTGTGGCTGAGTTGAACTCCATGGTATACATATACCACATTTTATTAATCCACTCATGTATTGATAGGCACTTGGGTTGTTTCCACATCTTTGCAATTGTGAATTGTGCTGCTATAAACATTCTAGTGCAGATGTCTTTTTTTTATAGAATGTCTTTTGTTCCTTTGGGTAGATGCCCGGTAATGGGATTGCTGGATCAAATGGTAGATCTACTTGTAGCTCTTTGAGGTATCTCCATATTGCTTTCCACAGAAGTTGTACTAGTTTGCAGTCCCACCAGTCATATTTTCTGAATCTCATTATTTAAGATTGACAATGTATATCAAAACATCATGTCAAATACCTTAAATATATACGATAAACATATTTTTTAAGGAATGAAATAACTAAATAAAAAGAAATAGCATTAAAACAGAAATCACATGAAAAATCAGAACATTGTTGGGATTTTTTTATAATTTCTATAGATTAATGATCAATTTTGATTTTGTTTTGAATCACTTATTAGAGGTTTGGGGTAACATAACATCTTTGGTGATTAATAAGAACTCTGCAGGTCTCAATCCGGCCCTCCTGCTTTTACTTTTCTGCCTTCCTTGTCTTGAAGTTGAAACATTCTCTAACGCAAAAGAGCGTCCATGAATTGGGGTCAGAACTTAGCAAATCAAAGAACGAGATTCACAAACAGGGCTTCGTTCCTTATATTTCCCATCGCTGAGACAAGAGGGGTAAGAGACAAAAGTGATCGAGACAGCTTTGAGGTTCTCCTAGGCTCGACTAGGCTTCAGACGAGCTTCTTCCCGACTGTAGGCACACTTTGGCTTAGCAGTTTTTCCTCAGGAGGAATTTCTCTAGATAGAACTTTTAAATCTGAACCTCCCCTTTTTATGGTATTTATTTTAGAAAATCTGCAATTATTGATTCTTTTCCCTATCCTTTTTCAGATATAAATCTTTTAAAAAGCCTCTTGCCAGCTTTATACCCCAGGACTGTCTTTCTCAAAGACCTGGGAGCCAGACCTTTGAAATCTAATCATCAAGAAAAAAAGATAGAGGGGGCGGAGCAAGATGGCGGACGAGAAACACCGCCAGTTAGAGCGTC
>VBSM01000483.1:41320331-41348133 GCA_008086735.1 Cheirogaleus medius
ATGGAATAAAAAAAAAAATTAAAAAAGAAAAAAAGATAGTTCCCTTATCTACCCAGCGGGAGAGCAGGAGCCTAACTTCCATCCGGGCCCATCATCAGCACACACAGACGAATCACAGAGAAAAACATCTGGGAACTAAGAAGAACAAGGTGCTAAACACCCCACTGACCAGCCTCTCCCAACTTCTCCCAGTAACGCTGGAGGAACTCACACCCAAGTCCTGAAAAGCCTCCCCGCCTTTGAGGTGGGAGTGGAGTTGGGCGGGCAAAAGAATTTAGAAAACACTGAAACGTGTTGAAGCTGGGTGAGTCGTGCCCTAAAGTTATTTTTTTCTTAATGGGCTTTATTTTCTAGAGCAGTTTTAGGCTTGCAGAAAAATTACACAAAGGCAGGCTTCCCGTGTGCTCCCTCTGCCCGGCTCGCCCCAGCCCACAGTTTCTCCTCAGTGCTAACCTCTGGAGTTCGTGCAGCACGCTGGTCACAGCCGACGGCCAGAAATGGCACAGCGTTGCTCACTAAAGTCCTTACTTCAAGCTAGGGCTCACTCTTTGCTCTGTGCAGTTTCGACAAATGCTTAGTTGTCCTGTGTCCACCTGCACAGCGTCACGCAGAACAGCTCTGCCGCCTCGGAAACCGCCTGCGAGCCACCTGCTCGTCTCTCTCCCCACTTCTGAACCCCTGGCAACTGCCAGTTTTTTGTTTTTTACCGTCTTTATAATTTTGCCTTTGCCAAAATGTCGTATGATTGGAGTCATGCGGTATTTATTTTTTAGACCAGTTTTACGTTCACAGAAAAATTGAGAGGAAGGTACAGAGATTTCCTGTGCACGCCCTGCCCGCCCCATGCACGGCCTCCTGGCTACCACCCGCACCCGAGTGCTGAATCTGTCACACTGATGAGCCTGCATTGACAGACACATGCTTACCACCCGGAGTCCGTGATTTACACTGGAGCTCACTCTTGGCGTTGCACATTCTACAGAAGCGGGCAAATTAATAATGCATGTATCTAACATCGTAGCATCATGGAGAGTAGTGTCACTGGCCTGAAAACCCTCTGTGCTCTGCCTGCTCGTCCCTCCCTCCACACTGACCCCAGCACACACAGACCTTTCTACTGTCTCCAGAGTTGTGCTTCCTTCATAACGCCATGTGCTAATAGTTGGAATCATATGGTAGGTATGGTAGGTATCCTTTTCAGATAGATTTCTTACACTTAGTAAGAGACATTTAAGGTTCCTCCGTGTCTTTATGTGGCTCAATGGCGCATTTCTTTTTATGGCTGAGTAATAATATTTCGTTGTGGATATACCACAGTTTATCAATTCACCTGTATCAAAATACATATTGAAGGACAAAAGGTATTTCCAGTTTTAGGCGATTAGGAATAAAGCTTCTGTAAACATTCACATGCAGGTGTTTGTGTGATGTAAGTTTTCAATTCAATTAGGTAAATATCTACCCATATAACTACTGGATCCTATGGTGAGACTGTTTGGCTTTGTAAGAAGCTAATCGTCTTCCAAAATGGCTACACTGTTACTATTTTGCGTCCCTGCCAGCAGTGAGTGGGAGTCCCATTGCCCTCGTCCTTGCTGGCTTTGGCAGTGTGCTTTTTCCCCCGGGGGGAAGGGGGCGGGGGAGACTGGGATTTTAGCTATTCTAATAGGTATATAGTAGATTTTTTGTTTTTTTTTAATTTCCAATTTCCTGATAACAATTTTGAGACTCTTTTCATATGATTATTTGCCATCTGTGTATATATGCTGAGGTGTCTGTTTAGACTATTTTGCCCACATTTCAGTTGTGTTGTTTGTTTCCTTGCTGTTCAATTTTAAGAGTTCTTTGTATATTTTGGATACAAGTCCTTTTGAAAATATTTTCTCCCAGCCTGCACCTTGCCTTTTCTTTCTCCTAACAGTGTCATTCTCAGAAGTTTCTAAATTTGACTTAAAACATTAATTTTTTTTCCTCTTAGCAATTGTGCTCTTGGTGTTGTATCTAAAAACTTACCACCGAACCCAAGATTACATAGATTTTCTCCTGTGTTTTCTTCCAGAGCTGTATAGCTTTCGACTTTACAATTACGTCTATGATCCATTTTAAGTTGACTTGGGTAAAATATGTAAGGTATGTGTTTATATATATATATTTTGCATTCCAACTGCACCATTTGTTGAAAAGACTATCCTTCATCCATTAAATTGCCTTTGCTTCTCTGCCAAGAATTAATTGACTATCAACTATGTTTCTGTGGGTCTATTTCTGGGCTCTCCAGTTTGTTCCCTTGATCTTTGTGTCTATTCTTTCACAGTATCTTGCTGTATTTGATTGTACTTGATTAATTCTCCATGTCAGTGTTTCTCCAACAACTGTATTCTTCTTCTTTCATATTGAGTTGATTATATATGGGGTCTTTGGTCTCCCCATATAAACCCGACAGTATCGGGCTTTCCAACCCATAGTCACAGAATACTCCTTCATTTTATAGATCTTCTTTCATTTCTTTTATTAGAATTTTATAGTTTTTCACATACAAGTACATATTTTGTCAGATTGATACCTAAGTATTTCTTTTTTTTATTATTTGGTGTTATTGTAAATAATGTGTCTTTTGTGTCGAATTCCAATTGTTCATTATTGGCATATAAGAAAGCAATTGATTTTGTATATTAATCTTACATCTTGTCAATATAATCACTTATTAGTTAATCACTTTTTATTATGTTAATATTAATCAATATAATCATTTATTAGTTCAAGGAAATTTTTGTTGATTCTTTGGGATTCGCTATATAGATAGTAATGTCATCTAAAAACAAAAGGAGTTTTATTTCTTCATTCCAAATCTGTATACCTTTTCTTTTCTTTTCTTCTCTTATTGCATTGCTAGACCTTCTAGCACAATGTTGAGTAGGGTGTGCTAAGAAGGGAAATCTGCCTTTTTCCTGATATTAGGCCCAATTTCATACCTTTATATATGAAATTAGTTGTAAGTTTTTTGTAGATGTTCTTTGTTAGGTTGAGGAAGCGTCCCCAACGTCAAACTTTTAAAGAAACATTATTGTGAAAGTATACCTTGAATATCGTCTTCTGGACACTATAGCACATGTATTTTATGGTGTATGTGGTAAATGGTAACATAGAAAGCAAAAGACTTTCAAAATACGTTTAAATTGTTTCCTGGAAAGCTTTCCAGTATGGAAAAATTAGCTTGCCACTATTTCTTTTCATTGCTAAAATAACTACTTTTGCTTACTTTTTCTTATATTCTAAAGAGATCACTTAAAAACTAAAATTCACAACTAAAGTAATAATTTAGTACATAATAATAATACATAGCCACCCTTTCTTGGTCCAGAGTGTGACTTTGGAATAGATTGAGAAGTGGTCAAATCCTGGGCTATCACTTGTCAAAAACTATGAGTCACAAATTAATTTCTAGGTACAAATGCAATTTTAGAAAACAAAATTCTGTTGGTTATATGAAGCATGAGACTAGAGTCTAAAAACAGTAGCTGTCTGCTCCTACAAAAACCCTTTCTTGAGAAATTAACACTCCTGATTTCTAGAGTGCCCCATATAGTCAAGGTGAGCAGCATCAGCTGCCCGCTTGAACAAGCCTAGCAATCAGTTTACACTAAGCCAGAAGGAAGGAACTCCTATTAGAAGGCTTTCTTTTCAAATGCATTTAATAGGAATAAGCACATTGTTTAACTGAAAAATAGAAAAAAAAGTTGAAATGTGTAAGGAAAAGTAAAATAGCCTGGGTTGTGGGCTGACTTTCAGACTCAGAAGTACCATAATGTTTCAAAATATATACATGCTTCACATGTGTCAAGCAAATAACTAAAATATTCTTTCTTGATATACAAACGCAGTTGGTATATGACATAAATTTGATCACAGAACTAAAATTAGTATCAAATTAGGCCAAAGAAGTCGGTGCCCTAAGGGGTTAACAAATTCCTGGAGATTTTAAAATTCTCAGGATTAAATGGAATGATAATGCTAATGCTGTTTATTCAGTCGTGACAAATATTGAGGCACCGCTTCTCAAAAATAGGAAATATACAATGCATTGTTGTTTGTGCAGTTAAATGAAGAAGAGCTGGAAAAACGGGTATGTGGCAAGGAGTCCCAGGGCAAGGCTGAGGCCAGAGGAAAACAGCTGAACGTCCCTAATAGCTGTCCAGGGAGGACATGTTCGTCCGCATGGGAACCGACTCACATCTGAACAGCCTTAAAAAGCGAGTCTGTTCTTTGCTCTTCTTTCAGAGAAACCCGCTGTGAAAGCATTTCAGGAAAACAGCATCTCCCCTTTTCTTTAAGATCTCCAGAGTCTGGCTCCATGTGACTGCTCTCGGTGGCCAGCACAAATTCCAAACCTTCACCTCTCCTGTGCTGTGTGCGGCTGCCCATCAGCCGGGGTGGCCTTTAATTTTAAAAGGTTACACGTGGCATTTTCAAAAGGTGAGAAGGAGCAAAATGTGACTTACTAAAGAGAGGATTATAAGTATCCTCCAAAGTGAGCACAGGTATAAATTAGGATATCGTGTCTTCTAGCATTTCATGACACTCCGAGCAAATAAAACTTTTAAAGAGCCACAAGTCTCTGCCTATTATACCTGCGGAGAATGAGGAGCCAAAGAATAGCTCCTGTGTTTAAATATCACATACCTGAAACGTTTTCATAGACTTTAATCAATTCTAGGACGGCACTTACCTGTGAAGAAAATAAGGAGTCTGCTTTTGAAGCAAAAGACAATAAACAGAACAGAAGGGTTCCTTTATGCTGCTGTTCCACTGATAGCTTTTGCACAGCCCACAAGCTCCACAATGAGCGATCGATACAGCGCAATTTCTAGAAGTCCCCAGCAGGGAGACGGATGCTGAGCTATGGGCCCTGAAAAAAATTGATCAGGTCTTGAGAATCATGGCAGACTGTGTGATAACTCTAGACAACCAGAAATAGGATTTATTTGCAGATTTCTGATCTCTTACCGGCTGTAAACAATGTCTGTGAGTCTAGGACCCTCCATGCCCTACAAGAGGCATAGCAGAGAGACAATCATAATAGATTCTGCCCTGCTGTGTTCCCGCATCAGTGGATCCTTCTTGACTGTGGGTAACATCTTGACTCTCCTTTGTTTCTAGACACCATGTCACCGTCACTCTGCTTCGCTATACTCCAGGTCTGTTTATTTAACTATCGGTCATGACGGGAGCCAATTTCCAGAGCTCGACAAGGCAGAATGGCCAAGGCAGCAGAAACTTCAATGTGAGCCCTAATCCTAAGAAAAGGTTACTTGCCTTCTGCCAAATTTTAGCCACCACTTTGGGCTCACTCTTGAAAAGAGATAATTACTAATTTATCTATGGATTGCAAATGCCAAGAGTACTGGTTCTGAATGTCACTCGGTAAAAGTGACTATATTTTGTGGGCATAAATAATTGCTCTATGGAATAACTGAGGGGAAAAAAATGGAATGGAACATCTGGGTGAGAAAATGGATTTTTTTTTCCCCTAGAGAAGCAACTTAAACTTTAGAATATTCTCGAATCTTGTGGGTGTAATATGTTCACACAGTATCTCTTTCCAAAGTGTGGTTCTATATACTCACAAAGAGCAAAACTGCCCTAAAATGGTTTAGTACTTTAGAAATAGCGATCACTCCTACTCAAAATAACCAGCTCCAGAAGCAAACGTATTGTGGGCAAGAGCAGAATTAATACCTTCCCACACCTCAAAATTCACCAAAAACATGTCGAAGGCTTATGTTGAACTTAACTGATGTTGTACTGTCCTAAAAGCTTCATAAGCTAATACTATAGATAAGTAACATGAACTATAACGGCATAGCACGCTACTCACTTAACTGACCTTCACTCCATGGCGTGACTGCATTCATTCATGCTCTCTCGTCTTCCCTTGGAACTTCCTGATTGCCGCCCGCAACGTGCTGGATCTTGTGGCTAGAAAGCTAATCTCTGTACTCCTGTGCACTTCTGCCCTCATCTGTTAAGTTGAACGGTTGCCAGGAATCAGTATTATTTATTCCCAAATTTGTTTTGCTAGGGTTTTTTTACATTATAGATTAATTAAATATTATATAAACTGATAAAAATAGGGGTTTGAAAAGACAATTGCTTCTAAGAATACTAATTTAAATGCTTCTGTTAAATGCTTCGATTAAAGGTGAGTCACTAAAAGTAATGCAGTCCCCTTTAGGGACAAGGCAATGCAAGAGAGTAGGAAGAAAGTCATAGAAATTTAGAAGAATTCTGTGCTCAGTCTACGTGGCAAATGTTCTTCCTCCGCTTCATGGAAATCAAAACTGGGAATGGAGGAAAACAAGTGTAGTCTTTACAAGAAAAACAATTCAGCAGTCCAATCTGTGAGCTCATCCTCAGGGAAAAGGTCTTACGGCAACATAAAAAGATTATTGAAAGAACTTACTTTATATGTTCTAAGTTGACATAAAATATGTGGCATTATTTTATATTATTCTAAGAATTTCATAATACAAGACAATCATCTCTATGTGATTTGCCACTTTAGCTGACTTTTTGGACTAAATTACCAGCTACCAATGCTGACTATGTCAGAGGAAAGAATTCTGCTATAATTACAGTTACAGCATCATCAACAACAAAAATCTCTCTAGGACTTAGGTTGCAAACTAGCAGCCTGCAAGACAAATCAAATTTAGCCTAGAGAGGTGCAGAATTTGGCCTGCCAAATTCTAAAAAAAAAAAAAAAGAGGATATTTCACATAAAAATTCTAATCCCCTCCAGTGAGACCCATTCTTAGCCTCTACAATGTGCCCAACTCACTCACTCACCTTGCCTCCCTGCTAACAGCCCTTTAAAGAAAACATATCAAAATCACTTTTGAAATTTCCACAGCCCCACCGTATACTATATTTTTAACAAATTTATCGACATAAAATAGTTAAGAGACCAAACAGTGATATTTGCTAATTTTTCAAAAGAATAAAAGCAAGCAATGTCTGAGACCTGAGATGGAAGGTCAATTTGCAAGAAAAGCAATGGCGCAGTGTGTTCTATGGACAGTAAACATCGTCACCTAGTAGGAATGGAAGTGTTATTTCCGTTTAATATTTTGACAACTGTCTGTGAAATGGCAGCAAATGACAGACTGGGGCTGGCTCTGGTGTTAGACTTCAGGGTTGGGATTTTATTTTGTAGGTAAATAGGAAACAGACTGGAGGTTTTAGAAGTGCGATGTTAGCATGAAAGCAGGCATTTAGAGAAAGAGACCTGGCAACAGTATGCAGCATCAGTCTAACTGGGGAAAGAATTTAAGTAAGGACATTAATTAAGTGGCTGTTGCAGTAGAAACAGTGCCTGAATCAGAGCAAGGCCTGCAGCAGGAATAGTTTTTGTTGTTATTTTAATTATTTGAAGAGCACTTGGATGTAAATGTTGGCAGGATCAGTGTCATTGGATATAAGTAAGGAAGGAGGAGATAGAAAAATCTAGACAATTGAATGTTCCACTAATAGTGTACTCTGAGACCTGCTATCTGCAACATAGATATATATATATATAGAGTGTGTGTGTGTACGCACATATATCATCCATGTAGTATGTACCCACATTAGGTAAGATGATATAATAATCTTCCATGTTTAAAGGTAACTTTAGGTCTTTATTCTAAATGCATTGGGAAGTCATTTTACTGTTTCGTGCAGGGGAATGGCGTGGCAAGATCAGCTTTGCGGAGATCCCTTTAGCTACGTTATAGAACGTGCGCCACAGGCACCAGGCACAGGAGCAGGGAGACCCGCTAGGAGACACTTTTTGGCAGTCCAAGGAAAAGATGATGGTGTTTAGGATGAGAGGATTCCATTAAGACTGGGAGACAGGATATCCTTCCAAAGCTGATGGATGGAAAATGACCGGCAGTGGGGGCAGGAAATGGGGTGGAAGGATAGGAGGGGGTAGGGAAGTGAAGGAAAGAGAGTCGCCACGGAAGGTGTCCCCCCGTGGGTTTTGGCCAAGCCACAGGGTGGGTGGGGGTTTCATTTCCTGAGGATCAGTGGTGTGTGGCGGTAGACTCAAGCTTCTCCACTATGCTGGTTTATTGCTAATAAGCCCCTTAGCCTGCATATTCTAATTTCAGTTGTTTTCCCTCGAAGGAGTATCTTCCAGATACCCAACAGTATGCTTCGATCCTGTCTGTTTCACTTGGCAAAAGCATTCTCTCTCCCTCTCTTAGTTTTTTGTTTTATTCCCCCTGCCTCCTCTGCTCCTAGTTAGTGAACTGTAAGGTTGGGAAGAATATAAAAGAGAGATGTTGATTTCCCATAAATACCTCTCTCGGGAAAAGGTCATTGAGCCCAAGAAGAAGAAGGAACAAACTACCTTGTAAAACTTGTCATTAAACTCAGTTTACTCAGTCCCGCTGCACTATTTACGACAAGTCACTAAAATGTCAGCCTATTCCTCAGTGAAATGAGTCATTCTGTTTTACAGTTAAGCTTTTCCTTAAAATGTTTTTGGTGGGTAATGTTTATAGGATACATAACAACTTTATTTTCTCAGTACCCAAAGCATTTATAAAAAAAACCCTGGATTATGCAAATAGCAGGTAAACAATGACACTTGTTTAACACTCTCCCGTGGATTGATTTTAAAACATTCCCCCACGCAGGCGACAGGCAGGAAGCACTGTGTGCACTTCCTGAGCAGTTACTCTGGGCTGCCCCTCCCCGGATGATGGGAGAGCTGAGCCAATGAGCCCGAGCACCACCTCCCGAACCAGACTCGCTGCCTTAACCGGGTGCTTTCTCAGCACCGCTTCTGAAAAGTACCTCCGCAGCAAACATCAATAATAATGTCAAAGGAAATAATAGGAATGCCTTATAATAAATTGTTGGAAACACTATCTGGTAGGCAAATGATCTCGGCCAATCCACACCAAGAATTACAAAAAGACAAGAAAATGAAAGAAAGAAAAGCCCGCAGTGCCGCATCTATCTCTAGGATACTTAAACATTTAGGGAGTGATGAGTATTCCTGCCCGTCCCTGTTTGCCTGGCCAGAGCAGCAGAAGCTGTAGGCACTGCACACTCAGATAAGTCACGAGATAGGAAATGCTAAACAAGTGAAGTCCCCAGCCTGGAAAATTGCTCTAGGATAAGACAGGCAACAGCTCAGGGTGGATAATAAAAAGGCCGGAATCGCTTTCCTATTTTTCAGCTGACAAGAGCAGCGGTGTGAGTCCAGTCTCCTTTTAACATGCACTGCCGAGACGTGATCGGTTACCCTCGTGTAACCACAGATTGAATCCTGTTATTGCACGAGATCACTGGTCAAGGAAGACATGCCGACTTCCGTCTTACCTGAAAGATGGGGTTTTCATGTCACCTGGGAACTCATTATAGGGCAAACACTTTGCAGTTAAAGTTGCTGAATTAATTACAGGCACAGATCCTAACTCAGAGGGAAAAGAGCAGTGAGGGACTCAGATAACACGGTGATGATACAGAGCTTTTTCACGTCCAAACCTATAAATCATCCAAGTTATTAAAACCATGGAGGCTCTGTGAGTGTGACAAGATAAGATAGTGTCGCGGTAAACTGCAAATAAGCCTCGGAACAGTGAATCAGGTTTCAGGGGATGGAAGAAGTACGTATACCATGAATCTCAGTTTCCCTGAGAATGAAAGATTTATATGATTCTTCCACTCTGAAACCTAAATAAAACTCTGCTTAACAGTAAAATCAGGATAGTGAATAAGTGTAACAGTAGACTGTTTTTGTTTTTTGTTTTATTGTTGTTGTTTTTTTTTTTTGCTTACTGTCTACTTATATTAGTTATATAGAATTATCAATGGAAAAACCCAAACTCCAAAATAGTTTAAAGAGGTTTATTCTGAGCTGAACATGCGTGATCACAGCCGGGGGAACAAGTTCTCAAGAGAAAATGCTCCCAAGGTGGCCAGATTACAGTTTGGTTTTATACATTCAGGGAACAGGAATTAAGGGTAAAATCATAAATCAATACATGGAAGGTATACATTGGTTCAGTCCCAAAAGGTGGGACATCTCTTAGCAGGAACTTATAAGTCATAGGCGGGTTTTAGGGATCTTTAGTTGGCAGTTGGTTGGAAGAGTTAAGTTTTGTCTGAAAACCTGGAGTCAGTGGAAAGGCTTGAGTTCAGACAGAGGTCTGCTAGGATGCCTGAGTTAAGGTGAGGGCATCTTCCCTCTCTCACGTGACGCTACACGGGAATCAGGCTATGACGTAAACCACAGTGTACCGGGTAAATAAAACCTGTTCAGTGAGATTTTATCATCTGTAGGCATGGCTCAGCAGGCCTCTTAGAAAGGAATGTGGGCAACAGAAAAAGGCCAGAGTTCAGTCTTCAGGATTTCGTGCATTAATTTTTTACTCCATCTCAAAACTGTCGTCACACTGTTGCACGGCTAGACCTTGTTAAAATTCCAGATGAAATTCAAGGAATTTCCTTGATCGACATTTTATCCTTCTTCCTTGCAAATCCCTTACTTCACTATAGCACTTATTATTAATAGAATTTCCTGCTATCCTACTCCAATTCCAGAATTCCTCTGACGGCCTCACTCTTCCTCCTCCTTTGCTTTATCAGCGCCCCAGGCTTCACCCGGACGTGTGACTGGAGACTGTCCAAAGGTGAGCGCTGGGTGCGATTAAGTGCTTGAGAAATGGATGTATAAGGAAAGATGAAAGGCAATATTTTAGATAAAATAGAAAGCTGCTCTCAGAACATATTCAACAGCAGTTTTCCAGGGCAAGGTCTTGAATTTCAATGACATTTACTTAGGTTTGATTCCAAAAAAAAAAGTAAGTAAAAATTCTAAGAGCCAATCTTCTAAAATTCACTTGCCTGCCATTTTCAATTTCCCTCACGTTCTTTATCACATCTCTTGCACCTTGCCCTCTTCGGGTTACCTTTCAAATGTGCAGAATGCTGATGCTTTCGTTTTCTCCGTTATAGTCAAGTCAAGGAGACGTTTATATAGTGAAGAATTTATACCGTAGAACAGCGGTTCGATCCGATGGTGTTGCCCCTCAGGGGACATTTATCACTGAATGGAGATGATTTTAGTCATCACAACTGGAGGTAGGGATGCTAGTGGCGTGCGGTGGGTAGGGGCCAGGGATGCCACTAAACACCCTACAGTGTGCAGAATAGTCCCCAGCCACAAAAGCTATTCCTTCCCAAATGTCAGCCGTGCTCCACCCCAGAAGAACTGGCGGGAAATGCAAGTACTGGCTATGCTCTGTGTCACCAAAGCAAGCTACAGCTCTTGAGGTAGGAGCCCTTCCGTGCCTCCTGAATGAGGTGACCATGAGGATGCTTACGTGGGGTTTCGTCAGTGACAGCGTGACGGTCCATCCAAGCGTGCCCTGCGTACTGCCCAGGTACCCTGCCCTGCACAGCAACTCCTCCCCGCACGGGGCGAGAGCCCGTCGTGAAGGGCCACATCCCTGGTGTGTTGTCTGCAATGTGAGGTGTGCGCCTGTGCGTGTGTTCTCAATCCACACAGCTCAGATGCATGAATCTGTAAACTTCGTTGTTTTATAACTAAATACGGTTTCTATCTAAAGCTGCCATTGCAGCCAATTGTGGGAAGCTTTTCCTTGCTGATCGAGGGAAAATTCAGTCAATTCAAGATTGTTTTAGTCAAATTCCACATACATACATACATACATAGCTCATCCCTTTACCTCTTCTCCCTGGGGGCTCTTTCCCTTTTCCCTTGTGCACCAGCTTCCCGGCATCAGGGAGGCACCTGCCCTCGTCAGCCTCCACCCCACCTGGCCTCCATCCGGTGCCTCCTCCCTCCCAGAGCATCTGACCATGTAGCCCACTCCCCACGGGCCACTGTCACTACTCACTCTCAAGTCTCCTTGTTCTCTCTCTCCCTACCTGCATCTTCCTCCCTTTCCCTCTTTCCCCTCAACTCTTCTCCTCAACTGGCTTCCGTGCCTTTCTCGGTGGCAGGAATTCTGGTGAAGGTGCGTCGAGACCGGTTTTCCCGTGATATCCCCCCCCTCCCGGCCCCCTTGAGTTTACTGCTAACGTGCCGCGGGAGCAGATACCAGACCACAGACAGACACGGCGCTTCCCTGCTCACGGACTTCCTGACACATCCAGGGCCACCGGGCTGCCCAGACTCCGACGCTCCTGTACAGGGCTCCCTTTGCAGACTCTAACTGGCAAGGAACACATCGGCATCCTCTCCAGCTTCCTCCCCACCTCCTCGACAGTGCCTTTCCTAGCTTATTGCTCAGACTAGCACCTGGGCCTTTGGAAGCAGAAAGGCCATTGCTTCTGCTGGGTTATTGGCGTGCTTTCTGTGGTTCCTGCCGCAGTAGAAGCCAATTTCTGGTCTCTGTGTGTGTCTTCCTGCGTGTGTTTCTTTGTGTGTGTCTGTGTGTATAAGAGGAAAAGCAGCAGGACAAACGAAAGGGTGTCAGGAAGCAAAACACTTTGCTCATGCTATATAATGTCATCTCGCGCTGACGGCCAATAGTAGAGTTTCAACGCATAATTGTGATCGTTACTATTGTAGCTCTTTTCAATTTAAAAAGTATTTTTTTCCACATTTTATGTGATCTATTTCATCGCAGATTCAGATAAAAATTTAAATTATAATTTCTTTCCTATACTTCAAACCACTGGTTTTTCTGACATTTAAAAGAAAAAGCATTCTCTACTGAAACAATATAAATGTTGGCTAGGTGTTCTAACCTTCAGTGGAACTCAGCCCACGCACGTGTATTTTATGACTTAGGAAGATAAGACCTTATGTAACACACACTTGAATGGGGTGTATCATGTGCCAGGCCCTGTTCCAAGTGTTTTGTGTCTATTAACTCAAATAATCCTCTGAAGGACCCGGTGAGTAAGCACTGCCGTTAACTCTACTCGACAGATGAGAAAACAGAGACAGCAGAGGCTAAGCGACTTGCCTGAGCTCACACGTCTCAGAAGCAGCGGAGCAGGGATTTGAACCTACGCAACTGTGCACCGGACGCCAATGTCTCAAATAACTCATTACACTGCCGTCCTCTATTATGTGTGTTGAGGGCAAAAGTGAATTGCAAAGGCCACGGAGCTATGGTGCACAGCACCCAGCTTTACTGAAGGAAAGAAATAAGTGAAGTTTAAATAGGAATAGACTATGATAAATAACTTTTTTAATGTCACCTCTGAAAATGAGAGTCATAAGCCTTAGAGGTCAAAGATCAGGATGTAGGCCTGACAGTGCAGGGTCACAGAACAGGAAACTCAATCTCTCTTGTGCTAGGCAAGAAGCCCGATCAAGATGTATACACTGTCTACCAAAGTCACTGTAGTCAGAGGCCACATGTGGATTCGCACGCGGAATGGAATGGCACGTGCTTGCCCATCCACTGTGCCAGCTTACTGTCCCACAAGCCTCGCCAGGTAGTCAAGATTTGGAGGTGTGGGGTAACGTCCCCCTCTTTTTCTTTCAGGAGACACAACTAAGAGTCAGTGGGTTTTATAAATAAAAAGTTCACAGAGAGTGATCTTAAAAAGAATCCTCAAATACAGTTTGCTCCTTCCATTACTGATTCTTGGTGTTTTCCTGGGACTCACGGAGACGCAAGCTTGCTCCGGACTGATGACGATCCCAGGCAGAGTAAACGTCCGGCTGGAACGAAGGTGTGGACTGTAACTCACCACGCAACTAAAAGCTCTTCGACAGCAGGGTGCTTGGTTTCCTGACACCTCCCGCAGGCATTCCCCAAGCATGCACTAAACTTTTGCTAATACAAGAACTCTTGAAGATCCCCATAGGAGGGGTGTGGAGACAAAACAGCCCTGAGCCAGGGTCCACCCACACCAGAGAAAGCCTCCGATTTCCTGCCTTCCTACAGGTGGGACAAAGCAGCTGTCGTAGGTGTTTTTGAGCTACACCTGCTGGAAGAATTTCATCTCTTCTCCTATAGAACCAGAAAATTTAATCAAACATTTAAGTTCATCTACCCAACAAAATGAACCCTATAGATTTTATTTTATTTTATTTTATTGGGAACAAAACTACTTTCCCGGAACAATAAACACTGTAGACTTCTTTTCCGTTTGTTTTGAGTTGGAAATAAAAGAAAAATTTCACCTTTTGAGATACCCATTGCCTTCCTTAGTCAAAGGGACTGAATTTAATACCAATTCTTTCACTATCTGTATTCTGCTCATTTCTTTTATTTCCTTCCTAGGCCCTGCAAGCTGAGGATAGAGCACTTTTGCCTTCACTAGTCCAAACAGGTGGCCGGTGTTTATGCTCCTTCTCTCTCTGTGAGAGCCCCCACCGCCTGCCCCCACCCCTGGCGCCTTTCCTGAGAGACGAGCACTTAGATCAGCGAGAGGGAAGACCACAGCCGCAGCCGGCAGGTGGAAGAATGGGCTGGATTCAGACTGAACAGCGCAGCAGAACTTCCGTGCCGACAGCAGAGCCTGCAGTCACGGAAACAGCTTTTTCATAGACATAGACATAAAACTTTACATAAAAAGTGCTCCGAAGAGTTTTTTACACGGAAACGACATCATGTTACGGCTATAAAACCTGGGAACGTAAAGGCTCGAATTGATGTGCTTGATTAAAGAGAGAAAGGGAGAGACTTGTCCCCTCCAGGGGATTCCTGTCCTGTCATCATTGCTTTTGTACATCCCACAGAGACACAAATCTTAATTAGGAGAAAAAGATACTGGCGTTTCATTTAGAACGGAGAAAGCGGAGCTCCCAGCGAACCCTACCAGGAGGCAGAATACCCTGGCACACGTCACACTGTGGCTTCTTAAAAGGCCCATCTCCGCTTGGCTAGATATTTAATAGTTCCCAAGGGTCACTCTGTCTACGTTAGTGTTAGATTCATCAACCTCTTACCGACTCTACCCCCATAACCACTTCTGGAAAGGAGGCGTTGGAGGAAGCCTGGCCACGCTGCATGTCAGCCTGAGGACAAGCCGACCCCAGCAGGGAAACCCACGCTTGTGTCTTTGCTTCAGGAACCCCACGCCACGTCCCTCGGTCACCAGCTCTGCCGTGCAGTCAAGACGGACACTGCTCGGTAGTCTCGCGGCCGTGCATCGTTCGAGTCACGTCCTTGTTCCTCAACGGGGGACCTAGTGACCCAGCTCCTACCTTGCTAATAATTTGCATTGTCAGCTTTAGGAAATCTATGAAGTCGCACTTTTCCTTCTCTGTAAGATAAGAAAGGCCAATATACATCCTCAACGGCCCAGGAATGAGAATAAAAAGGAAAATAAACAGAAGAAGAATGCAAGAGAGTGGAGTCCACGGGAAAGAGAAAATGAGAGAAGCAGGGACAGTGTAGAAGTCCCACTCGAGGAAAAAGCCGACACAGACCTTTTGGCCCAGTGAAACGGAAGCCCCGGGACCTGCCCACGTGGAAAACCGCTAGGACTGAGAGGATCGGGCTAAATTCTGACCACAGTTTTATTCTTTCACACAACCTCTGTCCGTTGACAACATCATCATCCCCAAATATCAATATCTGTGATATGAGTTTCACGCCATTTGGGACCATTTTTTTAATGCCTTAAATTCTTCGATGAGCTCTATCACATCTTTCTTGATGTGTTTTAAGCCACCATGATCTCACTACTGCAGTCTTTGGGGACGTGATGTTCACTTTGGGAACGTTTCTTCCCAGAATAGGTGCCATTTTTATAAGCTTTCAGAAGAAAATGTCATCTTGACAAAGATAAAATCTATTTATAAAAATAAACGTAAATATAGCTCCATCCCTTGTTCTACCAAGCCATACGCAAAACCACTCAGAAACGTGGTGAGACCATTGTCATCTCGCCGGAGTGCGGCAAACTCCCACGCAGAACGAGTGACAGCATGGTGCCTGTTTCTGCCCCAGAGTCCCGATTCCCCGTCAAAATTCAATGAAGGACCCATTTTTTCCATCTGAAAAAAAATAAAAAGCTATATTTAAGTTAGCTTTTGAAAACTTTGTAATATTTTAGGCTGACGTCTATTTTCAAACATTTTGTCACATAGTCTAGCAAAGATCTTTATGCTATATTTGGTTTTAAAATGTCAGTGTATTTTTAAAACTGATTCAGAACTATATGACAGAACACTGTATCTGATAAATCCCCCGAAGACCAGTGAAAGAACGCATGGCAATACGTAATACCATTATGGACAGTACTTGAAAGGCAAGAGAGGTAGGATGATTGGCGAGTCCTTTCTTACAGCAAATTCCAAAACTTCCTTCTGCCTGGCAGCACCTCTGCCCCGTGTTGGCGCTCTGTGAAGACATTCAGCTCCTGTGACCTTTCCTGTCACTGACATCACAAGGCAAGGACGACGACTGTTCTTCAAGCCACACATCAGCGCTTTTGCACAATACACGGACTCTTACAATGTTATCAATTTGCTTTTCTAACAATTTTTAAAATTTTATGTTTTTGTTTTGCCTGAATTTAAACTTCTAATTCCCGCTCTATACGCTTGTATAGTCATCTATATCTAGAGAGTACCTCAACGTTCTCTGAGACACAAGCTCCAATGAGCGTTAGAAATATCAGCAGCAAATACAAATACAGGTTGAGCATCCCTAATCTGAAAATTCAAAATTCCAAATGCTCCACGATCCAAAACGTTTTTTGGGTGTCCACGTGACGCCACAAGTGGAAAATTCCGTACTTGACCTCCCATGACAGGTCGCGGTCAAAACGATTTCATGCACTAAATTATTGAAAATATTGTATGAAATTAACTTCAGGTTGTGTGTATAAGGCATACTTGAAATGTAAATGGGTTTTGTGTTTAGACATCTCCAAGATATCTCATTATGTATATGCAAATATTCCGGTATCCAAGAAAATTCGATATTCGAAACACGTTTCTTCCAGAGCGTTTCAGATATGAGATACTCCACCTGTCCAGGGAGGCGCATTCTGGTTGTGTTGTATTTCTCCCCCTCTGGCACTCCAGGGTAGGAAAGACTGGAATGTGAGGAGTGTGGTTGGTTTAAAATCAGGTAGCAACACATAGAGCACAGTGTGGGAGTACGCCGTGGAAATGCAACGGTCGGTTGATGCATGTTACTGACCCGCCCTCAACAGACAGAGATAAAATTCTTCCTCCAGTCAGACATCGACCTGTGACAGCGGAGGGAAATGAAGAGGCGCATGTGCTCTGAACAGGATGGAAAATCATGACTCCAAACGTAGCCAGTGTACCTCTGTTCATGATGGAGGTGCGAAGCTGCCTTCTGTCCATTGCAACAAAGTTTGTTTTAAGTAGATGCAGTGGCTTGGGCTGGCCAGCCTTGATCAGAAGGCAAAGTGGGACAGGGTGTGGTCAAGATGCCCTGCCTCTCACAGAGGCTTTAGGGAGGGCTGATGTCTACGCTAGCACTGAGGCCGACGATCTCATGAATAGGACTCAATATGAGATCGACTGACAAGGCAGAAGGAAAGTTGACGAACCGGAACACGTTAGAATCTAAACAGCATTGAGAAAGGCTCTGGAGCCTGAGCCTAAAACAAACAGCAGAGACGTCTCCCACCCGGTGTGGCTGTGTCAATGGGAATTAAAGCAGTCGTTCTCCTTTACCTTGGTTTGCTCGGAATTCCCGGTCAGACGCAGACATGTCCTAAACACATGTACTAATGTCATGTGATGATTTATATGGGCCTATGAAGGCATGCTGTTGTTGCTAAATATGTGTGTGTCCTCATCTGCTCGCGTCTTTTGTTATCCTGTTGAAAGCAACTTCTGAAGATACCCGGGGGAGGGGTGATCCAATGGGAGAAATTTCTGAGGTTTGAAGTCACGGAAAACTAATTCATACTGACTCCCATTTCTTCTGCTGTCAACCTGCTACTCATTTTCTTTTATTCTCTAATTAGGCACATTTTCTTCCAAATTATAATTAAGAAGTTGTGTGTTACTCACCGGCTCTAACCTTCTGTTGCGGAATCCACCCTTGAGACACGCCAGGTGCTGCTATTCTCCTCCCCCTCCCTCCCCTGCTGGATAAGGCTCCCGGCCCCAGCGTCTCTGGGTGTCGCCGCTGCTGCCCAGCAGGGAAGGTCAGGTCAGAATCGGGACACGGGACGCGGACAGGGATGAGTATTAGCACCGAACCGCCGAAAACCAACGCTGGCCCTGAAGGAAAAGACCACAGAAGCTGCCTAACGCCCATGCTAAAGTAGCCTCGGGTGATCAGATACCCGAGTGAGCAGCCTTAAAAATCTGAATATCCCACGTGAGTCGTCATATTATAAACAGCTGTGTTCTGTCTTGACCGTGCTGTCTCTGAGGCCTTTCAAGAGCTTCCCCGGGCAAATAAACACGTTAAGAGTAAGTCAGTTCTGCGCCTCCTTCTCCACAATCCCTGACACGTGTGGAAACTCAATGATGACTTTCAACTGAAGGAACAATAAGCGAATCAATTAATGCCAGATAAGCCAGGTACTAAACATAACAAGTAATTCCTGCCCCGAGTGTCTACACAGCAACATCACTATTCTCGTTAAAAATACTGTCTATTGAGATATTTCTAAGCATTAGCTTCTACGCAAAGGTATAATCAGGATAAAAGGAGGCTGTTCTTATCCAGTGCAGAATAACCTCATCTGGGCTGTCTGCACAGGAGGCCATTTAAGTGGAAGAAGGAGATTTCAAGCGTGTTAAGGAGAAGGCTATGAAAGTCCTCTGTGCGTGTAAGAGGATCAGCATGTCAGCCGTGCTGTGTCCCCACCCTTCGTCTGCGGGGCCCTCACAAGAGAAGACAACAGGCGGAGAGGAAACAGCTGGGAAGACCAAGCGGGCGCTTCACCCCGAATCGTAGTGAGCAGGTGTTGCTCTCTTACTCAGGGGTGACTAATACAAACGGAAGCTCGTTCTGGAAGACGAGTACAGCTCAGAGATGCGTCGAAGGCGGGAATGGACACCGTCAAGACTGGGATTTGTGTCCCCAGAGATCCTGTAAAGAAATACCCACGACACGGAAGAGGAGACCCTGAGGCTCAGGAGCCCCGGCCTGCAGACTGCGGGAGTTCCGGACTGTTCTAGATCCCACCTCCAGTCTGCTACGCCCACACGCTTCCCACCGCAACTAACGGCAGCTCTGCCCCAAAACGTTAGGATCGTGCTGGATTCCTCTTCCTCTCAGCCCCGTGTGGAATTGGTCAGTAAATCCTACCCCGCCTACCTTCCAATCCCAAGCTCTGAATTTGCCCACTGTCAGCAGCTCTGCCGCGGCCACCTCGTGACTCCCAAGGACCGTCTCCTGCCTGGGTGCTCGCGCCCCCCGCGGGCCATGTCTGCTTCCACCCCGCCAGCCCACCTCTAGTCTCAGTCGCCACTCGGCGTTATTCCTTTAAAACCCAGTTCACGTTTTTTCTTTTATTCCCTCTCACACAGCCTGACTGTCATGCAGTAAGTCACAGCACGGCCAACTCGTTCTGGCCTCGGTGCCCACTCTCACGGAGTTCCTCTTTCGTGGAATCTCATTCCTTGTAACTTCTCAAACGTGACTCGCCCTTCAAGGCTTTTGTCATTGAACTCCTAAGGACTGAGCGTCCCTTCTGCAAATTTAGAGACTTGCTCCGTACTGTCTGGTACTTGTGTTCAGTGAGACACGCTTTTGTCTAAGACTAATGCCGTTTTCCTATTCGTATATTTTTTGGCTCGCATTGACCGAAGTTATTTTAAGTTATCGTAGGCTTCTAGCTAATACACCTAACACTTCCGATTTGTTGCACTAGAATCTAAATGTCCCTTGGGGCCTAGTTACCTCTTAGGGATCTGATTCAACTCCATCAAACCTTACATCCTGGGCTAGTGATAGTCCAGAACTCTCCCACAATTGACAAATGTCCGGGCTCACTTCCTCATCACTGAGATAAATTCTGCTTTGCTGTTTCTGCCTCTCACGCTGGTCTAGAGCAGGGGTTGGCAAATTATGACTGTTTCCTGCAGGCAAAATCTGGCATACTGCCTGTCTTTGTACGGCCTATGAACCAACAATGAATTGTGCAATTTCATATGGTTTAAAAAAGTTACAAAGAACAGTATTTTGTGAAAAATGAAAATTATGTGAAATTCATATGTCAGTGTCCAAAAGTAAAGTTTTATTAGAACACAGACAAGCCAGCCTCACTCATGTGTGGGTTGTTCATGGCCCGATTCCATGGCAGAGTTGAGTAGTTACGACCACATGACCTGCAGAGACTAAAACATTTGGTATTTGACCCTTTTAGAGGAAAGTTTGCTGACCCCAGGTGTACAGGAAAAGACCAACCTGCTTGCTATTCCCACAAGAAGTTCACTCCCTCCTGGCCTTCGTAATTTGAGTAATTATACAGTTGGCCTTTGAACAACATGGGAATTAGGGGTCCTGCCACCTTGTGCAGTCAGAAATTCACGTGTAACTGTTGACTCCCTCAAAACCTGCTAATAGCCTACTGTTGACCAGAAGCCTTACCAATAACAAATAGTCGATTAGCACATATTGTGTATGTTATATGTGTTATACTGTACTGTTACGGTGAAGTAAGCTAGAGAAAAGCAAACGTTATGAAGGAACCCATAAGGAAGAGCACATATATTTACTATTCATTAAGTGGAAGTGTATCACCATACAAGTCTTTATCCTCATTGTCTTCACATTAAGTTGACTGAGGAGGAGGGGGAGGGGGAGGGGGAGGAGGAGCTGGTCTTGCTATCTCAGGGTGGCAGAGGCAGAAGAAAATCCAAGTATAAATGACCCACGCAGTCCAAACCCATGTTGTTCAAGGATCAACTGTGCATGACTCGTGGATTTTCTCGGTTCTACACCCTACTCTTTCTTTTCCTCTTTCTACTCGACCCTCTCCCTGCCTGAAATATCTGACAGCTCTCTCTCATAGTCCACCACAGTCAGTTTCACCCAAAACAATGTCTCCTGGAGCCTTCCTGGCATTTTCAAGGCACATTTGCCCCCAATGAGGAAATCCGGTGCCGGCTGTTGATATAATTGCATTTCCCATCGTATGCATTTTATATGAACTTTAAACAAAAGCATTGTCTCACTGATGATGTATCAGGTGCTGTACTCTAATTTCTGTTTTAAGATTTATCAAAATATTTGAGAGACGATATGCCTGATAACTAGAGTCAAAAAGTAAAGTGCGTATGTCATGATTTCCAAGAATCCTGGAGTACAGTACGGGACAGGAGGCGGGATGGCGGGGACCTCAGGTCACTGGGACAGTGAGGGAAGGATTCACCCCATCCCACAGTGGGTTCGTGTTGGTCGTTGTTCATCTGAGACCAGGACTCAGCCTTGCCGACCCTCCTCAGACCACACCAGCTCCTCACATTTCTTTTAAAATGTCTCCTAGTAAGGAACAATGAAAACAAACAAACTTCTGGCCGGGCGCGGTGGCTCACGCCTGTAATCCTAGCACTCTGGGAGGCCGAGGCGGGAGGATAGCTCGAGGTCAGGAGTTCGAAACCAGCCTGAGCAAGAGCGAGACCCCGTCTCTACTAAAAATAGAAAGAAATTAATTGGCCAACTAAAAATGTATAGAAAAAATTAGCCGGCCATGGTGGCACATGCCTGTAGTCCCAGCTACTCGGGAGGCTGAGGCAGGAGGATCGCTTGAGCCCAGGAGTTTGAGTTTGCTGTGAGCTAGGCTGACGCCACTGCTCTCTAGGCAACAGAGTGAGACTCTGTCTCAAAAAAAAAAAAAAAACTCATGATTTCACGTGTTTAACTGGTGGAAGGATAATTATCCAAAATAATAATCTGGACATGACGCCAAGTGTGGGCAGCTGTTCAGTAGAGAGCCACGGAGGCAGCCTGAGATGGCGGGGGCACCTGTCCGCCCAGACAGGCAGGCACAGTCCCTTCCATGCCTCCTTTGTCAAACCCACACAGCCGCAGAGACAATGAGCTGCACTGAATTGCAAAAGCAATAATTATTTTATCTCCTAGAGTACTCCACTTTCCCAATTTTCCCACCTCACCACTAATTTAAGATAACTTGATGGCATTTAAGTGGGAGAAAAGAATTTGCATGTAAATGAGGGAAAGGACAGAAACTGGCTATTAAAGTCCATTGGATTCGAGGAAGCTCCTCATTTGATTGAAAAACCACGCTTCCGCAGAAGTGCTTCGGACTATCTGGAGGATTTTTTCCTATTCAATTATTTTATTTTGAGAATACGCGTGTGATTTTTACCTTAGAGGAAAATGAATTCTGCAGCTGCCTTGGGATAAAAAGGCAGCAAGGTGAGAAGGGCCTGAGCACGTCGCCGGCCGAGCCGCAGCGGCATCACCTGCGCATCAGCGAGGGGCGGCGTCTCTGCTGAGTCCTTACCAGCCAAAGGGGAAGCGGGAGGGTCGGGGAAGACAGGATGACAGGGGAGGCGGGGATGGGAGTGATATGATTGCTGACTGGGAGACATGCACCGAGAAAAGTCTCGTTATCCTCTGGAAACTGGAAACACAAGAAACAGATTCTCCTAAAGCTTCCAGAAGGAGTGCAGCCCGCCTATACCTTTCTAGCCTGACAGTGCCTACTTTCAGCCTATGACCTCTTTGGTGGATCTGTAAGATAATTTGTTTTGTTCTAAATCACCCATTTTAAGGCAAATTGTTACAGCAGGATTAGGAAACTGACGTGGACATCTGTGGGCAGTCTGGGGAAGCCTATGAATGTCTTTTCACGGTAATATTTTAAAATGCGGAGAATAAAATACATAGATCCATGCCTGAAAAGGAAATGAACTATACGAAACTTGTTTACCACCGGATTAGACAAGTTTGTGATACAGCAATGTATGTACTTTGTGTTAACGTATTAAATGACAGGATAAACCATTTAAGATACAGGCAAGTTAAGCTTAATCGTTTTCTTTCAAATGTCTGTCAGTGTGAAGGATGACTACTTGCCGACTGTGCTTTAGTTATGTTTCACACCTTGTACAGTCCTGCAGAGGATTAAGCATTGAAATTTGGGGGCTGGGCGCGGCGGCTCACGCCTGCAATCCTGGCACTCTGGGAGGCCGAGGCGGGAAGATCACTTGAGCTTAGGAGTTGGAGATCAGCCTGAGCAAGAAGGAGACCTTATCTCTACTAAAAATAGAAAAAAAAATTAGCTGGGCATGCTGGCACATGCCTGCAGTCCCAGCTACTCAGGAGGCTGAGGCAGGAGGATTGCTTGAGCCCAGGAGTGTGAGGTTGCTGTGAGCTGCAATGATGCCATGGTACTCTAGCCCGGGCAACAGAGCAAGACCCTGTCTCTAAAAAAAAAAAAAAATAGAATTGAAGTTCAAATGATTTATATTTGTAAAACTTTAAAATTTGAGTTTTTATCTCCTTCTAAGTTCAGTAAACAAACAATTGTGGATGCGGGACACTGGAAAACAAAGTCATTGTCTGAGTCCCCGGTATGAACATACACAGTTTCACTGCTAATAAGTAGTTATGAGAAGAGGAATTACCCCACAGTTGGCCAGCTACGTCGCATCAGTGTTGTTAGACAGGAAAACAGCATAGCATGCAGTCCAGAAGTGGGTATAGCAACAACCGTGATTTTAAACTACCGATGAGCATAAACATTTTGAGATACCTGCAACAACTCTAATGTGGTATGAAAATATCTGTGCTATTTGTGACCAAATGACAGATACCACTAACGCTTCTTTCCTATATTTATAATTGAATAATGCTAAATTTCCACTAGGGAGTAAGAAATTGGAGATCTAGTCTTTTTAAGCCAAGTTCATAGACCCTCTAAATGCTATCCATAGGCCCCAGGTTCGAGGCCACTAGCATACGCAGCAGAACAATGTGTGGCTCTGTGAACCAGAGCCATCCATCTCCCTCCTTTCTCTTTAATTTTCAAAAGGATTGTCTTGTTTATGAGCACAACAGCATCAAAATACCCAGGACACATGGAGCATGTGATGGGCCTGTGCTGCCAGCCCCCGAGGGCAGAGCCCTGAGAGGATGTGGTCAAGGGTCTGAGTTCCTCCTACAGGCCTTCATTTCCCTCCATGATCAAAGTGCTCCTTCTCTTAGGGAGACAGGTGACTTTCTTCATGCTCTGAGAATGAGAAAATCACATACCACATCATAAGAAAGAAATTAAACAGAGGCCAAGAATAGAGGTTAGGCAGATACTCAGATCAGATCATCCATGAGATGATATCTGTTCATATGTGGTCATATGGACTGAATGTTTGTACCCTCCCTAAGTCCCTGCGCTGAAATCCTAACCCCCAGTGTGTCATGGCCTGTTTGCAGGACGAGGGATGGACACAAAACACAAAAGAAACACACAAAGAAAGACGCGGACACACATAAAGACGGTACAAGACTGCAGTGCTGAACGCACCAGTCTTTTTATTTTTATACCCTAAAAATCAAAGTTACTTCCTTATACGTGACCACCCAGGCGTTGCAGCAACGGCCATAAATTCCGGAACACGTAGCCTAAGGACACAGATGTCCCCTGACTCAACGTTTCCAGGCAGTTGCTCAAAGCATAGGTCAGAGGCTGAGATAAGCAAAGGTTAAGCAAGGCAGCCACAGGGGGCACTTTCCATCCCCAGTTCCTCTTGGCTGGCCCCTTGGCGGCTGTGCCTGTCTTAGGTTGTTCCTCCTTGAGGAATCTTACCCGTCTCTGGCCATCCAGCCATCTTACAGGGCCAAGCAACGATAATAGGAACAATGTGCTTATCGTGTGGCCTCCAGGCCCCTATTAACGTGGGGCTGGGCAGCTCTTGCCTATTTGCAGAAATTCAGACCCTTTATTATGCCTTCAAGCAGCAACCCTGTTTGTTAGGTGAACCTTGGCTGGAACATATGACTCTCACGCCGCTCTGGGCTGGGCACGTACTCCTTCTCCTAAGATTAATTCTTAAGCTGCACAATTATATGGCAAGCCCTCAACACCAGTGTGACGGCGGGTGTTAGGAGGTGCGGCCACTGGGAGGTGAAGAGGTCATGAGCGCAGAACCCCACGATGAGATTAGGGCCCTTGCAAAAGAGACTCCAGAGAGCTGCCCTGTAAGGCCCGGGGAGGCGCTGTCACCAGACACCAACTCTGTGGCACTTGATCTTGGACTGCCCGGCTTCCAGAACTGCGAGAAATAAATATTTATTGTTTAAGCCATTCAGTCTATGGAATTTTTGTTAGGAAGTCTGAACTGACTTTATAACACATGTTATATGTAAGTTAAGGGGGAAATGATGTTATGATGTCTATGTTATCATTTCCTCAAGGGAAGTGGCAGCATCTTTTTGAGCATGAACATCCCAAGAGTGAAAACCAATCAGACATCTACTCTTTAAAGAAATCTTATCCTATCATGGAGTAGGTTTTATGATCCAAGAGATCTTCTCCAACTTGAACTGCGCAATCTGTCTTAGAGAGTAGAGTGTTCTTTAAACACTTAGACGAGCGTCCACTGGCAGAAAGAGTGAAGTGCCCAGTGTTTAAAATTCAGAGAAACAATGGACCTTTCCCACAATCCTTTGCAAATTTAACATTGCTCATTTTTCATTAAAAAAATCTCTTTTCTATATAAAAGGAGCGCTCTTATTTAACTTGCTGTCACGAAGACAAATTGAGCTAGTCGACGTGGCAGTAAAACAGACCTCTGTTCGAATGCAGTCAGTAAAGAGCCCAGCTACGCTGGCATTTTGCAGGCTGAGCAGCAAAGCATGAGACACGGTAACTTGCTGAAGAGCAAACCAGGCAAAACAGACATCCAAGTTCAAGAGGAAGTTGAAGCATGGAAGGAGGGTCTGAGCTTTTTCAAAATGACAAGTAAAATTGCACCTGGATTTTAAAATTGCACCTGGATTCTGCTGGGACCACAGTGATTTGATTCTGTTACTTAGCCCTGTGGGACGAAGGTGGGTCTGATGAGGTTTCTAGAAAGAACCCAGCGCACGTCACGGCAGTGAGAAGACATGATAAATCAGTAGCCAGATGCCGGTGGCTATAATGGAAGTTGTTGATCCATAGCAGAGACTTCGGATTAATTTTCGGTATAAAAAATGTGTCAGAAATAGCTGACTGAAAACTTTTAGAACACTGAGGTGAAGCATGTCTTACCTGATTAAAGACTGAAGGGCAGAAGTCATCTTCATGAGTGCGAATATTCCATTCACAGTAATTGATTTTTTGTTTGTAATCTTAGATTTCATGTCTTGATATTTCTTTCCTCCCTCACCGACCAACCACATTCATTGGCAGTTGTGCGTGTGTGTTATTGTGTGTGTGAAGGAAATGTGGATTCATGCATGCGACGAGCAAATTAGCCAGAGCTAAGTAAGGAACACACGGATGCATTAGGAAGGCGTTTACAGTTCCCTACCGGGATCTCTGACGGAGTCCATGGCACTGAGCACGGAGCTGCACACACACCTCAGGCGGGATCCTCACTGAACACACAGAACTCGAAGTCCAAATGCCTCTGGACATGACAGGCACTCTTGACGACCGTTACCATAGCGACTCCGGCAGTGACGAAGACTTCGGGAATTCCCCGGTCACGTTCTGGCCCGGCTACTGCGCACTTGGAACTGCAGCCTGCCCTGTTGGACGTAGATTTTAGACACTGTGCCAGTACATCCATGGATGGGGGACCAGGGGTTGGGAGAAAAAGTATATGTGATCAGGCCCAGGAAAAAAAAAACGAAAAAGAGGCTAGAATTTCTTTTACATAAATGATTCGATCGAAGACAAAGAGGAAAGCAGTTCATTGAGACAGGGCCCTTTGTCAGCATGAGTGCATCAGGTTGGCTATGTCAGAATGTCCAGCTTCGTCCCTTTTGCTGTTTTCTGGACTGTCCAGTCATTGCTTTGGCCTTTTGGATGAGGGGCTGACTCGTGACTCCTCCCTTCTTCAGTCTTGCTGTTTAACCATTTAATGCCCAGCAGCACGTCTGCCCCGTGGGCGACTCTAAGCCTTATGGACACCGCGGTGAACACAGCACCGTCCAGGGGTCTGAAGTCGCACTGGGGATGTGAACAGATGATGCCCTCTTGCTTAATCCCACGAGACTCTGGCTGGAGGCCTTGATTTTAAAGAAGGAAACTAACATTTGCTGAATGTTGACTGTGTCCGAGAGCTGCGTCAGGGGTCTCTACCTTCACTATAAAACACTTAATCCTTGGAAAACCCACGATGTGGACGAGTTCCTGCAGCGTGGCTCTACCGTAGCCACCCGCTCCGAATAGGTTAGATTGTCAGACAGACTCAACGTGCACTCTGACTTCACTGCCTTCTCAGTGGATCGTGGTCAAACTGCTTAACCTTCCTGAATACCGGTCTCCCCAGTAGATTTAGTTGTCAGTGATCATATCTCCTTCCGGCGTGGGAATTAAGTGAAATAAAGTAATTTCAACTATTGTACATCCTGTCATGACTCAATAAATGTTTCTTCTCCTGCATTCTTCCCATTCATTTTACATCAAAATGAAGGCAGTTGTGGATCTTTCACACGCGGCTTCTCGGGGACAGAGCTCCCGTAACGTCTGCACCGTGGTTAACACGGGAAAGAATCCAGTGGAAATAAAAGCTTCTGATCAATAGTCAGGTCTTGCCGTCACCCCACCCGCGCTGGCTCCGGGGACGGACAGCTCCTGCCACATTGGGCATGAAATGATTTAACTGCTGTGCTCCGTGCTGCTGCCGGCAGGGGGGCGTTTAATGGTCTTACACGGGTAGTGTCACGGCTCTGTGTGCTACTTTCTTTTTTAA
>VBSM01000483.1:41348143-41366916 GCA_008086735.1 Cheirogaleus medius
GTTTAATTTTCCTCCTCTCTTCCTTTTATGACGACAGAAGACTCCTGATTTTGCCCATGGAGCAGCTAATACTAATGATAAGAGCTCTGAGGGAAGACATTTCACAGTTTTGCAGACCTGCGGGGAAAAGAATGTTCCGACGAGGCTTCCCACCGGCCCAGAGCCAACCCCTCCGACCCGGAGGGAGGAGGAATCGCTACAGGCCACACTGAGCACTAGAGTTTATCGCACATCAGTATATGTAGTACAATTTATTTTGAAAAGGATATTTAGACACTTTTATAAAATGATGCATATCTGTGATTGAAAAAAAATCACACCATAAATTCAGCTTGCTTCGGACTGTTGCTGCTCCTGCCACACGTGGCTGTGTTCGCTGCTGCTGGGTCCTTGAGGTGACCTTGGCAGCTTTCAACACTGCGCTTCTACTGTGTTCATTGTTTCCACACCTGCAGGCGGCCCCTTCCTCAGCCCCCGCGCTGTCGGTGGGAACATCGCCTTTCTCCTCCTCTGTCCCTCCCACCCTCCAGCCCCGATCACACCCGCCAGTGCTTTGGCTATTTCCTTGTTAAGGTCAAACCCAGAAGTTAAAGGGGAGAGAAGAAAGCCGTCTGGCAAGAAGTCAGGAACGAAGGTTAAAAGGAAAGTGTGGTTATGTGAAGCAGTGTAATTCCTCTGACTTTGACTTCTCTGATTGTCGATATCGGGATTCTCGAATTTTGGTGTGCATGAGAATTACCTGCAGAGTTTGGGCAGTAGATAATTTCCTACCTCCAAGCCCTAGAAATTCTCTTGCTGTTTGTTTGAAGTGAGGATGGAAAGCTTCATGTTTGTCAGGCACCGCAGACCACTGTGGTGGCCCCCAGAGCACGCCGCACAGAACGCCAGGTCACCTTTCCCTTGGTGGGGAAGAATAACGCTCCTCACGGCCCCAGTGGCAGCAGGGCCATCCCAAATGTGAGCGGTGAGCCCCCCAAGCCTGGAATGGCCGGCGTAACGCAGTCTCATGGCTCTGGAGCTGTTAGAAATAATTGGAACTCAATATATGGTATCTAGGAGGGACATTTGTAGTGGTGGATAACTTTACTCACCATGCACAAGGTTGTATCTCAATTAATAGGAAGCACTAAGTTGTCACACGCTGGAGGAGATCATTCAATGAAAACCGTCTGCTGTAGGCAGTGGTTTACACAGTCTTCGTAGAGGTGACTGAAGATACGCCCAGGAAGGCCCCTAACCTAACAGGTTTACTGAACTCTCCAGAACACATTGAGGACATTTTCCCTTGCACAGAAGAAATGATGGAACTGGCCCATTGCATTCCACCCACCTACTTCTCATACACCAGGAAAGATGCCACACTGCAACGGTCCTTAATTTTGATGTCACAGCCAAAACCTTGGATGCCCCCCATCTCTACCTGTGAATGAGTAAGGAACACACCCTGGGGAACCTGCTTGGCAGCTAACGGCAGGGACGAACTACAGGATCTCGCAGAGCTGCCCTGCCGCTGCTCAGCGCCACCCACACTGTGTGGCACGTGTCGGGGAGGGTCCCGGCGGGAAGGCAGGGCCACCGCTCTGAATCGTGCCTCCCACGCGATTGCCAAGGCGCTGGGCAAGTGCAGGTCAATGGCGGGCACTGGGGGGTCAGAGAAAGAGCCCTGACCCACCTTCCCGAGCTCCGGCCTGGGCAGGTGAGTCGGGGCAGGGAAATCAGAGCAGCCCCGTCCGAGGACTCTAAAGGCAGGAGGTCCTGGCTCTGACCCTTTCCTGACGGTTGAATTGGGTGCCGGTGGTGGGGACGAGCATGCATGAGGGTGTTCCCTGTGGGCCACACGTGAGTCTCAAGGGAGAGAGAGCTGTTCTGTAGCCGTTTTAAATCCTGTCCATGAGGACTCAGGAAAGGCCCAGCAGGACCACTCATAAACAGTCGTTCGGAGGACCGTTCACTGCAGCTGTCTCTGTGAGTCAAGTCAGCGGCTCTCAGAGTAGACGGAAGAACCCAGCGTGCCATCCGAAGGAAGGGGTCAGCCTGGGTCATCCCTCTCGGCGACGGGCAGCTGGACAGGAGAGCCCGCGCCGGACAACTTCTGCGCTGACCTGTGCCGTTCTGCCTCCATCTGCTCCACGCCAGGGGGACCCAAATCAGAGCTAGGAAACTCAAGAAGAGAAGAGGCAGTGAGACGGGGAAGTAGAACAGAAGTTGAACACAGTCCCGTGATAGCCTCCTGAGCCTGTCTACCCTAGGAGAGGCGAGATGCTTTAACTTTAAATAAAATTCAGGCTTTGGGAAAATCGCACTAGGCTGGGTATAGTTACTACTATTCTTATGATTGAAAGTGAATGGAGGTTTCTCTTATTATCGAATAGTGATTAAAGAAGTTACGGACCTTATCAGAGGATCCGTGCAGAGGCAGGGGAGAAACCCGGCGCCCAGAGCGCGTTGAAAGGGCAGCGGGACAAAGGCTAAAGTTGGTTTCTGATGGAGCCACACAGGTCTTGAACGTTCAGCTTAGCAGTTACCTGCCTTGGTAAAAAAAAAATAAATAAATAAAGCAACACAGTAGGTAGCACTAGCTTATTTGGACTCCAGTTTATTTATATACTTTAAAGACAAGTAGAAGGAAGGACTTTCTGAATATGTGGAAGATTTTGCTGCACTAAGTCGGTGCGGCTGTATCAGGTGTTGCAGAATTGAGTCTTCTTGCCGAAGAAAAACTTGTTGATGGCACTGGAGCTGCTGCCACGCCTTCGGTGACCGACCTCTGCAGTTTTTAGAAGGTGGCATTGGCCTCCTCGGAGGGTCTCGGATTGGGCAGCAGCTAAGCCTATGGTGTGAGCCTTTTGCTGCTTGCGGGGTTTCAAAGAGTCTGTTGTGTTGCTGTCATCTTCCTGCTTGCTGCAGCCTACAACATCCACGCAACTGAGTTGAAATGTCTGATTCCTACTCAAGAATGTGGGAAATGAAATCACAGGGTAATACCGTAAATGTAAATTATTTACATCCCAATCTCCTTTTGCCTGAATTTATAAACTCCTGTATGCTAGTGAACCCTTTAATACAGAGTTGGAAATGATGTGATATTCAAAACAGGATAAAAATCTTAGACATAAGAATTATAAATAACAATAAACTGGAATATGACTTTAAAGTAACCCTAATCACTATCCTACCCTGGGAACTAACCCCTAATTCTTTTTTCTAAACCTAACCCTAATCATAATCTTACAAATAATTTTTAGGAAAAGTCTCATTCGTATAAATATTTTTGTTAAGCTTCATGATTTTGAATACAAAGAAATTTTGAAAATGAAACACTTTGTGGAACCAAAATGGAATTACTAGTTCTTAGTAGCATTGGTGTCTATTCTTGCGCTAAGGATGATCAATCTCTTAAGATATAAATCAAAAGCTACCACCTGAAGAAAATTCTCTTTCCTGCTGGTTCCCCTTTGCTGAAATGTCCCATGCAGGGATAGGGTGGGTGACCTCAGGGTGAAAATACTGATGAAGCTTTTAGTGGTTTCTACAGTGCACAGGTCTGCCCTTCAGCCCAAGACAGGAGTTTGCTAGGTTACCATCCGAGAATGTAAACCCAAACCGCATTGTTTCAGACCTTTTAAAATGCCCCTTTGAAAGAAGCATCTACTAGAAAAGATTATCTCAGGGCAATAATTGACATCTCATCCTCAGCATGCTTTAAGGTGTGTCCTTGAGCCAGATTCTAGGGCTGAAAAGCAACGTACTTGGTTATTAGCTTTGCCCTTTGCAACTACCCTGGCTGAGCTGCGGTGTAATGTTCTTAGTTTTTATGGAGGTCACGGCAAGAAAGAGGCATATGAAATTTGCTCCTTCATTTACTCTGACACCGTCTATTACATTATTTAATGTGCCCTATAAAAATCCTCACATTAGACATTCTTTTAGAATTTGGTTACAGGAAGAAAAAAAAAACTTGGCTCCTCTGAAGAATTCATTGCTAGATTTCTTTCTTTCAGGTTATAAGAACTAACTATGATTTATTATATTTTATTTCCATGGTTCTGAAATGCTATTGCAACTTATTAAACTTTTTAACCTTTATTTTGCATGTTGTTTCAAATTATTTTTGAGAAGAGACAGAAATTAATCAATTAAACAAATAATATTCTGTGATTTACCTTATTTAGTAGACTTTAAAAATGACTTTTATAAAAACTACCTTTAAGGAATGTTACAGTTGCCAAGTTATTTTGAAAGTATAACATCAAAATATCCTTACTTGAAAATGGGAAATGTCATTACCTATTCCATGGTACTATTGTGGTGATCACAAGAGGTAACATGTGTAAAGCACTTAAAACAGAACCTGACCTCCCCACCTAAAATAATGGTTGAATATCTCTTCACTACAACTACCTTCATGTGGTACCTCACAAAGCAGCTAACCCAAGGGGTGTGTTTATTTTCTTTACTTATTGCCATTTTTTTCTTATATACAGATATAGCAAAAGTCAAGGATTTATTTTACAATAAGTACACATCTCCACAGTAAAAGTAAAGTGATTGATTGACTTACTAATTTTTAAAAACATATCCATGAATGCCAATTCATTGATGTTTAGACTGTTTTTGCCCATAAGCGATAAGCAATAAACAGTATCTAATCTTTGTTTTTCTGATATGATATTTTTTTCTTCTTTTCATAATCAGCTGTACTTTTTAAGCTTTTTGAAAGCAATTATTACTTTGGTCTCTCAGTTCTTTTATTGCTGTAATGCTCAACCTTTCTCTTAAAAGAATTTCAAAGAGCATAGAAAGCAGTTATCTAAATTAGACAGTGAAACATATTTAACCACCTTGGATACCAAAGAATCTAAGGCAGCTATTTTTTGGATAAGGCAATTTAAGTAACAATATGTTTGTGAAAAAATAGAATGAAAACCTGCAAAGTTAAACTTGTCTTTTATAAAAATAATAATTGTTATTTTTCAAATCTGATGATGAAATACATTCTGGAAAAATTTGCCTGTTAGATAAATTTCATTGTTAAGGAAAATTTTAAACCATGTGGCTTTAAAATCTGCTTCATGGGACTACCTAGGCTGATTTATTAGTGATTTTTAAACCTATACTTCCATAAGTTAAAATTGTTTCAGTCTACTGCTCCTTCATGGGTTTTCTGAGTTCTTAGAAGCTTAATGACCCTATGCATCAACCAGTCAAAACAAGTAATGTTATTGCTTTTATTTCAATACATTTGAGGGTACAGTTGGTTTTTGGTCACATGGATGAATTGTATAGTGGTGAAGTCTGGGCTTTTAGTGCACCTGTCACCTGAATAGTGTACATTGTACCCAATAGGTAATTTTCCATCCCTCAGCCTCCTTCCCAGTCTCCCCTCTTCTGACAGTTCAGTATCCATCATACCACCTGCTACAACCCTGCCTACCCACAGCCTAGCTCCCACTTGTGAGTGAGAACCTGTGGTATTTAGTTTTCCATGTCTGGGTTACTTCACTTAAGATAATGGCCTCCAGTTCTATCCAAGTTGCTGCAAAAGACAATATTTCGTTATTTTTTTATGGCTGAGTAGTATTGCTTGGTGTATGTATACCACATTTCTAATTTCACATTTTCTTTATCCACTTATCTGTTGATGGGCACTTAGATTAATTCCATGCCTTTGCAGTTGTGAACTGTGCTATGATAAACATACATTGCGGGTGTCTTCATGATATAATGACTTCTTTTCCTTCGGGTAGATTACCCTCTACCATGGCCAAGTTCAAATTTAAATTCTAGATTCCTAAAATATTTAAGTAATCCACAAAGTACCCTGTTTCCCTGTTGTTTACTTTTTAAACACAAACTGTAGCAAACTAGGGTAAAGTATCCTGCAATTTAAATAAAGTTTGGACGTGTTCATGGTACTAAGATGTGGTTACAAAGGTTGGTAGTGGGAATGGTCAAAAATTGACCATCTTGAATTCTGTTTGAGGCAAGTCTTAGCAAAAGAACAAAGCGTTAAAATTCAGAGTACAAATTTATTCATTAAACCAATATTTATTTTGCTCTGATAAGTGATAGGCATTTTTTCCTGCTATGGAGGATACATAAGTAAATAAATCATTGTCCCATGGATGTAACAAAAAAGTTCTAGATTTGTCATTATTGAAACCATCAGTTTTAATCTGTATTTGATTATTAATATTTTAACATGTAGGTAACAAATTACCAACGAACCCTTTATCTAATGGCTTGGATAAGCACAGATTTTTGATAGGAAATAAAAAACACATATTAAATTTACTTTACTACTTTAAATTAGGATGGTAGAAAGTAGAGTTTGTAGAATTATTTTTATTTATTTAGGTTCTATGATAAATGACTACTTTTTATATAGATGCTATGTATCTTTAAATACAATGTATAATTTGAAAAGAAGTTTGATTATATTAATTTTATTCCACTCTACAGAAATATAAATCTCAGCAAGAGGGGGCTATTTAAAAAATATTAGCTTTTTCAGCATTTTTTAAAGGTTGTGAGGATTGAGGATTAGAGAGTCTTATAACAGCCCAATGTTTGTAAAACATACAGAAAAACAAAACAAACAGAACTCAAAACTTGTGAAGTTACATTTGTAGGCAAGGTACTCAATGTGAGAGGGTTCTGTTTCCCTAGAGAGGAAGTCCATGTACATCCAGAGCAGTTTCATTGTCGTCGTCTCCTGTTTCCATGAATCACACTGCTCCTTGTGCCTTCTTTGTCATGATTTCACCCAAAATGGTAAAGTTTAAGAAACAAGAAGAAACTTGCCATTCCTTAGGCCACTTGCCATGTCTTTACATGATTAACATATGAAGAAAGCAAAATATTCTTAATATTTAGTTTAATTTGCAAAAAAGAAAAGTGTTTGCTGAGTGGTAAATAATAATGATCCACTAAAGAAATGTCTTGTGTGGCCTGCTTTGTGGCATAATATTATTCCATTGTGTATATGTACCACAATTCCTAAGACCTGGAACTGTGAAACAACTAAAAGAAAACACTGGGGAAATGCTTCAGGACATTGGTCTGGGCAAGGGACTTCTTGAGTGATACTCCTGAAGCACAGGTAATCAAAGCAAAATTGGACAAATGGGACCACAATAAGCTGAAAAGCTTCTGCACAGCAAAGGAAACAGTCAACAAAGTGAAGAGACAATCCACAGAGTGGGAGAAAATATTTGCAAACTACCCATCTGACAAGGGATTAATAACTAGAATATATAAGGAGCTCCAACAACTCAATAGTAAAAAATCAAACAATTCAACTTAAAAATGGGCAAAGGATCTGAATAGACATTTCTCAAAAGAAGACATACAAATGGCAATCAGGTGTATAAAAAATGCTCAATATCATTAATCATCAGAGAAATGAAAATCAAAACTACAATGAGAAACTACAATCAAAACTACAATCTTACCCCTCCTAAAATGGATTTTATCAAAAAGAAAGGCAAAAACGAATGCAGGGGAGGATGTGGAGAAAGGGGAATACTCATACACTGTTGGTGGGAGTGTAAATTGTGCAACCACTATGGAAAACACTATGGAGGTTCCTCAAAAAACTGAAAATAGAACTACCATATGGCCCAGCAATCCCACTGCTGGGTGTATATCCAAAGGAGGGGAATTCAGTATATCAAAAAGACATCTGTACTCCCATGTTTATTGCAGCACTATTCATAATAGCCAAGATATGGAATCAACATAAGTGTCCATCAACGAATGAACAGATAAAAAATTGTGATACCTATTCTGACTTTAAAATGGAATTCATTTTTGTTCAATTAATTCAAATTTAGAGTCAATTTTGTTGGAAAAATATTAAAGAATTTTTATTTAAATTTCTTTATTAAGTAAAGCTATGTAAAGTGTGTTTGGTTTCATGTATGAGTGTGTTTCTATGGAGTGAGATGATGGACATAAGTCAGATTTGAAGACTTCCGAGTTAATAAAGCCTTTAGTGCACCTTTGTGTAGTTAGCTTTGTTTTGTTCTCTCCCAAATTTCCTGATACTTAAAAAATTCTCATTAGTTCAAAGGAATGTTAATACCATCCAGGCTACTACAGCATAATCCATGCATCTCAGGAAATGTTCCATAGTTTATAGTCAGGAAAAATAGATTTTGTATCTTGACCTTTAAGTTAAGCTTTTCTTTTCAGAACTATATTACCTTACAAAGTACACGGGAAACTGGAGCCGGCCTGTGACCTTTTCTTAACATGTAGTTTTGAGAAATGAGAAAAAAACGTTGCATATATCAGGCATTTTATTATCAAAAAAGAATTAGGACTCAGTTGTAAGATCTAACTTTTCTTAGAAAGACAGCTAACCATATGACTTTGGGACAGATGTTCTCTTTTGGAGAAGGCTGTAAGTCCTGCAATGCCACTCCAAGGACACTTTGTGAAGTGAGAAGAAAAGAGATCGTAGAAGGTGAAGATGGAAAAGGACGTAAGGATATATTTGGCATGTTACTGTCAGACACATACATGAAGTTTGCTCTTCTTAGTTAAAACCAGTTTGTTTAAAATGTAGCAGACTCTAGACCAGGTACAGTGGCTCACACCTGTAATCCTAGCACTCTGGGAGGCCGAAGAGGGAAGATCGTTTGAGCTCAGGAGTTCAAGACCAGCCTGAGCAAGAGCCAGACCCTGTGTCTACTAAAAAAATAGAAAGAAATTAGCCGGACAACTAAAAACATATAGAAAAAATTAGCAGGGCATGGTGGCACATGCCTGTAGTCCCAGCTACTCGGGAGGCTGAGGCAGGAGGATTGCTTGAGCCCAGGAGTTTGAGGTTGCCGTGAGCTAGGCTGACACCGCTGCACTCTAGCCTGGGCAACAAAAAATTAATTAATTAATTAATTAACAAAATAAAATAAAATGTAGCAGACTCTAATTAGTGCTAACTAAAAATCCCCCCAGTGGATTATGAGGCTAAGATTGATTGGGTAGGGAGGTGAATGTGTTCATTTCTGTATTTTCTGTTCCTTTCACTGGAATGGATCCCCCTTACAGACAGAGCTTTGTTTTGTTCACTGTTGCACATTGTACAATGTAGTTGCTCAATAAATGCCTGGATAAATAAATGAGTAATAAAACTAGCAAAATAAATTTCATATTCAACAAATGTTTATTCAGGAATTGATATGTTTAATTACTTGTTAAGTACTTAAAAGCCTGAATGCCCCAGGAAGGCAACTTGCACAGACCCAGACAGTGGGCAGGGACTCCGCCACAGTCAACAAACAGGCTCCTGATGCTGGCGTGCCTTCTGCAGTCTGCCTGGGAAAGGCAGAAGCCTTCCAAGCAGTGATGAGATATTGTCTTTATTGTGAAGCAAACTAATTGCTTAATGAATAGCCGAAAAGTATTGCAGAGGGACACCGCTTTTTAAAAATACAGATATTTCTTCTTTTCTTGTGTTTCCTCCCTCCTGTCTGTCTGTGTTTTCAGCCAGTTATCTGTCCTTTCCTTGGAGGATTCATGATGCTAAAGAAATGCAGAGAAAGGCTCTTGGGTTTCAAAACTTTTGGCTTTTATGTTTGAAAAACCTAGGACCCAAATGAACGGTTGAGGATATGAGGAAGGTCCCTGTCTACATCCTGTTTTCCACCTCCAGGTTTGGAGAAAGGGAGAACTTCTGCCTCCAGAATGTTCCAAAGGCGCAGGATACATAGCACGCATCAGACGTCTGGCCTCACGGGTCCTGCATCTTCAGCGTGCACAAGGCACTGAATTAGCCACCCCTGACGAACCAAACGGAAGGGGCCACCGCCACAGGATGTAGTTTCCTCCTCAAACCGTGAAGGAGACCAGGGGAGAATGAGGGCCTCCTCTTTTGTGGCCAGTGTGGAAAGAAGATGGACAAGACCAGGTGGGTTTCCTCTGTCTCACAGGTATCGCACATTCACTGGGAACTCACGTGCATCCTGGAGAGCAGTCACGATTAACTTTCCACCACCAAGCCGAAGTCTGCAGCAGACACTAAGTTCAGTTATAAGAGAGAATCACTGCACATGTGAATATATGGACTGACATTTGTACCCAATGCGTTTCTATAAACCAATTGTCTGTAACGTGAGTGATTGCATGTCCTCCAATTTTCTTTAACATCTTGACAGAATGGCTCAAGCCTTCACCTCCTTGTGTTGTAGAAAATTTAGTGAGTCTGAATGTCTCTGAGTATTACTGGGAGGTGACGCTTCCTTGTCATTGTTTTCCTGATCTCTCCTCCTAGTGAATTCTCTGAGTCTCCCACCTGCCCTCCCCTTTGCTGTAAGCGAACTCCAATGTCTTACTTCCTTCACTCCTCTGGAGCATCCCTAGGGCTGATGAGAGATTGACGAGCAGAGTTTTAAAGAAGGTTTGAGGCATTGAGGGGAATAACAGCAAAAATTACCGCAAGCAGCTACTGGAAATGGAACGTTAGATATTAGAGTCCTAAGAAGTTGCTGCCTCTTTAGACATCTTCTTGGACATCGTTTCTGTCCTTTGAAGAGCCTCAGAGTCAGAAGTCCCAGTGGCTTTCTCTGGAGAGGTGTGTAGCAGCTATCTGTGCTCTTCCCCAGTGTATGTAATCAATGAACAAAACGGTGTTCAGGCACGATCTGAGACTTTTAAAAAGTGAAGAGTTAGGGAAAGAGGTCGAGGTGCTAAAACACTTAAGCATCGTGCAGGGTGGGCTGTTTGCCGGTCAATGGCCCGACCATCCTCTCCCGCTCTCCCGTGCTCTGCCCTGCTCTGCAGTTCACCCCGGTACACTCCCTCCCTCTGCTCGCAGCTCATGCAGAAATTCCAGTAACCCACCTTAGCACTTCCCCCTGTCAGTTGCTAGGTGTGCACCACGCCACCATCATTCTTCAAAATGCCACCTTTAATGCAATTCTCTTTGTTATACACAACACCTTTATCCTGAAAGGGTCTACGTTGCACTGCACGATGAACTTGTTCCGCCTAACCTTTGGCACTACTGAAACTTATTAAGAGGGCGCACTTCAGAGCACTACCTAAAGAATAATGCCCATTTCTAACAAGAACCCTAAAAACATCTATTGAACTCTCCCAGGGTAATAGCAGAAGACGTGCCGGCCTCACTTCTCTGTCATTAACTGCATTGAAATTCAAAGAGAGCAACTCCACCAGCATCGAGACCTGGTGCTGTGGAGTTGTCTAATCAATGTAACTGTTCAGCCTTGAATAAATTAACTTGAAGCCATGTCAGCTCATTGAATCCCAGGAAGCCGCATCTTAAGGAAGAATAATTAACTTGCTAAAACTATGAGAGCAAGAGATGCTGAGGTTTGTTTAGAAAGATTTTCAGCCCCATCAGAGATCGCACTAAAAGCCAGCAGCGCACATGCTGACAGGCTCCTCTCTGGGAAATGAGCTGGAACTGGTGGGCACATCCAACCAGCGCCCCTGGGTTAGGTTACAGTATTGCCAGAGGGAAAGGCACTGCAAATCCCCCAGATGCACTGCTCAGAAAGGAAGACGAGCCTCCTGAGTCAGAGTTCCAGAATTTTATGGCCTTCCTCTGAGCAATCACGTGCACCCTGAGTGCTCCTCATCCAATCCTGTGTTTATTGGCTTTTCTTGTCCGTAGATGCCACTTGACTGGCACGAGAGTTGCTGCAGCTCATCCTTGTATCCTGAGCGGCTGACGCGTTCTTTTGCATACGGTGCATTTACAATGTACGCCTGGTGAGGAATGCCATTTATAACTTAGCCCCTGGTCGGCGAACTGGATCCGGGTGACTGACTCCTATCAGCAGTGCAGGACAGCGGAACACAGAAAAATAGAACCAATAGCAAGAGTGAAGACAAGGCAAGTTGGAGCAATTGTACTCACTGCTATTGTTAACTCGGTTGTGCTCATACCTGTGCTCTCTTGCCGCATTCCAAACACACTGGCCATCTTTAAAAACAAGCACCCCTGTCCTGCCTCAGGATCTTGGTGTACACTTTCTTCCCCTTAGAATTCTCTTTCTCTTGCTGTGCACGTGGTGTCTTCTCCTCCTTTAGTGTTGTTTTTGTCAGAATGGTCCTCTCTGACCGCACGGCCTGCCTTCCCCAGGCACACCTCCAACCAAGGCACTCAAAATATCTAATTAATGTATGTATTTGTTTACTTCTGTTATCAGTCTGCATTTCCCATCAGAATGGACGCTCCGAGAGGACAAGGACTTTTCTCTTTTACATTTCTCTCTTCCCCGGTGGCCGGCACAGTGTTTAGCTAGACGTAGTCTCTCGGCAGATGTTTGCTGGCGCCTAACTAGGGAGTGTTCTCTGATCATTATTACATGTTTTTGGACAAATAATGGAAAAATAGTTTTAAAGCATAACATCTGAGGTTATTATCAGAAGTGCAATATAAAAGGGTGATCTCAAGTCTTATTTCCAAGGACAGGATATTGCTTTTGAGTTGAAAATGCCGTGCAGAAAACATTTCGGCCCAGTGAAATAGATGGACAGCATGATTTTTAACAAGGACATTCTAACAGCTGTTGTCATATAAATGGTTCAGTCTGAATTTATGATGTAAAGTATAGAAAGCTGACATCTGTTTGAAAATGATTCTTTCATTAATCACATCCTGACTTTTAGACTAGGAATGTTGTGGATCAGTGGTGTATAAAGCGTCACTGTCAATATAATAATGTCAAGGCCTCAAAACCACATGTTTTAACGTGGGGTTAGGACTAGACAGTAAAAGAAACAAGTCCAGTTTACCCTACTGTAGACGTCTTCATTTTCGAGGACAAGGTTAAGAGCAGAGGCTCGTCCTGGGTTCTAAACTCTAAATCAGACTTTAGTAACCTGGAGAAGTGGAGACTACAACAGAATCTATCTGATGATGGTGTCACCAGCAGCAGCAAGGAAAAGGGTTTGCAGATTTACTAATGTCCAGACAGCAGAGGTTGCATTTAGCAAACGTACTATACCATAGAGAAGTTGGGGCATGAAGTTCTCAAGATTCTACCTGAGGATGCCAATTATGGGAAATGGATCTTGGTTTTGAGTCTTGGTTTCACCATTTATATCTGTTACCTTAGATTTTTCTAGTCTAGTTTTTACTCCTTTTTACATTTTTCTTTTCCTTTTTTATGCTATTACAACAAGTTTATTTCTGCGTTGTTACCAGTAAGGGTAAGTTTGTACGTTTGGCTACAAAAGGCAAATGCATACATGCTTTCTTACACATGCGTGATAAACTGTTTTCTTTTAATGAAGGGAGGGTTTGACAGAAACACCTTTGTAAGCAAACCTTGAGAATATTTTATTACAAACGTGTTTTCTTCATTGGTTCATAGTACACGAGTTTACATATCTGCATTTAGAAGGGAAATGTAAGCATGCTTTCTTAAAGATGAATCATAAGCTGTTTTCTTTCAGTGAATGGAAGTCTTTAACAGAGGACCACCTTTGCCAACAAACCTAGTTTACTCATTTTTAAATTTGAGAATGATAACACTCACATTTTTGTAGTTTGGTAAGGATTAATGATGAAGGATATAAAATGTCAAGTTCATTGACATGTTATACCGTCAAACCCAAAATAGGTGCTCACCAAATGGTAGTTCTGTGGTCAAGATGCTGATCAGAATGACAGTGTGAGTTCAACTCCCTTACTGATAAGAAAATGCTCATTGAATTTTTGCAGAGAAAAATCTATTCCAATACAAACATCCGTGTGCCTTACCCTGGGTCATCAAATCAACCTATGTATAATAGTACTTACAAGAAGCATGACAAAAGATTTAACAGTCTCCAGAATTGTAATAAAATACTCTCAAGGTTTATTTACAAAGGTTTTTCTCTTTCAAATACTTCCTTTCATTAAAAGAAAACAGTTTATCATGCACATGTGAGAAAATATGCTTGTATTTGCCTTTTGCAGCCAAATGTGCGAATTTGTCCTTATTGGTATCAATGCAGAAATAAATTTGTTCTAATAACATAAAAAAAAGAAATAGGAAAATATAAAAACGAGTAAAAACTGGACTTAGAAAAGTCTAAGGTAATACACATAATAAATGCTAAATCAAGACTCAAAACCAAGATCTATTTGCCCTAATCCCCACCCTCAGCTGGAATCTCAGCACAAATGTGTTATAACTACTGGATATAAAATAACCTCCTAGAGACGGTGAGTAAGTGTTTTTCTTTATGTACGATTCAGAATACTGACTGGGCACTCGATTTAGTTCATTTTAATTTAAAAGATGTAAAACAAATACTTTTATTGATATTCTGAAACTAACATAAGCTCTTTATAAAACATTTAAGCAAAGAAGACAGGTTCAAAGTAGAAAGTAGAAAGAAATCCCCAAACTCCATAACTCCACCTAATTCCATTCCTAATGTCCATTAGTAATCATACTGGACATCTGACTAAATAAAATATACAGGCAAAAAATGAATCTGTCTCTCTCCATATGTATCATGAATATATAGATTATATATATATATGTATTTCCTGTATGAGACTGAAATATTTAATAACATTGGAATCATGCTCTTTGAAAGTAAAATGTATTTAGTTGTGCTTTAACTAGAAAAAGGAATTAAAGTGAAATTCTGGGACTCAACAGATTTCTGATAACAGATACATCTTCACCAGAAGAAGTGTTAACCCCTAATACTATTCTAATATTCATTTAGATTAGTTAATTCACAAAGAAGTTTAAATCTTTTGTTTCAATTATAGAACATGGTTAAATCGATAACTTGACTCATCATGGAAGTTAGAGTAATTAACAGCGTGATCCTTTTACTCATCTCCTTTTCTTAAACCTCCTGATTTTGATATAGGTTATTTTTTTCTTTGTTAGGATATTTTAGAACATTTGTTTTATGCTTCAGAACCATCACCTTGCAGGCATTCTATTTCAGTTCTATATTTTATAGTCAGTGCTAATTCTTAACCTCTTCATTTCCAGGTTTTGTGCTTAGTTTTTCTCTTGTTCACCAATTTTATAATTGTTCAAGAAAGTCAACGTGCTTGAGAATGCTTGGCCATGGCTTTTCTGTTTGAGTAATTATTGAGTCATTATTACACTATTAGGCCATGCTTGTTTCCTCCTGAGATTTCTGTGGATATTTTCCATTACTTTCTGATTTCGAATGTTACTGTTGGGAAGTCTGAAGCCAATGTGATTTTTTTTTTCTCCTTTAATGTTGATTTGCTTTTTCTGTCTAGATGCTTGAAGAATCCTCAGTTTATCTTCGACATTTAGTAACTTAATGAGAATGTATCTCGCTTGGTTATTCTGAAACATTTTTTCATATTACAGGTATATTTTAAAATTTTTATTCAATTTTATTCTAAATTTAGAGAAATGCTTTTATATTATTTCTTTGCATATATTTCCCATTTTATTTTTAATAATAGATGTCCTTTATCTGCCCTTTACATTTGCCGCTTTTGTAATTTACTTTAAGCCTTTGTCATTGTGTTTATGCGCATTATACAGGTTTCAGGATGTTTTCCATGTTGTTATTTCAATTTTTAACTTTTTTCTTCTTGTTTCTAATTTATTTATTGGATCTTTAATAATGGAGTTTTTCGGTTCTCAAGTTTTCCCTTTAATTTCCCTATTTTATTTTACCACCTTGTCTCTAAGTTCTTGTTTTATTGAATCCATTTTCTTCCAAATTCTTTTATAGTGTGAAGTACACATGGGGAATGAGTTCTGTGTCTTGGGTAGTGTTTTCCTGATAGCTAGATTCTTCATCTGTCATTCACATGATGAGATTTGTTTTTCAACTGTAATCTCTTGGTACTGTGTGCATGACACATACTTTCATTCAGTCTGTGGTTAACGGGTGCTCTGTCTGCAAGTTTCTGTTAGGACATAGAATGAGTAATTCTCTTTGTCATACGTCCTTGCTTTTGGAGAGCTGTTTGATTTGTTAACTTGGGGGCTACATTTTTAAGGCTGGCGATCTCTTCTCTTTCTTTCTCTCTGAAGTCCGCAGGTCCAAGGGTGGAAGGGGAACTACGGTGCTTGCTCGGGACAACTTGGGCTTGGCTTTCTCCCTGAAGCCCTGCAATGTCTCCCATCAGGGCTACTTCCACTGGTTCCAGCTATCCCCTCCACCTGAAGGTGGCGCATCCCAGTGTCCCTTCCATCTTTCTGAGCCCCCTAGGAGCATGCACGCTTCTGTCACTGAAGGTCTTCCCACGTCTTTCCCAAACTTTCCTTCCCGGCTTTGTCTCCTTCTCTCCAAACTGGAGGACATCAGTAGCACTTGTTCAACCCACTCTCTTTCTTTGGTACTGTTTTTGGAGAATGGAGATCTGTCAGGAGTCTCCTTGTACCACATGCTACCTACGGTCTTCATTTATCATACATATTGTGAATATTCTTAGTTCTTGTTGTGGCTTTACTGATGTATTTGACTATGTGGCACTGCCCCAAACACACCAGGTGTAATGTAACGTATGGTTTCAACATATATTAAATCCAAAAAAGTTCTCAATTTCTGTTTTCTTTTCTCTGTTTCCATTGCTTGACATTTACAGCACAAAGCTACTCCCCTTTCCTTGTTTGCTTGCTGCAGGTGAATTCGAGGCCATTTTCTTTTTCTTTATTCATTTTTTTAATCACCTTAAACCAAAAGACTGAGCTATAACTTCATATTATGCTTTATAATACAAGGCCAAAAAATGACTCAAAATAGGAAATTATGTAAAACCAAATGCATTCACTCAACGAAGTTCATTTTTAACTATCTCGCCATTATTTGCTAGGAACATAAGTCTGTCATAGTTTAATTTAAAAATGTAATAGTGCTCTAGATACCAATTATTTTTCTTTTCTCAGCATTCATATTATCAAACCAGTCTTGAAATGGAAATTTCAGTGCTTTTTGAATGAATTCATGTGTTTTTTAGTTTTCCTATATTTTACATAAATATCCTCTGGAAATAATAATATTTTGTGGCTTTTAATAAAAATGCTCCTCAGTGAAATGACCCAGCCTTGCAACTTATTGCAAATACATATATAGTTATAGTAGTTTTATACTTTCCCTGATAGGAAAGTATACAATTATCTATAAGATATTTCAGTCGGTGGCTGTGTTTTATTCTTCTTTAAAGAATCCACTGATACACACATATACAGATATTATTACTAAAATGCTGAAACGAAGTATTTTATAGTCTGTTCTCTAGTGATATAATCATTATATGAGAGTTTTTAAAGGAAGCATTCCCTGTCTCCATGTTTCTGTACCATAAAAGGATACAAGCAGACTGTCTTTCACTAAAAGTAACGTATCGTAAATCCAAGAAAAAGTTTTCATTTTACTTAACATATAAATATTTTAAATGAAATTAAGCCTGTATTGTACAAAACTGAAAGTAGAAAATTTGATCCAGATGGTATTTGTTTTCAGGGGCATGGACTATTCCTTCTTGTTGGATACGGTACTTTTTACACACACAGGGGAACAATTACACCAAGAATCTTAAAAACATGTTATAACACAAGATCCACTTAGAAAAAGAGAAATTGCCCATAAAAGTAAGAAATTTTTAAGTATTAAAACCTGACAACCTTTAATTACTATGGCAATTACTAAAATTTATAAAATATCTATCATAATTAAACCTGCACTACTGTTATTAGCAATGCACATTCTTATGTAAGATTAAATATAGTTTTTGTAATAATATTCCAGGCAATAGTAAACAGTTAACTATTTCCCTATTTGTTTACCCTATTACCTAAATAATAACAAATTTACTAGTCTTCTGTTTTACAATGGGAAAAAGAATCCTTTCCTTAAAATTCAGGAAATCATGGATTAAATCAATGAAAGAACCAATATTCTGTATTCTTAGATCCCAGAATTTTTTCCTAGATGCTCTTAGTTCTTATTAGGAACGCTCTTCCAATAATATTTGAATACTATTAAATTATATTACCTTATAAAATTATCAATGTCAAGGTGTAGATTTTTATTAGTCTAGTTTTTATTATTTTAGGTATGGTTTGCTTTCTTATTTTATATTTAATTACTACTGAGTCCAACATTCAGCTGAAATTTCATCTCTAATTTGGGGATGTTCCAGACAGGAGTCTCTCATGCTGGACAGCTTTCCATCTGTCCCGAGGCCATCAGTCGTTTCTTCACTCCCTGCCTACTTATGCTAGCACCTGCTCGTTGCTGGAGAAACACACACAGTCATTCTGCATGTGTTCCATTCAAAGTCATGATCACGAACCTCCAGTGGGCCGTTAGCACTGACAGCAGTCATACCGATTTTCCCTGGCACTGTAATTCTTCTACTCTCTCCTAGATGAGGTTTTCATATCCTCTCCTTTCAAAACTCAAACACCTTCTTTCCCTTTCTCATCCTCACCTTTTATTTTTACAGTCAGAAAGGAACTTTTACCATATCCCATGACCACAGCACCTACCTGTGAGAGGCACTCGCACTCTAGCTGCTCCTCTGCAGCTCTGCACGAACTGCCCACGTTCCTCTCATCCCTTTACGTGCGCACACGGTGCTGGTGTCTCTAGCGGTCTGGCTTGCTCAGAGACATCGCCCTAGCAACCCTCCCGTCTTCTGTTTCATCAGTTTCCCTCTGTCTACTAGATCTAATTGTACTTATACCCCTCCCTTCACACCTTAAAAACAAACACAAACCCCAAAACCACTTCTGTCCAGATACAGCCCCATATTTATCCTTTTAACTAAACTTCTTAACCACATCGGTAGG
>VBSM01000483.1:41367016-41378165 GCA_008086735.1 Cheirogaleus medius
GCTCGCGTTCATCTGTGGCTGTCGACTATAGTCGATGCTGGTACCAAAGTGGTTCAGAGTTTTCTATACCAGCTTTCTCCTATTTCTTCCTCACTTTCTCTCTTCACTTCACACCAATCAATCCAGGAGAACCACTAACTCTCCTGGTATCAAATCCTGCTGTTATTTCTCAGGCCACATCTGTCACCTAGATCATTTATCAATGGGCACTGCCTTGGAGTATGGAAGGGAAGCTATATTGCACCAGAACATACGTTTACCTCACTAAGTCTATGGGATGCCAGCGGGGGAGGACAGTTACTTACAAACCTGTGTGTCTGCCTTTGCTCCAGAAGATGGATTAATGGCCCTCTAGTGACAGATACACTCTTTGCATTATTGTATTAGTTTCTGGTTTCGTCTGGGTAAATAATGTAAACAACGCATCTTTCTTTGTCTTTTCTCTCGGGTTAATTGTGTGACCTCTCTTATGGGGTTTTGATAAAGAAGAGAAACATCTCACAGAGATGACTGTCATGTGGTCACTTAGCAATTGAGGTAAAGGTTGTAGAAACAGTGAACTGATGACTCCTCCTGAGTCCCAAGTATATACCGGAGGTGACTGTGAAATAAACATGGGGGTTTCCCTCAAATTTGGTTAGCAAGTCCACTTCTTCATTGTCCATATAGCTCCAATTAGTCAATCTGGGGAGCGTACTCTGTAGAAAGTAACACATGAATGGATGCCGGACATTCAGATATAAAGAACTCGGCTGACCCCCTGACCCTTCAAAACAAACTGCTTTCTGTCGCGTAGAAGATTATAGTCGCCCTTGGAGACATTGGAAGTGTGTCCGCTACATTTCATCAAGCGACTCCAGGTCCACCCGGGATACCTGCGGTTGTCTCACCTCCTGTCTCTGTAACCGCCGGAGGTTGGGTCCCGGCTGCGTCAATTCCCTTCCGGGTGAAGGAGACTGACCTCAGCTCCACGCTCGTGATTTCCGGTCTGATCTGATTGTTGCTGAGTCACCGCCTTGTTTGGAGTATTCAGTGCTTGGTTGGGAATTTTTTAACAGGTTCTTTTCCTGTGGCCTGCTTTTTGTCTCCTCCTGTGTCTTTTGCCTGGTTCCCTCTCACGGAGGGTTCTCTGAAGCTCCGCTCGCGGGGATGTGCTGCTCTGCGGTGCGCTGTGGGGACGCAAGATGGCGGCCCCAAGATGGCGGCCCCTGGCTTCTGGTTTCTTTGTGATCTGAGTGGGAAAATAACCTGATTAGCATTTAAGATTATGTTTGGTGTGTTTAAAATACACTTTTTAAAAAACACATCTTAAAAAATAATTTATACAAATTTCTCATTTGGTAAAATAAATGACTACTGAGTATTCATGTCACTAAAGCAACTGAAGACATGAAAACCTGAAGACGTCAAAGCATGGGCCGCGCATTTGTTTTTCACACTGTTAATCTGTAACCTCCATACGCCTAAATCTAAAATATCCATATGGAATAAGTGTGGTTCTTGCAGGGCAATTGTCTTTAGAATGAGGATGTAGTATTTAAGAATATGTACTTAAAACCTCCACTCTTGAGAGAGCAAACCCATTGGAAAATGATCCAGAAAAACATAATGTCCAAAGATAAAAATCAGAATGTGTCTGGGAGAAGCTGCACAGATTAGGCGTGGTGCATGTGGAGTGTAAGTAATATGTTGACTTAGATGTACTGTTATTATGGGGGAAGCTCATCAAGTCTTGCTTAATAAATTAGTGTCTTCCATTTTCCTTTAAAGTTTCATTTTTATTACAACTGATCTCTGACATTTGTAACTTGATATCTCTTTAAATTCATACAATTAGACAATTCATACAATTAGAAATCATGATTTTCCTTGGAGCTGCTAAAAATTCTCAGCATTTGGAAGACCTGTAACCTTCCTTAAAATGGGCCCCTCTTCTAGCACAAAAAATAATTCTTAGATGATGCTCTAATTCCAAGTTGCAGTACAAAGACGGATTGTCAGGGTGATAAATTAAAGGCACCTCACTGAAGCTCTATTGGCCAATGTTCTACTACAGGCCCATATTAATATTTTATTCCCTTTAATATTATTACATGATGCAGGCTTTATTTAAATGGATTTGACGGGTCTCTTGGTTGGCTTGACAACCAGAGAGAAAAATTAATGTTCTGCATTTAATCTCAGCTCAAGGCGTTAAATTATTTTGGAGGTCACAACTATCATGCATAACATGCTAAATTATTGAATGTAATAACTATATAGTTAGCTGTCTATTTATGGGTTTTTTAAATTGTTTACTTCATGCATGTTGGCCTAATTTTTAAGTAAAACCCCCTTTAAGTATTTTTCCCCTCCTATGTGCCACTATTACTATAGCCCTTGTAATTGTGGTAACAGAGATAATGGGAGATGTCAGGTGCCCCTCTTATTAATGAAGTCTAACTAGCTAAATGCTAATAAACTGCTGAGGGCATTCCTTATTTCATTGGCTTTATCTTCATAGGAAGTTCAAGCATGTTGAGAAAAATAGTGACTTTGTTGTATTGTCTTATTTAAGATAAAATCCACAGAATGTTCTGCATAAAATACCTATTGATTACTAAAAGAATATAGTTGCTGAGGGGAACTAGCAAACCATATTCTAATTAATTTAAGAATAGTTGGAACAATATTGAAAAAGCGACTGAACTATAAAATGATGTTGTTGATTTTTTTAGAAATCATTTAATAGGAGGTATGAAGAATGAAATAAAATAATGTATTTATTACTTACAGTGGAAATAGTACCATATTCTTTTCGTCTGATACGATCTTAGTTTAAAAGGTAGATCAATGTTAACAGCAATAACACCCTAATATTTAGGGTGTATAAGAATACAACTCTTACCTCCTGGACATTTTTGTAATGAGTTGCAAACCATGTGGCTTGAGAGTGGGATCTGGTGTAGTTACATATTAGAATTATGGCGCAGGGAAGTTTGAAGAAGACACCTATTGTTCTCTTACAGTTTCTGCCTCCTGTGGATTTTATCTTAACTATAGCAAGCGCGTTCTATGTAGGAGGTTTTCCGAGGTTAAGCAGTTTTAACTGCATTACTTAAAGCAACATCAGTCATGGCCAATGGGCCATGGTGAAAAAAGAGCTTCAAATAAGGAGGTGATTTTTCTTCCTGGTAATGAACAGTGATGGGCGAAGAAAACTTCCAGTGCAGGGTAGCAGCTCATCGGCGCGAACGGAGCAAGCACGGGGCAAGGCTGGCCACTGGCGCACAGACCGGCCCTCACTGGCGAGGCTGGAGCAGCATCCCCATCCCATCTTTCTTCCTGTCTGTCCTCTCTTGCTTACAAATTGCCCCATTCATCTAAATGAGAGCTTTTTGGAAAGCCGTTAGTTGGGAAATGGTGGGTCTATCTAGTGAACCAAGATAGCTTCCCGGTGGCATCTAGCCGTGCAGAGAGAACAGCAAGCAAGAAATAGCTGGTCTGGGAGCGCTCAGCCCCTGTCCTTCTCAGCAGCCACAGAGGAAAACCAAATGACTAAAGCGGCGAGCACCCTTGATAAGCGCCAGGCGGGGGAAGTTCAGCGGGGAGGAAAAGGGTTTGAATTGTAACCTCCCCACCAGGTGTTCTGACTTCCTGACAATGAACATCTAGGACCCAGGCGGTGATAGTCTCACTGGGGGAAGATAAATTTTCTCTTCCTTATCTTCATCCAGTGACTCGATTAATGCAAAACGCCAACAAAATGAAACAAAACCAACTTGACCAGTATTTGCCATGCTGGGGCAGTGGAAGACAGAGCTGAGTAAGACTCGGTTCCCACCCCAGAGGAGCTCCCAGGCCACCGCCTTGCTGCGGATGTCAACCTGCCACCTCTGGCTCCCTCAGTTGCCTTCTCAGGGAGGGGCCTCGGGGAAAGCGTCAGGGACACGCGAACTCAGGACAGCTGTGGGGAGCAGAACAAAGAGCCCCTTCAGAGACAGGAAACAGGATTTCAAGTCACAGACAGGAAAGGCCGAGAAGCCAGGGGGATCCAAAGCTCATTGTGGGACAGGGAGAGGCAGCATTCAGGGTGTGGGAGGTTTTCACATGAGGATTGAAGAGGGTGGAAACCCCAGGTGAATTGGAAATAGATAGATGGGTCTTGTTGTTGTTTGTTATCTTTTGGGGCTTATGAGCTTTTGAGACCTAAATGTTTTCCTAGATGACATTTTTGAGTTGGATGTTTTGGCTTCTTTAAGACTTTTATAAAAAACAAAATAAAATTTCTCCTTGTTCCACATGTCTCTCATTTAGAACAGGACATGCCTTATGCTTAGAGAGACCTTCAGGCTTAGAAGGGCTGGGGAGGGGTCCAAAAAATAAAAACAGAGAACTTTCTTTAAATGTTTCGTTCTACTTACCCCTTAACATTGTACTCTCCAGAGGAAGGATAATATTACCCTACTTTCTGGAAAATAAATAAATGGAGGAAAAACACATCCAATTTTGTGACTAATGACAATTTGTAAGAAATCACTTTGTAACATAAAATAAAAGGTCCTTCCTTGAAAAATATGCTTTGAAAAGCAACCCTCTCTTTCTCTGCAATTAAGAAACATGTCACAACAACTTTTGTGCTAAAGCTTTATAAAAATAAAAATTCAACAAACCAAAAAAAGCCTACCAATATTTGGAAATGTTGATATTATTCTATAGGATGCTGCCCTTAATGCTGTTACCGCCCTGAGGTGTTTGGACTTCAGTAGATAAAGATGTAGAGACACTAACCATTCTCTGTTATTCATGAAAAGCTCACTTGTTAATTACAGGGTGACAGAGAATCTCTGGCTAGAACAATAAAACAACCCCTGTCAAAGGATTCTAAATTCTCTTAGTAGTTGCAAAGTGGTAATTGTTGTATTAAATAATCGGAGTCCACGAACAGACTTCAGAATTCTATCAGGCATCTATGAAGAGAAATAAAAGATTGCACTTAATATCGGATAAAATCAGTCTCAATTAGCTTAGTCGGGTTTGATACCAGTGAAAGATGAGTGAGAGAAGATATTTCATTTGTTCTTATACCTTTGCACCCTGTAACCTTTGCTTACTGGATACTGAATAATCAGATTACTTGGGTGTACTGAACCTGGTAAAGTACAATTAGGAAACAGGTTTATTTTTCTGCCTCTATGGCTTTTGTAGATGCCCAGTTGTCAACCTAAGGTGACATCTTGTATGAAACCCATAGCTTTTAATTCCTTTATAAGTTTTAAAATGTCCAGTCCAGTCTAAATCAAAACCTTGCTTTCTTATCCATTCTACCCCTGTCTCTCACCTAAGGGAAGGAGATCTAGTCCATTCCAACAAGCTCCATGGTTGCTTCTGGCTTTGCTAAATAGGCTGTGGGGCTGTGAGTGGGGAGGAGGGAAGATGAGAGAAGGTGTGGCAAAGCCCCTTTCGCTCCCAGGTGCTTTTTCAGGTGTGGATAGCTCTCTCGACTCTCAGATAGCTTTTGTCGTCGAAAGCCTTCACTCATCGGCTGCAATGGTGGGTTCTCGTGGAATCCAAAAGGCATTTCCACCCTTCTGAGATCCCTCACGGTGCTACTGAGGGCAGAGATTAAGCTTCTCTAACAAAGGGACTAAACATACAGTAGCTGAAATCAAGCATTCTTAATACAAGTGAACGTTGGTTCTTGGGGAAGGGAGACTGGAAAATTCTCAGCTATTACAATGGTTTGTGACTTTCTAAAGTTCCACAAAGTCTTATTTCTTAGCATTTAATGTCCTTTGTTAGAAGGAAATAATTTAAATTAAAATTTAAAATTAATTACGTTAACCTTCAATCTATATTTTCCTCCTTCAGGGGGCAATCATTTTTTAAAAAAAAAATGCCAAGAGACACTTGTTTAAATAAAACAAGAGCTTCAGTGCTCCCTCACGTAGGAAGTCCAGCTCGTTGGGCACCTGAGTTCCTTCCTTTTATTGCTCCCCACCCACTCGGGTGCTATCCTGGTTTGCGTGGTCAAAAAGCTGTCCTGGACATGTCTGTTTCTCAGAGAAAGAGCAGAGGAAAGAGTTGAATCCAGGCAAACGGTTTCATTTTAGCAGGTGAGGCAGAAGTTGAGCCCACCACTTCTCCTCACGTTGCATTGATAATGAGTAACTCACGTGGTTACTTTTCATGGAAGGAGGCTGGGGCATGCAATCTGCAGGTTGGCATTCATATGCCAGCATGAACGAAGAAGAATTTTGTGGGGACAATGAGCAGTCTGCCACACTGCCCGGAACATGCCCTCTTTGGCCTCTTATGAACCCTTTCCGCTGGGGCCCTCCAGCGGCACATCTGCCAAGCCAAGCCCCTTTCTGCTGTGGTCCCTTGTCCCACAGGCAGCTCTCATGGGCAGTATTGTTTGAAGATCATTCCAGCTTATCATGCTAGGAGTGGATGCAGCCAAAGGGAGCCCACGCACCTTGCCACATTCAATGGCAGAGCGGCACCTTCCTCTCATACCTGCGTGCTCTCCTCTCTGCTCTGCGTGTGCTCCGCTCCAGCCGGCCTGCTGACTTCTGAGTGACAGAATGGCAAGTTAAAGGGGTATATGTTAAGATCCTCTAGAAACTCTCTGGTTCTCTATTCTGTTAGCAGCAGAGGCAGGCCTCAGTGTTTTTCAGGTGGGGAGAAAGATGCCTGGTGAGATGCAAGGGGAGCCTTGGGAACATCCCCAGGCACTCAGAGGACTTCTTCTTTCCAAGCTTCCTCACTTGCCTCGGATGGTGAGAAGCAGCCCTATTCTCTCTCCTGTGGGAATCGTAGGAGAAATGTCACCATGCATTGAACTCTTGCGCTTCAAGGAATTATTCCTTCTGATCTATTTCCTTAAAATTTTGAATGCTTCATTAAAAGAAGGATAGGAGAGGGGTGGATCAGTGTAGCACCCCCTTTCTTCTTGTCTTAGTTCACGCTGCCGTAGCGGAAGAATGAGTGGCTTATAAAAAACAAATGTATTTTTCCCACTTCTGAAGGCCGGGAAGTCCAAGATCAGGGTGCCAGCATGGCCAGGCCCCAGTGAGGGTCCTCCTGTGGGTTGCAGATGGCTGTTCTGTTGTTTCCTTACATGCAGAAAGAGGCTCCAGAGTTCTCCAGGCTCCCTAGGGCACTAATCCCACTTATGAGGGCTTCATCCTCATGAGCTAATGACCTCCCGAAGGCCCCACCTTTTAATGTCACCATGAAGAGAGTTGGGGGGACACAAACATTCGGCCATTGCATTTTGGGTGCGCTGCGTCTCCTTCCTTTGGTTCATCTTTTACTTCAGCCGGGGCGGGGCGCACAGAGCCAAGCCTTTGAATGGCATCCAGCCCTGTGCCGTGGGTCTCTCCATTGCTCCGTCCCAGGGCCTTCTGTCAGCAGCAGGAGTTCCCTGGGCCCCCTTGTAGGTTCAGGCTCAGAATGCATCACCGTTGACATCCCAAGCAAGCCTCAACCAAGGGGCAAGGCAGTGGGCAAATGCCCCCGACTCCCTTCTTCACGGTGACCATTCTGGGAGGCCTCTGTGTTCCTTATCGGATCCTGCAGAACGGAGCCGCCATGGCAGCGACCTCGAAAATGCCCCGTGAGTTGGCTTTTCCGCCTTCCCTGTCTGCATTTCCCTGCTCCTTCCTTCCAGCTCTCCGGGAGGGACTCGAAATGCACCGGCACAGTGCAGGTCCTGTGCTCAGGCTCTCCTTTTGGGGGATCCCAAATAAGACGCCCATTTTTTTCCATGAGCATTTTGGCAAGTCTTGCAGCTGTGTGTCTCACAGTCGTCTTTAGAAAGCAGAGATGTTTATTTTTATGAGTTTTGGAGTCCTCAGTTAAAACTCTGAGTAAACAGGAAAATTTTCTTATTTATCTTTTTTTCTACACTAGTATTTTTTTCTTAAATTCGCTTAACTTCGTATGAGAAATTAGTGTTTAGTTAAACAGAAAAAGCGTGTTTTCCTTTTACAAAAGGCATTCTTGAATGAACTATGTGCTACTGTCCTAAGATTTAGCTACTTGAGGAAAATACGGCAAACTGGCCAGTGTGCAAAATATCAGGTGGTCTTGCTTGGTAGCCTAACTGTAAGCATGAGAGTTTGGAGTCGTTTACGCAGGAATTGGCTTGTCACCTAGGAGGTGACATCACATCACGTTATGTTTATGTTTCAAATTTGGAGGCATTCCTTTGCCCCTTTTGCACTTTTTAAGATTATGTCCTCTCTCTTGATTATAGAAATTATAATTAGAATTTTGTATCTCCATGATGAATATTTGAGGAGGAAATTGAGAGGCTATTAAATGTGTTTGGGGCTTGTCATAAATATAAGAGGTTAACAAAATTCATTGTGTTCCTATCGAGTCTCTTCCTTTGTGATTATTAGGAAAGCTAGTGGAAAAAAGAAAAGAAAAATCATGTTCAGAGAAGCAGCATTTGCTTTTTCTATGCCTTTTTGCAGTTAAAATAATGGGCACTTGACATGAAATAGAAGACAGAGGCCACCTCCTGAAGCATGCGTCCTCCCTCATCTCAACTCTGCAGAAGGTCAAGTTGTATCCTGCAATTTACTAAAAATGCTATTATTATTGTGTTGTAGCAGATTTCTTAAGAAGTTGAAATGGTGTCTGGCTTTAACATGGAAATCTTGATAAAACTGTTATAAAAGTGGTTTGGGGAAAAAGACTAAATTCCGATTACTTATGATTTCTACAGTTTCTCAGAGAATTGCCGAGGACTTTTGAGTATCTTTCTGTCAATATCTCTAGCGACTTAAATTTGTTGGATTTGGAGGAAATTGGTGAGACACTTGAAGATTGTTCGGAAAGTTAGTTTCCAACCCTCTTGTAAGAAATAGATTCACAGTCGACTGGGGAGTAAATGAAACTTTCCCAGAACGTTGTTAAGATGAGCAATTGCGTCCCTTGGCTCAATTCTTCTCCACTACTCACAAAACAGCTTTTAATTCTCACAACAGCATAAACCTGGGTTTCCTTCTTGAATGGTATTTATGACCCAGTTTTAACATTTTGAAGTTCTCTTTCACTCCTTTACTAGTGCAAAGTCTGGTGTTCACGATCATTAACTTACACTGCTATTATGCAGCAGAAGTGCATTTGAGAATTCTTTTGGGGCCTCCAAAGAAATCTGGGATTGATTTTTTGTTCACCAAAATCATTCTTGAAAAAAAAGTGTAGATATATACACATTTTCAAAAAGAGGAAGAAGATTTTTTTCATTTTTAAACAGCATGATTGAGATCTAATTCACACATCATACAATTTACACACTTAAAGTATACAATCCAAGGGATTTTTATTTTTCTGTTTTTATATATTTTTTTCTTTTGTTCTTTTTTCATTTCTTGACAGTTCTATGGATTTTAATCCGTAGCTTTTCAGGCCTGTATAACCACCACCACTGCTGTCAATTTAGAACATTTTTATCACCGAAGTCAATAGCCGTGCACTTTTTAGAGCAGTCCCTTCTACACTCCCGTCCTCCCAGCCCGAAGCGACCACTAAGCTAACTTCTGTCTCTATATTTTCACCTACTCTGAACAGTTCATATAAATAGAAACATACAGCACGTGTTCTTCTGTGACTGGCTCCTTGCACTTAGCATAATGTTTTCGAGGTTCCTCTGTTGTAGCATGTACCAGTACTTCACTCCCAGTGGATGGACACGTCACAGCTTGCTTATCTGTTCATCCGTGATGGACATTTGGGTAGTTTCTGCCTTTTGGCTATTGTGACTAAGGGTGCCATGAAAATTCACATAGAAGTTTTTGTCTAAACACCTCTTTTCAATTCTTTTTTCCATATACCTAGGAGTGAAATTGCTGAGTCCTATGGTGATTCTATGTTTGAGGAACCGCCAGGCTATTTTCCATATGGGCTGTGCCCTTTTATGTTCTCTTCAGCAATGTAAAGAGGGGGGAGATTTTTAAAACACCCAAATTCAGGGAATCCTAGACCTAAACACTGGCTGGCTGTGAAACACTCTCATGAATCAGGATCCCATCACAGCACCAACGTTCTTACACTCTATAGTGTGCCGAAAGTTAATTTTATTTTCCTTTACATTCAAAGGGCTGTTTACTCATTGATTTAAGTACTGTTCCAACTAATTAACATCTCTCATAATGTAGCAAAAAGAAAAACATTGTAATCATTTAGATTAAATCGGCTTAGACTCAAACATGCTACATGGACTTTTCTCTCTGGTGTCTGGTGGTCAGCGGCGTAGATAAGATCTAGATGCAGCAATTTGCATCACAGAATGGAAATCTTACGGGAAGGAAGGCTGCTTATGTGTAAACAAGCAATTCTCAGTCTTATGTTTTCCAGGAAATCATTTCGTCACTGGCATTTTAAAGTCTGAGGGCAAAAATCTAAGAAAAGATACATTAGTCACTTTTTATTTTGCCTCCTTGACAATTTCCATATAAATATCTACTGAAACTAGTCCCTTTTCATTATATCTGCTATCATTACCTTAATTCAGACCTTTATAGAGTTGTGCCTGAAATATTGTAATTACCCGCCAAACGACTGTTTATGGAATTTTGGGGGCCCTATCTCACATGGTCTTGAGCCACCTTTGTGCTCCAACTACTTTTGTGGACTCCAGTTGCAAGCACCCATCTCAGCTCGGCTGTACCGCACACCTGGCCTGGGTCCCCTCTGCCACTGCTGTTGGGGATGTCTGTGAGAGCTCATTCGGCCTCCTCATGATGTGCAAACCTGGAAGTGGAAGACAGTTAATGCCCTCTGTGTAACCACGATGAATAAATATTAGCCTCTTCCTAGAGCAAGATGGCGGATGAGAAACACCGCCAGACAGAGTGTCTCTGCAGAAAAGACAGCTTCTAGAAGATATGAGAAGAAAGAAGCAAGCAGATAACCACACATCTGACGGGGGTCAGAAGGAGGAGTGCCGGAGACTACGGGAGACTCCACGGGAGGAGGTTGCGGAGAACTGGAAGGAGAGACCTCCCGAGCCAGCGGCTTGGAGACCAGCGGCAAGGGTAGGTGGAGCAGTGAACTTCCCCTCCCTTGCATCCCAGACTGCTGGCGGGCTCCCCCGCGATTGGAGAGACCTGCGGACACCAGTCCAGAGACGCCCGCCGCCACTGAGCGGTGA
>VBSM01000483.1:41378265-41432210 GCA_008086735.1 Cheirogaleus medius
TGACTGATTAAAACTATGGTGCTCAAATGATGGTAGTGTTCACCAGGGTTGGGGCAGAGAGGCAAGACCCACATCATAGGGATGTGGAGAGCATTGTCGGGGGGAAGAGCATACCTCTAACCCTTCTTAGGGAGAGGCAAAGATATACAATGTATCCAAAATGTAAAAAAAAAAAAATCTTTTGTTGGATGCAGGGCAGGCGGGAGAGGGAGGAAGTGTAGAGTTACATAATGTGTGCCATGCGTGCCACCTGGGGATTGGACTCGCTTGAAGCTCTGGCATGTGGGGTGGGGGAGGGGTAGTAGGGGCAATGTATGTAACCCTAACAATATTTGTACCCCCATTATACGATGAAATAAAAGGAAAAAAAAAAAGGTTTAAAAAAAATAGCCTCTTCCTAACTTGAATGGGTTATTCTAAAGTACCTTTTACATAGTTCTAAGAAGATTCCTATTAGGTCCTTACTCAAATGTGGTTTTTTTTGTTCTTTGCAAAAACCAAATGGATGTAGCAGATGACAATGGCTTACTGTAGATGTATCTCATGAGTAGTCCCAAACCCAAGTGTTGTGACCAATGCAGAATCTTTCCTATAACAAATCAACAAAGACTCTGGTGTTTGGTATGTGGTCTTTCATCTGATGCATACACTTTTCTTAGTCCTCAATTAAGAGGGTCAAAAGTATATTTTTGTTTACTTAGGAAGGACAGCAGTACACGCTCACTGTCTTGTCCCAAAATTCCCTTGCAATATAATCCTCAGAGAGTTTGGTCATCTTAAGATTCTGCAGAATATCATGTTACTTCATGGCATGGATGACATCATACAAATTGGATTTGGTGAGCAGGAAGGGAAAAGTACTGTGTGCACATTGATAAGATCTATGCATGCCAGACTCTGGGAAATAACCCCCATGAGGACTTAGGATCCAACCAAAGGAGTGGCATATTTTTAGGTATCTGGTAGAATGACATTCTTACTCTTTTATTGGAAAACCCAGAATGCCATCAGTTTTGAGTGTTGCCCGGAGCAAGAGAGCTTCTGAAGCCAGTCAGGTTGGGGTGAAAGCCACCCAGCAATCCAGACCGTACAACCCAACACAACTGATAGTGCTAGAATTGTCATAAAGGATCAGAATGCTATGTAATGAGTTACAACAAAGTCCCCTAAGTGTCTACAGAAAGGCCACACATTCTGCAGCACAGAATGACTTCATGATATTTAAAAACCATCCCCTGACATCCTGCTGGGCCCTAGTAGACTGACCACCTGACCATGGAACAAGCGAGTATGAAAGTGGAGTTGTTTACCATTATCTGGGTAGCTCAAAACCCACTGCGCCATGAGACTGGGCATATGTAATGACGTCACCTTGTGCAATGCAAATGGTAGATTAAAAAGTGAATGCAAGCAGGTTCTGAGGTCACAGGGAGTTACATGGCCGGTGGCCCAGACTCTTTGTCACCTACTTCTGTTGTACCAGTGCCCCTTCTGCAACTGTGGACTCATGTAGGGTTCCCTGCAACCAACTAACAGAAATAGAAAACATCAAGTATAGTTCATAGATTGTTTAGATCAATATGTGGGTGGTCAATATAAATGTATGGTGCCAATCTGACACCCTGCAAGAGTGACTCTTAAAGACAGTAGTGAAGGGAAATCCTCCTAAGGAACTGAGCTGCAAGATGTTCACTTGGCTGTGCGCAGGGAGACATGGCTGGAGCGATGGACATCGCAGGTGCCAGGACATTAGCGAACGGTTTGATTTCTTTGCCAGAGGTCGTGAAACAACTGATCAGAAGATCATAGACAGGGAGGTTTAGAGCAGAGGGGGGTGGATAGACCCTGTGATACCCGGGACACAAAGCACATAAATCTTTGTGTCTCGCATTAATGTCCACGAGAGGACATTTATCACAGAGAAGGGATTCGACAACCAGATAGGACAATAGGGTGATTTACTCTGTGACTGTTAGCCAGCCTCTCTCCCGATCCGTCCCAATGCTTGGGCATTGGTCTCATGAATGGAACAGTGGCAGTGCTGAAGGCCATGACTGGGCCCACCTGTATCCACACTGAGCCACTAGTGGATGCCCAGTCTGCCTCCAGCAGAGGCTGACACCGGGCCCTCCATATGGCAGCTTGAAGTTGACCATTCAACTACTAAAGGAGTCAGCATTTTGTTTTCACTGGAATTTATGCTTATTTTGCATCTGGGTTTTATCCCTCACCAGCAAATTGGTATTAACGGATCAACACCTAAGTGGACATATAGGAATAACATTTATCAGGTGTCGGGCAGGCGAGGGGGAGGGGATGGGTATATACATACATAATGAGTGCGATGTGCACCAACTGGGGGATGGACACGCTTGAAGCTCTGACTCGAGGGAGGCGGGGGGACAAGGGCAATATACGTAACCTTTACATTTGTACCCCCATAATATGCTGAAAAAAATAAATTAAAAAAAATTAATCTAAAAGAAAATGACTTACAAAAGCCTGATTTACTGATATGGGATCTTGCATAATATTGCCTCAGACCCCTTTTGCACTGAAAGAGGTGAAAAAATGGGTACAACATCACACGATTCAATGATCCAGCCATATATTGCAGCCCCCCGACACAGCTGGCCACTAACATGATGGAAAGGTCTATCAAAGGCCATTACCTAATTAAGGTACCAGGTCAAGGATGAACTTATATGGTGTTGGAAATGAATGCTCCATTGTGCTATGTCACTGATACACGGTGCTCTCTTCAGAACCTAGGGGGTTAAAGTGGGTGTGGCCTTTCAACTTCCCGAGACACACTTTGAGAATTTATCCTTTTGTGTCCTGCAATCTTAAACTCTGCCGCATTGGAAATTCTGATTACTCGTGGCTGTGGTAGTTTCACTGGAGCTGAAGCTGCAATTACTATTTTGGAATAGCCATGAGGAATCTGCTAAACCTGAATTTGTAACTGTCAGCTGAGATTTTCACAGATAAAGACAGAAGAAATTGATCCTGATTACCATGACAATCTAGGGTTGACTGCTACACAATGAGAGCAAAAGAGATTTTCTTTAGCAACTAGAGGATTCACCGGGGCGTTTCTTGTGCCTTGACGCACAGAGACCATTGCAGATGGGCAATTGCAGCTACTCTAGTCAAGAATAAAACAACTATGGGCTCAGCTCCTTAAAGATAAAGCTCTGGCTGAAGGTGAGGACATCCGGCAGGGGTGGCATGCACGGTTCCATACTGAAGCACGAGGCACTGATCCACTAAGCCTACTTATCCACTGTAAGAGGTCTTTTGTAGGGATTGTGAACGTACCAACTCGGAGGCTCTGTGAGGAACTGGACTTAACGTAGGGCAGGAGCAGATCCAGGCGATGCATGGGGCAGATCTTGTTGATCACTTTTTGGTGCTCTCTCTTCAACTGTTTCCCCCTAGTACTGCTGAAGCGAGTGGTTGCATGCAGGTACAGCCCGATAGCGCCTCAGCTCAGCTGTACCACGTATCTTGCATTTGCTGCCCTGGGACTTCCCAGCTGCTGCAGTTTGGAAGTCAAGTCAACCCACGCTGGTTCATGAGCAAACCTGGAAGTGCAAAGGAGTTAACATGCTCTAGGGAAGCTACACAGTACCTCAGAGACATCCAGTAGGACTGAGTCCCCACCGCACTCGGTGGCAATCTACTGTGTAATGTGTGCTTAGAGTGGGTTTTCCTCTCTTCCTGTTTCATCTTTCCCAGTGGCTCTATTCCTGTTCTCTGGGGCCACTTCCCCAAATAAACTGTCTGCACACAATCCCTAATCTCTGCCTCCATTTCTGGGGGAACCCAAGGTCAGATATGGCCTTTCTGTTTTCACCCTTTTCCCTCCCCAAATCACTGCCTTCCTGTGGCCAGGCAGGTCTTCCTAAAATGCAGAAGGGGTCATGTTGCACCATTATTTGCAAACTTTCACTGGACCTGAACGGCAGAACATCTCTTCACGGCATACATAACCCTCTGTGTGACACTTGAAGAATCAATTCTGGAGCATGAATGGGTGAGACCCTCAACCACCAAGAGAGGTACAAGGAGTCTGTCAGGCCGCGGTCCACTGCTCTGTCTCCCTGCCTCGGGCAAGGGAAGTCTTCCCAAGCTATTTTGGGAAGAGGAAAAGGAGCTATGCAGGGAAGCGTAGATTTGAGAAAGGTAATGTTTTTCTTTGATTCTAAGCATATTTTTCATTATGTGCATTAAGTGTTTCCGAGAATCCCAATCAGTTTCATTCAGTTCCCTCATTCATGTATTCAGCAAACTTATACTGAGGAGAGAACTCACTAATTACTCTTCTTATCTCAGTGATGGCCTATATTTAGGCAGCTTCTTTCTTGTCTGAAGGAGGCTGGATTTGGTTAAACTTAGCTCCTTCATACTGCGACATATTAAGGATTGTGCCTCAATAGTGACAGGCAGACAGACTGAGACAAGAAGATGCAGTCAGAAATGTTTTCCCTGGGTACTTCTAAAATATTAATGTATGCTCCCCACTCTTTAACAAGTGCTGCTTTGGGGTGCAAAATTTGCAACCCAGGTACCAGGTTTTAAAAATTATTCATTTCTACTCCTTATTAGTTATGCAAACTAAGGCAAGTATTTCAGTCTTTCTAAATCTTGCTCTCACCGTTTGTAGAATGAGGATGAAGGAATCCCTACTTTACAAGATTACTCGAGGATTAAATAAGATAACACGGTAAGAAGCAGATCCCAGTTTCAGCGTGTGGTGAGCTCTCAGTGAGCCGTGGTCTCCCTGCCTGCCTGGCGCTCCCCGCCCTCTGCTTCCCTGTGATGAGCTACTGGTTAAACTGGTGTCTCTCCCCTCTGGTGAACTGACCATTTGCTTTATCGTCAATAGAATTTATGGCTCTGGAGTCTTCTGGACACAGATCTTTAAAGGACTTGGGAACTGTTGGTCCCATGTTCCCATTTCAACTTTCTCAGGGAGCAGAGTTGGTAGACGTGGCAGACACGTGGCAGGGAAAGGCACGAGGACAGCAGTGGGAAGCCATGTAAGGCTACGGATTAAAGGATGAATGATTGTGACAATGTCTATCATAATAGAAATTGGAAAATCCAGGGGAAGGTAAAAGTGTCCTATTCGTATACGCAATGTGGGGAGGGCTGGAATCCTTTCCCTTCCACCTTTGCCTTTGCAAACGTCAGTATCACGGAGTGAGGGGGAATCTCTGGTAAAAGGATGGGTTAGAAAAGGTGACAGGCATGGGACAAGGACACTGTGGAGAATTTCAACCGAGAGCATTCCTCTTTCTCAGGGCTCTTCATCTTGAGAGCTATTTCCAATGCCACAGAGCTGCAGGCAAAGGTTGGGGCTCAGAGAACAAGAAGCAGGCGCTGCATGCTTAGAACCTGCCCCAGGACCTGCGAAGGTGAGGCCAGCACAGTTGAGCAGAATAGAGCAGGAGGCAGGGCAGGAAGGCTGACGATGAATCCAGGTTATGCAAACAGCAGGAGCATCTCTGGGCTCTCCAGGAAACACGACAATGGCTGGTGGCCCGGGACAATAATGAGGAACCCCGGTGCAAACCACCGAACCAACAACAGACAAAAGCTCATGTTAACTAAAACCCTTGTGTCATCACTGTGCCTAATAGCAAAATAAATGGGTGTAGAATGAAGGGATGAATGACAAGTGGCATTTTTCTCGTGGAGGGGCTGCCTAGTTACCCAGATCTTCTTCCTACGTAAGTGGAGTAAGTGTGTGAGGTAGGTCAGTGCCCAGCAAGTGTCAGTCAGGGTGTAACATGATTCGTGTCTTGTACTGTGGCTTCGGGGACTGGCCTATGACTTTGGGGAGGGGGGGGTTGACAATTCTTTGCTTTTCCTCGGCTCATAGCTGTTGACTGGGCGTGCGGATTTCATGGCAAGGAATCTTCAGCTTTCACCAGCATTAATTGCATTCGATCAGCCTCTCCTACTAAGCTTTCAATTTTGTCGGTTCATGAAAGCAGAAATGGGAAAGACATAAAGGTAAAGGTGAGTTTTGGCATCTGAGAACGGGCAGACTCCTCGGCAGAGGTGGGAAGGAGGACGCCATCTGTCTTCAGGAGCCGGTCTTAAAAAACGATTGACCGGTCGTGATTGTCGTACCTGTGATTGTGAATATGATTTTAATGGTCTGGACAAAATATAAGTCTAAAAACGGCCACAGCCTTTGATATGTTGAGAAATGAGTCTGATGGGTCCATTGCAGATTCAGTCGCTGAACAATGATAAACTAAAAAGCTGTAAAAAGCTGTAAAAAGCTGTAAAAAGCCTCTTTCCTTCGGCACTGAAACAATGCACTATAATGATGTCTGCAGATTTCTTGAAAGGTATTCATTTTCATTCAAGGTTATCCCTGAACTCCTGGTCCAATACTTCTAGATTTGATGTGGAACTGATTAAAATATTCACAGACTACATCTCAAATAATTTTATACTTGTCATTCCGAGAATTATCTTCTGTCAAAAAAAAAAAAACTGGCTCAAATCTACACATTTAGACCTGGAAGGAACATTATGGATCGTTTAATTTAAACTTCTTTTTTTTAAAGATATAGAAACATGGTATTCTGAGAAAGTAATAAATATGATTATTAAAGTGTCAATTGTGCTGGGTGTGGTGGCTCATGCCCATAATCCCAGAACTTTGGGAGATGGAGGTAGGAAGATTGCTTGAGGCTGGGAGTTTGAGACCAGCCTGGGTCATACAGCAAGATCCCACCTCAGCAAAAAATACTTAAAAATTAGCCACGTGGCATGCACCTGCAGTCCTGGCTATGTGAGAGGCTAAGGCAGGAGGGTGGATTGAGCACAGGAGTTTGAGGCTATAATGAGCTATGATCACACCACTGCACTCCTGCCGGGGCAACAGAGAGAGACTCTGTCTCTATAAAAAATAAATGAATGAATGAATAAATAAATAAAAGTAAAGTACCAATTGACCTTGAAATTTGCTCTTAACGCACTTGATAAAGTGGTAATTTTCGAAAAACGTTAAGAGAAAACCTTGATAAAGAAATGCTACTTGGTTTGTATGTCTGGCATTTTCACCAGCAGTAAGTGACCGTCCTGGTGAAAGACGAGGTTGAGGACAGTCAGCCTGTCCCGGCTTTCTTGTGGACTCCTGCGCTGGGCCATCGGCTGGACTTCGTGCTTTCCTTCTCGCCTCTCGAGATGCACATCTGGAGAGCAGAGCAGCTGTTGGTTTTCATGCTCCAGCCGCGCCCCCCACCCCCACTGGACCATAATCCCTTTTTAGAGGCTTCAGAGAAATGTGGCCGTAGGCTTTTGGGGTCGCACAGATACTTTGAATATGAGGTTCTGCTGCTGCTTTATCATGGCCGCTCTTCCTGAGGAGTAGGTGGGAATCCACGGAAACTGAACAAGGAAAGTGGAAGGACAATTGCAATTGCCCCTCCCTCACAAAATCCCATTGCTCTCGGAACAAACTCGCTAAGTTTATTTTCCTTCTCTATAGCATTGGCACAATACCAGCATTGGCCCCAAAGGGTTGTTTGAGGATTAACTATGGTAATGTATTAATATCTCAAGTTCCTAAGAGAAAGTCTGCACATCTTAAGCCTCAATAGTTTTCAGTTGCTCTTTTTGTCATTGCTGAATGGTAGGCCCTGGAACAAATTTTTACTGGGACTGTTTGCTATAAATCAATACCTGAAGGTACTCCAAGTTTACTTTCTTAAAATATGACCTGACCCCAGGTATTTGAGTAGGCACCTGTATTTCTCGATATCTCAAGTGCCGCTGCTACTGTTACTAGTTTTAGCCTCTTCACATTGGTGATTTAAAAACTCTTCCCTCTAAGTCCTTCATCTCAAAAATATTTATTGCTTCTTTTGAAAATAATAAGGAATAGCAAATTGGCAAAAGGCTACCCTGTATCCCTAAGGGAGTAATTATAATCATGCAAAACAGAAGGTAAAATTATAATTTTAGGCTATTTTACTATGCAGTACCAAATGTTCATCACAGTATTAGTAAAAGAGCCATAAACTTTAGTAGACTTCTGAGATATAGCAACGAATGCACTGCTACTGAGCAGACAGGGTCATTGTGATGCAGCAAGATGCTTGGGTTTCATCAGATCCTGAAGGAAATAACACGACTTTAGACCTGTGGGCACCAGCAGAACTTGTTCTTCATCTTACGTGCACAGGTGATGCCGAAATGACTCAGATTTCTATATATCGGAAACAGCAGTACTGGATTTGGGCTGGGTTTTTTCCCTCCTGGAGTTAAGCTTCTCATGTTAAAATTTATGAGATAGAAGGAAACTCAGTGGAGGGGGATCAACCGAGGCCAACTGCTGTGTGGGGAAAATCAGAGGTTACGTGTTTAGACTTGCCATCCTCACATATTTTAATAAATATTAGAGGTAATATTAGCAAGTGTTTATAATGACAATTCATTTTCATGGTTTTGGCTCATTGACTGAGGCAAAGAAATTAATAGCTTTATTTTATTTTATAGCATAAGCAACACTTTGTGTATGGTACCCACACCACGGATGTGATGGATGTGTTGGTTGCCTCTTATGGCTTAGGATAATAAGTGAGTATATCACACCACAAGAACGAAAGTAGCTATGTCCTATGATGTGTTCATCTCACTCTGTTTTCATTATGATTTTTTAGCATAAGATGTACATACTTGACTACTTGCCTACAATCTTATATATTTCAAACTGCAAATATTGCTGTTTTGGAAGTCTACAGGGAAGGGCTTTCTACTTTACAATCCTTGAAATCGATCTGGTAGGAATAGCATAATATTTCAAACCTGCTCATTGCAATATAAGCATCAGAATGCTTGCTAAAAAGCCTTTTTATGTTGGTGATGGCCTAGTTACGCAGACTTGCTCAATAACAGGAATGGCCTGGCATGTTTCGGAATTCTGGCGACCACAATTTTTTATAAGTGTAAATGGTATTCTCTACTATGTTAGAAGCTCAGGTGGATTTACGGGACGATAGTGTATGTATGGTATTAGTTTTCTTATAACTTTCTAAAACTCATCTACTTTCCTGAGATACTTGATAATAAACCTGAAACAAGTTTAAAAAAATGTTAAGATCCAAGGATAGGGGGCCTCATTCTGTGTCCACAGGAGACAGTATTGTATGGGAAAGAAAGCATGAGAACCTGAGGTAGTTTCCTGTGCTCTAGTCTTATAATTAAATCATTTCCTGCAAGGGGAGTGGGTGGCATTTCAGATCACACTAATAAATCTGTGGGTTCATCAAACGTGCATCAGAACAGCAGGCACCATAATCACCACCGTGGATCCATTTGTCTCTTTTTGCAAAGTATTGATTTTTCCCTGGAATGTAACCATGAAAAACTTTATAAAATCCTCTTGTCTTCAAACTCTGATTATTAATATATTCCTGTTGCCATTCATATAGTAGTAATTTCCTGGCAGGTAACTATTGCTGTTATAATTTTAAAATCGTCTTTAAACAGCGGTTGCTGTGTTTCTAGTGAAATTTCTTATTACTGGTAATTGCCCACAGAATTAATTCCAAGTACTAGCTGATTCCAGCTGAGATCAAAAGTGACCATTAAAAGCACCTATCTGCAAACTGAAGATTTCTGGGACTCAGTCTCATTTCTTTCCAACTTTTTAAGAGGCTCAGCTTTCTTCTGTCAAGTTCTTAAGTATCAGCTCACACACATTTAATACTTACCTTGCCTCGTGGGACCTTTCCAGCAGATGAAAAAGCATCTTTATTAATTCAGAAATACAGGAGTAGAGGGAAATGATTGTGCATCTCAATTAAAAAAATAAACTAAGAAGGCAATTAAGTTGTGTACAGAATATTTTAGAGACTGACAGCTCCTCATTAAAAATGATTTTAGGATAATTTTGTATGCTGACATGGAATCTATCGAATTGCAATTTTGATTTTTTAGCTCAGACAATCCCTTTCTCCACCCTTGAAAAAGGAAGTAGATTACAAGTCAGTGCGTTAAACAACCAAGGAGTTTTCCCTTCGCTCATCCTGCTTCACTGTTTTTACTTTCTCTTTTCTTTTTCTTTTTTACCTTTGCAAAAGCAGGGATAGAATTTGCAAAGTGACGGGTCTGAGAAAAGCTGAGCATTAGAAATTCGGTTTCTTGAGGCTCTCTCAGGAAGCTGGGGAGAGGCTGAGAAACAAGGCAGTGTTGGAAATGGTTGCAGACAGGAAGGGAGGTGACAAAGAGTCCCTCCCTGATGAAACTCTAGTCGGGCTCCTCTGAGCTCTCTTCTCAACTAGGCCCTAACTTCTGGGTTTCTACCTTCTTCTCTGCATTGCCCGATGTTAGCAAGAGCCCTGCTAATCTACTTAGCCAGAATCACCCACCCACGGTATTTAAATGGGTTCCTCAGCCTCCAGCAGCCTCCAGTGGCCCCACTTTGTTCCTTGTCTAACAACTTCTACTCTTCCTTGATGTATCTGGACTGTGATTCCCCACTGCAGTGGTCCCTGCACTTCCTGGGAAAGTCCCCTCTTGAACAAAGCCATCCTTTCTGTCTTTACCCACTAAATGAATGCTTCCATTATTTAACAGTTAAGTGCTGCAACTCAGATGGCATCAGATTCATCACTGGACTCTTGAACCTCTCTCTCAAGACCCCATGTGCACACCTGGGAGACTCTGTCCTCACTCCCGACTGGTTGGTCCGGGACCCGCTGGTGAGTCGGACTCCGGAACCATTGCTCTGCTAAAGTGTCCAGTGAAGCTGGTACGGTCGGATTTTGATTCCTAAGGTTCTGAGTCTCTCTCTGAAGCTGGGTTAGAGTCCCAGGTTTCTTTCGAAAGGTCCCCCATGGATGGAAAGGTCTATTTCCTGATACCCTGTTTTGAGTGGGGATTACTACCTGACTCCTGGGCTAGAAATTTTTCCCTACCTCTTCGTGAAGCCTCTTTGTGCTTGCACGCTCTCTCTCTCTCTCTCTGTCTCAGATCCTACTTCTCCTATGGGAACTTCTCAGCTGACAAAAACCTTTCTTCTCAAACTCCTGCTGACTTGCCACACCTCCTCTGTTCACCTCCTTTTTGTCGGCATGATTTTGCTGAGGAAAATTGGGAGCTTCATTGGCTTAAGATCTCCCCAGTCAGCTCCTCTAAGATCTCTCTGTTCCCATTACCTCCACTCCTCCTTCCTCCTCATACACATTCCACCTTCCCTGCCGCTCCCTGGTATACTGTGATATGTCCTTTCTTCTTCCACGCCTCTGTCCACCCACCAGACCATCTTCCTTTTCAGTCCAGGAAAAGTCACTTAAACTTTATGTCTCCTGCATCTATCAGGGCTTCCCAAGGACTTCAGTTTCCCCAAAAGCAATGACCTAAGGATGAAAAGGACACGGCTAATAGGAAATAGACTAAATACGCTATCCACTCAGATGAGCTTTGCAGACTCTCCGCAAGTTGCTAGAGGTCTCCTCGGCATAGCAGGTAGTCCACAGCCTCCACAAGATTACAAATCAGAGGAAAAGAATATCTTAAAAGTCTTCTGATTTGTGGCTCTTCATAAGAAATTGTAAAAGCTTGTTCTTTACCCTTTAATTAATCTGCCTGGGAAGCTAAGATTTTTGTGTCTTCTCAAAATAATTTTCTGTGCTTTATGTTAACATTTATCAAGTTTTGATTATTTAAAAGAATCTAAGCATCATTTAATAGTGAACTGTGATCCTATTTAATCAAGTATTCAAAACTTTGGACGTTTTTGACAACATCCCGAAGTCAAGTCCTGAATGAAACCTTCTTGTCCATAAACTGACTTTGAGATTTCCCAGAGGGTCCCTCACCTTGTGAAAAGCTAGGTGCTAAATTAATTTGGTTTAATTGATATGTTAAATATGTTCATGAAATGGGAGAAAAATATTTGCAAACCATTTATCTGATAAGGGGTTGATATCCAAAATGTATAAAAATTTCTGTAACTCAATAGCAAAAAGTCAAATAATCAATTAAAAAATGAGCAAAGAATTGGAATAGACTTTTCTCTAAAGAAGACATATAAAATGGCCAAGAAGTATATGCAAAAATGCTCATCACTAATCATCAGGGAAATGCAAATCAAAACCACAATGAGATATCATCTCACACCTGTTAGGATGGCTACTATTAATAGGAAAAACACATAAGTATTGAGAGGATGTGGAGAAAGGGGAATATTTTTTCACTGTTGGTGGGAATGTAAACTGGCATAGTCAATATGAAAAACAGTATGTAGCTTCCTCAAAAAGCTAAAATAGGACTATATGATCCAGTAATTCCACTTATGGGTATATATTCAAAAGAATTGAAATCAGGATCTTGAAGAGATACCTACACTCCCATGTTCCTTGCAACATTACTCACAATAGCCAAGATATGGAAACAACTCGAGAACATCCACTAACAGACGAATGGACAAAGAACATTATTCGGCCTTACAAGGGAGAAAATATTGCCATTTTCAACAACTTGGGTGAACCTGGAGGACATTTTGCAAAACAAAATCGGCCAGTTTACAGAAGGACAAATACTTCGTGTCTCCACTTGTATGATGTCTCTGAAACAATAAAACTCATAGAAGCAGAGACTAGAATGTTGGTTGCCACGCACTGGCAGGAAGGAGAAATGGGGAGCTGTGGTCAATAGGTATAAAGTTTCAGTTATGAAAGATAAAAACTTCTAGAGATCTGCTTTAAAATGTTGTGCCTTTGGGTAATATGGTATTGGGCACTTACAAATCTGTTAAAGAGGGAAATCTCATGTTCATGGTTCACAAAACACACTTATAAGCCCTCACACCCCAAAACATTAAACAAAACAAAAACACAAACGCAAAGAATCTTTTGGAAGTGACAGACAAGTTTATTATCTTGATTGTGTTGATAGTGTACGTAAAGTTCAAATTCATCAAATTATATACATGAAAAGTGTGCAATTTTTATTGTATATCAATTATACCTCAATCAAGTTTTTTACAAAGTTGCTTGGAAAGGCATGTCAAATAAGAAGAGATGCCTTAGCTTTTCATACATATTTGTATGGGTACATATTACATACACAAGTATGATATTAATTGTAATGAGATTATATTAGGTTTATAGAAATTTGTCACTATCTTGTTGTGTGGCTGTTATTTTTGTGTGTGTGCTTCAGAAATAAACAGACTTTCTTGTCAAATGAACTCTCATCAGATCTCTAGAAGCTGAAAGGTTCATGAAACTGTTAACGCAAAATCAAGCAGAACAAGAATTAATTACATGTGACTGAATGAACTGACAAAGGTTGATTGCAGTTTTGTTTGGAACATTGCTGGTTCTTTAACGTTTTGTTTCTCAAGTTTAAAGGTACCTATTTTCTCTTTGCTCTTAAGCTGTCTATAACTTACAGCAATTTGGTAAAGTATGCCTTTGTGAATACAGATGAAACATTTACTTCTTTTCTCTACCTGGTCTCTCCAGAATTGGGAAACTATTATGGAGTGTTCTTATTATTGTGGCAATATAATTATTTGCATAAGTTCAATAAGAATCTCTTCTCCTTATAAGAGGACATAATTATAAAAATTGGTTCTATCATCGAGGTTTTTACTGGAATGTCACATTAGAGAATGATGTGCATGGAATCTGGTTTTAAGGAACCAAGGTTGACTTTACGGGGCCAATGCTTACAAAATCCTCTTGGAAAACTCTCCTGGCACCTGGGTAATAGGGTCACGGCTTGATAGGTGTGCAAGAAACGTCACATCCTGGCAGGCTCAGGAAGCTCAGGATCTCTCTGAGGTCTTGAGAAGAGAGTAATGCACTGTGATCCATAGTTACCACAAGAAAATCTGGTGGTTACTTCTTGGCTTGGCTTCCTATGTATGAAAGGCTTTTACATATCCAGCAAAGCAAATGTGAAAAAGTCTTATGTGGTCAATGACTATTCTTGGTGCAGTTATATAAATAATCAAGATGATTATTTATATGGGACTAGACTTATTTTGTAAACAAGAACAAAAGAGGAGAGATTGTAGAGAGAATTTTCTTTTAGTGGAAGAACACAGCACGCCCTTGTGGTTATTAGATTACAATCCTGTTCATTGTCTTTGAGCTGGTTTTAGCCTCTTGGTGAACTTCACTTCTACTTTGTTATCTACGAGTAACCTGGAATGGATCCCGAATTTGTCTACTTTCCACCAGTGTCTGTTTGTCTGTCTACGATTCTTCAAACTGTTGTTCCCATTGCTCCCCAGTCTCCTGACTCGGCATCACGTTAACCAAAACTGCCCTTTTCCTGAAGCACCGCAAGCTGGAGCTACATAAGTTGTTCTAACTTCAAGGAAATCGCCACAACAGATCATGTATGGGCAGCCTTTGTGCCTGCCGCTGTGTGGACCACGCAGAAAGTCCACCAGAACACACAGCACCACCAGAAGGACATCCAAACTGCAAACCAGGAAATTTGTCAGCTGTCCTCCTCACACCATCTAGAGATACTTCGAGCCCTACCTCTAGAAATCTTTCTAACTGGCTGCCCTCTGGTCTCAGAATCTGGGATTACAACTATTAATCTTTGTTTTTCTTTTCTTCCCATAGAAATTTCCCTCATTGAAGGCCTGACTGCCTGCACTGTCCAGCAGGTAACCTCCACCACCAGGTCCTGACAGATGACTTGGCTGGCCCTCCATGCACAAAGGTGACCAAATGAGAAAATGGACAGATTGTTCAAAGAGATTCTCTTCTTCCCTTGCACGAGAAGGGGGCCTGACAAAGATTCTCTCCTTGACCAAACTCTAAGCAGACTCTTCTGAACTCTTTTCTCAACTTGAGTTTTGTGCTCCCATGTTTATCTTTGCATTGTCCAATTTTAGTAAGAATCCTAACTCAATTTAGCAAGAGTCACCCCATTCTTAATATCTCCTTTTAGTAATATCCCGTCTATTGGCCTCTCATTCTGCTTCTCAGCTATAAATCCCCAAACGTCTTTGCTGCTTTGGGAGTTGAGCCCAGTCTCTCTCCCTGTTGCAAGTCTTGACATCTGTTGCAATCGTCCTGAATAAAATCTTTTTCACCTTTTTAGCAGGTGTCAGAATAATTTTTTCTAACAAGATTCACAGGCTATGAAGAAGATTCATTAATGCAACTAACTGAGCAGTAGTCAGAGCTCAGAAGTGATCGCAGCAGTGATGGTCCCCCGTGGGATCCACAGCAATCTTGCTGAGGGCATCCGTGGGTCACAAAAGGAGTGCATGAGAGAATCTCAAACAGCCTGTTAAGTGTCAGGGAGATGCCTGGCTTATTTCTTGTCTGTACCTAATATACCTAACAAGGCTGTATTTGGGATGACTTCCTGGCTGGTTAAAAATAGAGTTCCAAAAGGGGGTCAGGTCAGGGAGAAAAAGAAAAAGTGAAAACTCCCTTAAGAGAAGATACACAACAGTATCATCCTGAAACAACTTGCATCTAGCTTTATTTCAGGGCCTCTTTATCTGCAAAATTAAAATCTATGTGCTCAGTTTTACTTTGAGGGAAGATTATGAAAATGGATTATTTATTATTATATTGGAGATCCTTTCTTGTAATTCCCCAAGTGAACCACCGCTGAGTTACCTGAAGTGGTAAGAATGAGTATGTGGGGAAGCACAACTGGGCGATCACTCCAGACCTGCCCCTGCTGCAGGTGTTAAGAATTGTAATTCAGCCCAGATGTACAGCAGCAAATAATAGTCCCTTCTTCCAGATGCTCCTCTCTCTCACCATCGACTGTGCTGTGACGTGGCCCAGGACCTTGTTCCCCCCATGTCAATGTAGATTCGATTCTGATCTATTAAGGCTTTTATTGTGCTTAAAAAACAAACAACAAGAATTCACAGTCTCAATTTGCCCTCAAGGTATTTGTGCTAAGTTTACATTGAATAAATTTGTTTTATTTCTTCTGACTGTAAATCTTTGGATTTTCTCAGTTGGGTATGTGAAATATTCTACTGCATACTTCCTTGTTTTAGAAGCATGCTGAATATAAACAATAACTATATATGCACTTGTCGATACCTTACACATGTGGCTTCTCACATTATCCCCACATCTTCTGTCTCTTCTATAACTTGAAATCATTTATTAGGTACCTAATAAATGTGATCTGTCTCTACTGCACTACTCCAAATTCTCCTTACTCACTGTACCATTTTTCCCAAAACACATATCATCTTTTCAAATTTCATATAATTTACTTATTTATTATTTACCATATATTTCTTATTTTCTGTCTTTACCAGAAAGCTATATTAGGGTGGAATTTGTACTGATGTCTCCCAAGTACCTAGTAGTATACATTATCCAACGCATAGCTGACAATAAATATTTGTTGAATGAATGAATAATATATTAAGCCTTCCTGAGGTATTCGTATGTTAAAAAAAAAGTATCTTACACATCTGCGGAATCAGTCTCCAATAATAAATTTCCACATAGCATGGCAGATTTCTGGGGGATACCCTGCGCCCTTCCCACCACTACTCATATTACACAATTTGCATTTCTGAAACTTCAGAATCAAAATCTGAGTGGGTGTGTGTGTGTGTGTACCTTTAATATGTTTGGAGATCTCATATGTTATATTATAAAATATATATACTCACATTACAAATTGTTTTAAGAAATTACTTGGGGGCATGTGATTATTAGTGAAAGCTTCCAGAAGACACTATAGTTTAGTGGTTAAGATCACTGACTCTGCTAAAGACTCCAACCAAAAACTATTAGAACTGATAAACAAATGCCGTAAGGTTATAGGATACAAAGTCAACATAAACAATCAGTAGCATTTCTATATTCCAACAGTGAACAATCTGAAAAAGAAACCAAGAAAGTAATCCTATGTACAATAGTTACAAATAAAATAAAATACCTAGGCATAAAATTAACCAAAAAAGTGAAAGATCTCTATAATGAAAACTACAAAACATTGATGAAAGAAGTTGAAGAAGATACACACAAAAAAGGAAAGATATTCTATGCTTGTGGATTGGAAGAATCAATATTGTTAAAATGTCCATATTACCCAAAGCAATCTACACATCTTGAGTAATATCCCAAAGCACAGGCAACCAAAGCAAAATTGGACAAATGAGTTCATATGAAGCTAAAATACTTCTGCACAGCAAAGGAAACAGTCAAAAAAGTGAAGAGAGAACCAGAAAATGGGAGAAAATATCTGCAAACTACTCACTTGACAAGGGATTAATAATTAGACTATATAAAAAGCTCCAGCAACTCAATAGGAAAAAATCAAGTAATCCAATTGAAAAAATGGGCAAAGAATCTGAATAGACATTTCTCAAAAGAAGACATACGAATGGCCAACAGGTGTATGAAAAAGTGCTCGACATCATTAATCATCAGAGAAATGCAAATTAAAACGACAATGAAATATCATCTCACCCCTGTTAAAATGGCTTTTATCGGAAAGACAGGCAATAACAAATGTGGGCAAGAAAGGGGAACCCTTGCACAGTGCTGGTGGGAATGTAAATTAGTGTAACCACTATGGACAACAGTATGGAGGCTACTCAAAAAAATAAAAATAGAACTACCATGTGGCCCAGCAATCCCACTGCTGGGTATATAACCAAAGGATGTGAATTCAGTATATCAAAAAGATATCTGCATGCTCATGTTTATTGCAGCACAATAACCAAAATATGGAAACAAACTAAGTGTCCATCAACAGATGAAATGGATAAAGAAATTGTGGTACATGTACACGATGGAATATTACACAGCCACAATAAATGAAATCCTCCCATGTGCAACAACATGGACAGAACTGGAGAACATTATCTTAAGTGAAATCAGCCAAGCACAGAAAGACAAATCTCACATGTTCTCACTCATATGTGGGAGCTAAATATAAAAAACAATTGGTCTCATGGAGACAGAGAAGAATGATGGTCACCAGAGGCTGGGAAGGGTAGCGGGGGAGGGGAATAAAGTGGGGATGGTTAATGGGTGCAAAAATATAGTTAGTTAGATATTAATAGAATGAACAATATTTGATAGCACAACAAAATGACTATAATCAACAGTAAGTTATGATATACATTAAAATAACTAAAAGAGTAGATTTGCAATGTTCCTATCACAAAGAAATGATAAATACCTGAGGTGATGGATACCCCAATTACCCTGATTTGATTAATTCATATTGTATACCTATATCAAAACATCACATGTGCCCTATAAAGATATACAACTATTATCTACCCATAATAATTAAAAATAATTGTTAATTTAAAAAAACATAAAATATAAACCACAGGCTCTGTAGCCTCACTTAAATCCTGGTTACTCTATTTCCTGGTGCAAGCTTAGGCAAGTCGCTGGACCTCAGCCTCTGTAAAAACGACTTTTCACAGCTGGGTGCTGCAGTTAGCTTACGATAGCTATAGGGGAAAACATCGTAGGTTGTATGCTTCTTGTTATCTGCAAAATCACATACTCAGATTTGTGTGTGGAGGTTTATATTTTTGGAAAATCAATTCCTATGTGAGACAGTGAGCTGTATAGCAGGTGAGTCATCAGTGATCATATTTATTTACTTATTTAAATTGACAAGTGTTTATTTACAGTGTACAACATGATGTTTTGTAATATGGATATGAACATTGTGAAATGGCTGAATCAGGCTGAATAACATATATGTTATCTCACATATCCTTTTTTGTGGTGAGAACACTTAAAATCTACCCTTTTTGCAGTTTTCAAGTATATAATACATTGTTATTAACTGTAGTTACCATGTTGTACTGTGTATCTCTTAAACTTATTCATCCTGTCTTCCTGAAATTTTGTGTACTTTGATCGACATCAAAGAATACAATCAGCCCCCTGGCCCCAGCCTCTGCTAACCACCATTCTACTCTCTGCTTCTATGTGTACGACTTTTTAGGTTACTTGTACAATTGAGCTCATATAGTATTTGTCTTTCTGTAGCCTGTCTTATGTCACTTAGCATGATATCCTGCAGGTTCATTCGTGTTATTACAAAGGAGAGACTTTTCTTCCTTTCGAGGCAAAGTAGTATTCCATTGCGTAGATATACCAAATTTTCCTTATTCATCTGTTGATGGACACAGTTTCATACCATGTCTTGGCTGTTGTGAATAATGCTGCAATAAGCGTGGGAGTACAGATATCTCTTTGACATGCTGATTTAATTTCATTTGGATATATATTCAGTAGTGAAATTGCTGAATTATATGGTAGTGATCATGTTTTAGACGTGATGATAATAGTACACAATTCATAGGGTTGTTGTAAGAAATAATATAATCCTTATAAAGTACTCAGATCAGTACACAGTTCATAGTGCGTGTTCAGTTTTTGTTGACCAAAAGAAAAACATAGAATATATAGACATTAAGTTCTTTAATCAAGCATAACACTTTATTGAGTAATATGCCAACTATTAATATTTTGTTCTGATACAAACCTATATTGCAATAACATATCACTTTATTCTTTCAGATTGAAATCCATTATATTTATTATGCAAAGAGAGAACAAAATAAAGCTACATCGGTTCCTCCACTGAGATATTATGTGTAGATGTTATTTTCTTTTACCACAAAGATAAGACTTGTTGTTGAAAAGTTACACAGAAATGGATGATGCAGGCAGAAGGAAAATATCAAGGAAACAAGTTATATCCTTTTCAGCACGAAGCAGTTCTTGTGAACTCCAACACCCAGCACCACAGGACAACCAATTAACCTGTTCCATGAAAAGTCCCCATTGTTGAAGGACATGGAGCAAACCTCACACTCAAAAGTGCGTTTGTCTTTTTTCTTCAACCTCACACTTCCTTTCATGTTGCTTTCGCTTTTCAACTTCTCTGCATATCCTCCCAGAAAAGAGTAAAAATAAATACAAAAAAATAAATGAGAAAGAGAAAAGAAACCCAGATACAACATTTAAGGTTAAAGAATAAGTTGTACAAGGGAATTAAGGAATTCAAAAAGATCTCAAATCACTTCCTCAAAGCACTGAAATTTTCATTTGAAGCCACCCTATGTATAAAAGCATCCCAGAACTTTACTACAGCGAATGACCATTGGAAAATGGGTGAAGAGAGAGGAGGGAGAGGACATTATATTTGAATTATTTTTTATCATCTTTAGCTTTGCTGTAGTAGATGCTGGCGATTGTGTCTGAGAGGGGGCACATGGAGGGCTTCTGAGTGGCTGGTCTAATTCCATTTCTTGATCTGTGTGGTCATTATTTTGCTACCTTTGTAACCCCTTTGTATAATTCATCAAGCTCTGCATAAATAACTTGTATACTTTTCTTTAGATGTAATATGCTTCAATTAAAAGTTTCCATAAAAATAATAAAAGTATAATAAAAGGAGCACCAACTGTATTAAAAAGAGCAAATAATTAAATTTTATCCCGCCCTTTCCTGCAGCTGGATACTGCAGTTGGCTTACAATAGCTATAGGGGGAAAAGAAAACTTAATACTTCTTTTTACCTGGCCATATTAAATACCCAAATTTCTGTGTGGACGTTTACCTTTCTGGAATATGTGTCCTTGTGTCAGTCAGTATGTTGTACAGTAGGTGAGTCTTCAATGATCATGTCCCAAAGACGCATGGTTCACATTTATAGCTCCCTTATTTGATCCTCTATAAAAGTGAGGGTGTACCACTAAATCTTAACTCGCATGACATTATGTGCAGGAATATAAGATATTAAAGTCTGGGTATATTTCTTTCTGTTGATTTAACAATATAAGCCCTAGACATCATGAAATCCAGGACAGTAAGTAGTAAGCATGTTCATTATTATCTATTTTTACAATGTCGGTTGTCTTAGAAGTTATGTATTTGTCAGTGTTGTGCTTATTATGGTTGACTTCTCTGATTAATGTCAAAATCCTCTGCTATCGCGAAGAGGGAGTGACGTGCCTTAAATTCCTGACAGATAGGAGGTAGAATTTTTGGTTTGGGCAATCTAAGAACCCCACGGACGGGGATCTCATTTGTGCTGAAAGTCAAGCCCCTTCGTCATGGAGACAGGTGGACTGGGAAGGAGCTTTGCCCGGCCTGGGACATCCCCTTCCCGGGACTTTGTCTCTCCCGCTTCTTCCTTGAGACCGTCCACTGGCGTCCGCCTGTTCCAGGGGGGCTTCTGGATTGCCTGGTTAACCCAGCGCTGTATTTCTGTGCTTAAAACCTCTGGCAGAGCAGTTTGTCAATAAAAAAGACGGCAAACGCTGGTGTTCTTGTCCGCAGGGCATAGTCAACAGGTGTTTTTTGAGTGAAAAACTTGTCAGCTGGGACTTTAACACTCAGAGGGGAACTGGTTAAGCATGCTTGCTAATAATCAGAAGTGGTCCAGTGGTGGTAGACATGCTCCAAGCCTATTAATTATTTTAATTATTTAAGGGAACTAAGAAAGAAAAGAGAGGAAAAGAAAGGAGGGAGGAAGGAAGGAAGGAAAGAAAGGAAAAAGTATGTTAGCTCAGCAGGGTTGATAAGTCTCTACCTGCAGCAGCCTCAGGTCATGGTGCAAATTCCTGTGTGCCTGACACAGGAAAACAAGTAGCTTATTGTGGACCAGTGACCTAATTCCATTCTGAAACTAAAACACTTTTAAAAATTAAGAATAAACTGCAAAAAGTTATAGCAGAGAAAAGGCAAAGGAATAGATCCTCAAGTACAAATCACATGTGTCTCGAGTTCCCATTTTTAAAGTTCAATCTCTGAATCAAATAGAAATCATTGTCTTTTAATTTTTATTCTAAAAATGACCTGGTAAATTTATAAGCCAGGTTCAAAAGGTTTTGATTTAATTGACAATTGTGTAAGTCTTGGTCCTTGAAACCATACTATGATAAAAAGAAATTTTGACCAATCCAAACAAAAGCGAATGCAAAAACAAAACAAGCAAACAAAAAAGGTAGAGACTGTCCAGAAGGAGCTAGAGGAAGAGACTGACACAAGTAGACAGGCATCTGGAGTTCATGCTGCATAGAAAACTGAGCTGGAGAAAGAGGACAGACGTGGCGTATGATTGGTGACTTCACATAACAGGTGCGGCACAGTCCGGCTTCGTTTCAATCCTGGTGACTTCCACACTCTGAGAGCTGGGCAGCTCCGGGCAGCAGGACGTCGTGAAGAAAGGCACACTTGTCATTGGAAACGCTGAACAGGCCTGGATGATCACCTCTCCGTCAGGGTATTGATGGGCAAGACTTGGGTAAGTCATTTGATAAAATTTCTTCCAATTTTCAGATTCTATAAAATGTACTATTCTACACAGACATGAGAAAACAACTCCCTATGTCTTTATTCTTTTGTTTTTCCATAATAGACCAGATAGAGTAGATAAAAAGGTATTTTGGCATGAATCGCGGAGTGTATTTGGACATATTTTCTAGATAGCTGAAGTCTACAATGCTCCAACAGAATAAATGACAGGTTCAAATACTTAAATCAAACTGAGAAAATAAAATATCCAGGTCATAAAAATTAAACTGTTATATTTGATATCTTGCTAATTTTCTGCCTTTCTCCTGGTTATTTATCATAGTTATGACAGTTGTAAGTCTTAATAGGTCCCAAAATATTTATAAAAATATTTGTTCTAAAAAAAAAAGATGAGTTTAAATGATTCAGGATTTATTAGTTCTATAGAACTTACTAACTATTTATTGCACTATTTTCTCTGTTTTATGTTTATGAAGGAACTAACTGTATACCACGTTGACAAGAAACAAGTATATAATAAGATACAAAAACTGTCCAGAGACAGGAAGGAGACGGGTCCCAAGGTGTTCGGGCTGTTCACTAAGTCATGCCTATGGAGTGTGTTTTTCAATTTAATTCAACAGGTAGTGGACCTTTTAAAGGATCAACTGTGTTCTTTTCCCACAAAAAGTCACAGTCTAGTGGGAGAAACAGGTGAACCTAGAAGTGCAGAACAGCAAGACAGGCACTTCGATAGAAGCACAGCATCGCTAGAGCATCAGTGAGGAGGGGCATTTATTCAGAAAGGAAGGCCAGGGGGGACTTTGCGGGAAATGTGAGATTTGAGCTCCAGCTTTGGAGGAGTGAATCCCTGTTGTCTAGATGAGGGGAAAGATGAAAGGATTCCAGCAGGAGAATGACTCAGAGGCATCAAACGGTCTGACCCCTTCCCCCAGGTCACTGCTGCCCCAAGAAAGCACCTGGCCGGGAGAGCCATGCAGGTGGGCGGAGAGCTGAGAGTTCAATCCACTGAGCCGCCGGCGGGAAGGGCAGGGCGGAGGGCAAGCCTGGCATACGAGTGGGCGCAGGGCAGCCCTAGAAACCTCCGGAACGCTGCCGTTTTCCTGTCGCTTTCTCTGCTGTGTCGTTATAGCAGCATCCGACACCCCGGCGGCAGCCTCTCGGAGCACTGCCTTGTCTTGCTGGAAAAGCCGGATGTCGGCCTGTTGCTTTTTGCATGGATTTCATAAAACTGCAGGAATTTCTGGAGAAACGGAAGTTAGATTAGTCCTGTTTTTCTGCCTGTGGGGAAGGATGTGACTTTAGCAGGAATAAAAGAAATTACTATATATTGTCGATTATATGTTGTCATTTTTCATAATAGATTGACGATTATGTATAATGATAATTAATTTAAAAAGTAATAAGAAAATCATTCTTGATTTCCATGGAGAAGTGGTCTTCGCCGTGATTCCACAGAGGCGCCGCGTGCGTGGAAGCCGCTGAGAGGAGGTGGCCTCTGCTCCGGGCATGTCCCTGCCCACGGTCACCCGACTTACAGACATGCCCAGAGCGGCTCCGCTGTGCCCATCCAAGTGAGCGAGGTCACAGGGTGGCCTGGAGGCTCCCTTCAGCCTACTAAACTTTAGACAGGTTCCTTCCTGACTATAGGCCTCTGACCTTTCTTTTGTTAGAGTATTCATTTTTAGAAAAACTTTCCGTTGTAAACTCTTTTTATGCTCCTTTGAGATGTAAATCTCTTTAAAAAGCCTCTTGGCAGTTTTGCAATCCAGGATTGTCTTTCTCAAGGACCCGGGGCCCATCCCCTTGAAATGTCATCATCAGAAGATAGAGCCCCTGTCTCCCGGCTCCGCGAAAGGACGGGAGCCTAATTAGATGAGCATCGATTACTAACGGCAGACACAGATGGCCCAACTACACTGACTAACCCCCGTCTAAGTCCTCCTGTACTTTGCGGAGAGCTCACCCCAGCACTGGGAAGCTCCCCAACCTTTAGTTTCTGCAGAGCCAAGTTCAGTCTTTTTTCCTTATTGCAAAAATCTTGGCCCCTAACGTAATAATCTTGGAATAAGTCTGCCTGACCCGCTTAACTCGTCCATTGCAATTACGCACTGACGTGCGGCAGGCCTAGAATCACACAAAAGATGGTCACATAAAACTGTAGCCCACAGAGGGTCCAGTATAAGATGAAACGGGCTGTAGTGCCGTGTGTTCAAGCTTGGTGACTGGAGATCTTGAAAGTCGAGGCAATGAGCGGATTCTCTCATCTTCATTTCTATGTGCACAAGAGCGAATCTTCCAGGGACATACCACTGGGCCCAAGTCCAGGCCACGAGATCTTTTAAAAGTTGTAAAAACGAGAACTATTTGGGGCAGAATGATTACCTGAGCAAATTGAAAGAAAATAGGGACTGGAGAATGGAGATAATTATCCCTCTGCACCTTCAAGAAGGTAAGTTATGTTTTTCCAGAGGTGAGATGGAAAATTAAGTTACATACGCAACAAATCACTTTTTATGATGTTGAGTTTTCTTTGAACTTCTTTTCTGCTTTCCAACTAGTGAAGATAATTGGATGGGTTATTTCAATAATTCTTATATGTCAACTTGGCTTGCAAAAACAAAGTGGGTCAAAAATGCAAATATAGCATTCTGCTTTAATGCGAAGATGGGAAATGGCATAAGCAATTATCTGACAAATGGCAGCTGTTTAAGCTGCAGGATACTAAACTGGTATCTTAGCAGGGGTGTCATTATCCATAGGCCATTAAAAGTTTGTTTCTTTATTATTTCATTTTTATTGGCTTCGGTTTTAAAAAGAGAAAGATAAACTCCCAGCTGAAGGCTTTGTTACTTTTATGATATGAATGTTGCTCTGTTACTAAAAAGTATCTTGTTATTTGATTAAAGTTCTGAAAGATTAATCTCAACTTTTTTTATTATTTGTGTTTAGAGATAAGAAAATTACTTGAATGTGTGTGTTTGTATAACAGTGAAGTTAACTTTTAGGTTGACATTCTTGTTGAAAATCATCTTCACGATTCATACAAATCGGCGATTTATGGGAAAGTTTGGTTTTCCCAGTGAATTTTGGATGTATTTAGCATCTCTGGACAGAATGTTCTCCATGCACAGAGCTCTGTCTGTGCACGTGGGAGTGAGCAGGCAAGCATGGCGAGAGGTAGCGGATGGCAAAGTGGGTGAGGTTACTTTCCATTGCTCTTGTTGACTTGTCTTTTTTTTAACCCTGAAGTACCATCTCCATTTCATTTCAGGTATTCAGTCTCCTGCTAATTGTATTCCCATCTCCCCTGGAGAGAAAATGGTAATTACTTGCAGGTTCATAAATACCAAGTGATGCCTTTACCTCATTATTTTCTTTGACACGGCAGTTACACCGGCAGATCAGAACAAAACATTCGAGGGTAGCATCTTGACTTCCTCAAGACACTTTGAAAGTCGTCTCTGATGCATTTGTGGGTTAGCTATAGAGATGTAAGCTGGATGCCAGCACTCATAGGTAGATTAATAATCAAACGTCTGCATCCGTAGAAATCCTATGAATGAACCGTCGTCGAGCTAGGGGCCAAGGGAAGAGTTTTCCCGTAGCCCTCTGCAGGTTCACTGAAAAATCAACTCACAAAAAGACATACAGGCTTATTTAACATGTATACATGAGAACTTTTAGGATGAAGACCCAAAGATACAGGAGGAATTGTCCATTTTTACGCTTAGGTTCAACTAAGTGTGGACAGCCGTGTAGAAATATGATTGGGCAAAAAGGGTGGATCTAATGCTGATAGACTGAGTGGGGAAACCCAGCCAGGCCTGTCCAGATTCTTCCTGGCCTCTCTGAGCGGCATCCTTCCTTCTGGGAATGGGGCCAGGCCCTCTCTGGAATGGGGGTCTCATGACCTCCAGCCAAACAAGGTTGGTCAGATAATTGCTTTAAGCCAGTTTTTATACAGAAAGGGGGAGAGAATGTTAGAATGATGTTTGTATATTTTATGGCTGGCTTTGGGGAAAGGGGTTCTGGTTTCTATGTCGCATTTGGGAAGAGGGACTCTAGTTTCAGTGGCTGGCCTTGGGGGAGAATTGGACTGAGAGACAGGAGGGCGGAAGGTCAGAGAAAAACTTTTGCTTTTGAGCACTCCATTCTAGGATACTGTTTTCTGGGCCCCAACATCAACAAGAAGATAAAAGCTCTATTTATATAAGGGGGAGCTGTGTCCTTGCTCCTTCACTATGTTTTTAAATTAACACACAGGAGAACACACTAACTTTTTTTTATACAACGTACAGGGAAAGTTAGCCTAGTGTGCACAGCGGCAGCAGGATCCACTGAAAAAGTCATCGGACTGGAAAATCGTGTTATGTCTAATATTTTATTGAGGATGAAAGTAACATCCTACACTTGTGGTCTCCAACCCTTTGAGGGTAGGGACAGACATGGCACAGAGCATGCGAAAAGGGGCCGATATTTTCACTGAAAATACATTTAAGGTAAATCATCCATCTGATGTGGTTGTCGTAGAGGCTGGTTCACTTGGGCTAAATTTATAGAAATGCGGTTTAGAGAATGAGGGAAGCCTTGTCCTTCTCTCTTCTGTGTGTCGAGCAACACTTTGCTGATTGCTGTAGTCCTAAGTGCCAGAGAGGAAAATGCACAAATAGAGGGTAGTTAAAGGGAGTATCTGGGAAGAGATGCCATGCCATGAAACTTTAGGAAGCACTGGAGCTGTTTAATCTGATGAAATGAGTGTGTGTGTGTGTGTGTGTGTGGTTAGAGGGGTGAATTTGAAGTGGGTTTATTGGAAGAGCTGCCTGTCAAAGAAAGGTAACCTATATGCCATTTAGATCCAACAAGCAGAATTAGAATTAAGGAATGTACTCTAAATGTGGAAATTCTTTCATCTAATGAAACTCGAAGTTTCCAAAGAGCTGCTTTAGGCTAAAAACACAGTTCCTCACGTTGGAGGTGCCCACACATCTCCAAATGATCCCTGTTTTACATTTGCAGCTAGAGTTAATGCTCTTTTAGTAAGAGTTCAATGTTGTTTTTCACGCTTAACCTCTTTTCTCAGATGTTTTCCTGTGCCTCTATAAGAAAGCTGATGGCAACAGCTTGTTTTAAGAATGATTCTTTTATTAATAGAGGTGTCGGCTGTCTTATGTTACATGTACTATGTTAAAGTTACTTAAATTGTCTCATGAGATTTATTATTATTTAACTGCAAGTTCTATTTGCATTTTGTTTAATAGTCTCATTTAACCTGTCACCACAGTTGTTATTGATATCATAGGACTTCTAAGATGATTCCAAATATGTGGATAGAAAGTAAAAGTTTTAATGAATCATTAAAAGATCTGTATGGTGGTTCTATTATGTTTTTGTCTTGACTTGCAACTTCAAAAGCCCAAAAGCTGTTCACTTTTATGATTTTGTCTGCAATTAGGATAATATTTTGCCTGGATAAATGTCTCACCACTCAGTTTGGCTTTGCAGAGTCAGGCTCCCATCCTCAACTGTGATACAGAGAGGAGCCCACACTTCTACTCAGATTTTTCCTATGAAAAATGGATTCTTAAATAGAATAATAAAGAATTAATTGATAGCTCATACCAGTGGAATTATACAATATCTGTCCTCCTGTGACTGGCTTATTTCACTTAGCGTAGTTTCCTCCTGGTTCATCTGCTCCACTGAGACGAGGTATCTAAGATACGCACTCACAGTAATAGAACCAGAGACTACCGTGTTTCCGCGAAAATAAGAAATACCCATAAAATAAGCCCTAGCAGGATTTCTAAGCATTTGCACAATATAAGCCCTACCCTGAAAATAAGATCTGGTGATGGGTGTGGCTACGCAGCACATCTGCACAACCCGTGCATTTCGTCGCGGAGCGGGAAAGAAGACGAGCAGCCCTTCTCATCTGCCCCATGAGAGCTCTGTTGCTCGATATGACAGACTAGAGCCAATGGTTCTAAAGGAAAGAGAGTCGCAAGAAATTCAGGATGGAATTCGGGGTTTGGAGAGTTATAACGATGTTCCAGAAGAAGACGACTTCACTATATTTGAATAAATGTAGATTATTGTACCTTACTTAAAAAAAAATAACACATCCCCTGAAAATAAGCCCTAGGGTGTCTTCTTGAGGAAAAATAAATAGAAGACCCTGTCTTATTTTCGGGGGAACACAGTAGAAGGGTGGTTGCCCGGGGCTGAAAGGAGACGGAAAACGGGGGAGCTGTCGCTCGATGGGTATAAAGTTTAAATTATGCAAGTTGAATAAGTTCTAGAAATCTGCCGTACAACATGGTGACTATGGTTACCAAGACAGCATATAGTGCGCTTTAAAATTTGTAAAAAGAGTAAATCTCAGGTTGACTGTTCTCACCATAAAGCAAAAACAGAATTACAAACAACAAAAAACATAAAGAGATGTGAGGGAATTTTTGGAGAGGACGGAGACATTTAATAACCTGATCGTGGTGATGGTATCACAGGTGTATGCGTGTGTCCGAACGGGTCGAATTACATACATCAAGTGTGCAGTTTTCCTGTATATCAATAAAGCTGTTAAACATTAAATGATGCCAACATAAACTTTAAAACATTTGATATACAATAAAATACAAGGTTTAAGGAAATGTGAACACGGGTTGAAAATGAGTGAGAAAGCATTGAATACTGCCTGACGTCTCTCTTGCTCATTGACCTCACGTTACTTCCATCGAGACTTGAGTGAGCACACTCATTCTGAACCCTTCTCGGTCATGGGTCCCGTCTTTCCCGCCCACAGCCGGCAGCTGCTCTCCATTTGCAGCCGCGGTGGTTTGCTCCTGCAGGTGCAGCCAGCAGGGGGGGCCTTCTCAGGTGTTTGGCATTTGTCGCGGGCAGGACTTTGCTGTGTTCCTGAGAATTTGTTTTTATCCTCTTTTCTCTCTTCTTTCTATAATACAATAGAAAGAGGAAGACATGGTTCTATAGGTTGTTCTGTGTGAATCCGTTTGTGATTTTTATCACTACAATCACCCACTTCCCTGCCGTTTCATTTCCATGTTCCTTTGCCTTAGTTAGTGTGTTATTGCTAATTTAAAAATAACAATATGACTTACTCATGAAACACTGCTCTGCTGGTTCCCTCAGCGATGGTCTTAAAAGGTTTCCTGGTCATTTATAAACCGATACCTGATTCCGTCTGCGTTTAGTTACAGTCGAAGCTTATTAGTATATACATTGTTAAAGCATATTTAAACATAACATTGTTCGTCGTTTAAAAACAGACATGTAAATTGACTTTGGAAATAGAAACCTGAATCGATGCAGTCATGCAGATTCACTACCCGAGTGATTTACTGATGATTTCGCTTTTTAAGTACATGTTACTGAAGTCAGTCCAGGTGTTTCAGTTTGTGCCGTGTCGGTTTCTTGGGGCGCTCAGGCCCATGGAGTTTATAATCAAGTAAGAGAGGCAGGTGGTCCTTCCCTTCATGTTAAAATATTTATCAAATATACATGATACTCTTTAAATTCACCTCCGTTAGATGGACTCACTGAAAGCTAACCTCCCCGTTTCCTAGAGAACAGATTCTAGTTGTGGCCAGGACGTGCGGAATGCCCGTGCCTGCTAGTCACTCTGCAGTGAGTCCACACGCTCCTCTCTGCTTGCCAAGATTGGGTTATCGGTTCCCAAACCTATTCATGACAGTTGTATATATTTTTGTCATTTTATTAAAGTAAATATTATGGAATCTAATGACATCGAATTTGGACAAAAAGAGGATCTCTTTCTAGGAAGAGTAAGTTGAAGACTTTGTAAATGTGATAATAAAGATGATAAAAAAATAATCCTGTTGAATTATGTGTGGGCAAGATAACTACAAAAGGTTGGGGAAAATCTTAAATTTCCAAAAGTTTTTGCATTCAACTTGATTAGATGTTCACTCTATTTCAATACTGGGGCCCACGGGTTACCATAAGAAAGATTTTTCAGGACTTTGACCAGCAGATTTGTTAGGTAGATATCGAGGGATTCGGGTCTCCTAGAGACGAAAGTGGTGTCTTGCTCTGGTGCAACTGCCCACCTGGGAAGAAGGACAAGGGTGGGCCCCAAACCCCCATGTTGGTCCTGCCCCACCCTAATCCTGCCCTGAGCTACGGCCACACCTGGGGGAGGAGGGAACACCCTACGAATCTTGGCGCCAGCTGCAAAGGAATACAGAGGACTCTCTAGCCCACGGGCCAAGCAGCTCAGGTACCATAGAGTCCAGACAGTGACCTGGAACCCACCTGGGCAGTAAGACTCAGATCATGCAGCTCCCAACTGTCCAATCAAGGTGGTTACATGGCCACGTTTGAACCAATTTCAATGACCCCTATTAAATCGCCTCCCGTAACTAACTAGCTGACCTTTTGAATTGTTTCCCAGAAATGGTGGGTTTTCTGAAGACGAAGGAGCTGAGATGCTGAAGGCCCCTGAGCAGACTCCTGGTGCCACGACTCACTGTCCCCCCCAACCTGCCCCCAGTAGGCCCTTGTGAGACACACGAGGGACTTCCCCAGGGCACGTGGCCCCTGCTTTAAAAGCCCACGACCTCCCTTAGTCAGGGAGGTGGAGTTGAGGCAGCTTCTCCTGTCCTCCTGACAGGACATCTGTTGTATTCAAAATTCCTTCCTTCCTTGGTAATTCTTGTCATCTCAACATTGGATCTTTATGTGAGGAGCAACTGGACCCAGACTGAAACCTCCTTCCAGTTTCAACAGCAAGAACACGTTGAGGGTCAGTGTTCTGGTCAGCAATCAACAGAGCCGTGGAATAAGAAGGCATAGCATAAAAATTTTTTTTTGAAATATTGTTTATTTCCATAACTTGGAAGCAAACTAAGTGACATCAATGGATGAACAGATTAAAAAATATATATAGTATATATACGCAATAGAATACTATTTAGTCTTAAGAAAGAAGAAAATCCTGGAATTTTCGGCAACATGCATGAACCTGAAGGGCGTTAGCTGAGTGAAATAAGCCGGGCGTAGAGAGACAATATGCAGGCGCTCACTCACGTGTGGAAGGTAAAAAGTCAATCTGACAGAAGTAGAGAGCAGAGTGGGGGTTTAAGGGGGCTGGGGAGGGATGGGAGTGGGGAGTTGCCCAACGTGTGCAAAGTTTCAGTTAGGGAGGAGGAGATGTTTTAGAGACCTACCGCACCGCATGGTGACTATAGTTAGTAATGTATCATATATTTCAAAACTGTTTTTAAAAAGTAGATTTTAAATGATCTCATTACACAAAAAACCCGTAAGAGTTTTTATGAAGTGACGGCTCCACGTCCCCCTTGCAGGTGCCCAGAACTACCACCAGAACGCCTTGACGGCCGCCACCAATCTGGAACTCTACGCCCGCTAGGTCTGCCTGTCCCGGTCTTACTATTTGACTGCAATGATGTGGCTTTGGAGAATTTTGCAAGTACTTTCTTCACCAACGTCATGAGGAGAGGGAGCAAGCTGAGAAGCTGATGAGGCTGCAGAATCAATGAAGTGGCCGAATCTTCCTTCAGGACATCGAGAAATCAGACCCTGGCGACTGGGAGAGAAGGCTGAATGTGGTGGAGTGTGCGTGACGCTTGGGAAAAGTGTGAATCCGTCGCTACTGGAACTGCACAAACTGGCCACTGGCAAAAATGACCCCCACTGGTGTGACTTCATTGACACTTCTTACCTGAATGGGCAGGTGAAATCCATCAAAGAATTGAGTGACCCCATAACCTACCTGCACAAGGTGGGAGCGCAGGGGTCTTGCAAGGCGGAGTATCTCTTTGGCAAGCGCATGCTTGAGATACAGTGCTGATGAGGGCTAAGCTCGAGACTGACATACCCGTAGCCACGGGGTGACCTCCCTGGTCACCCAGGCAGTGCCTGCATGTTGGGGTTTCCTTTGCCTTTTCTATAGGTTGTACCAAAACATCCACTTACGTTCTTTCGTTTGTACTGTTCCTTCAAATAAAGAAATTTGGTACCCAAAACAAAAACAAAAACACTGCTCCTTTGCCCTCTAAAGGTTTGCTGGAAAAAACTCAACTCACAAAAGGCAGATTAAATGGAGAAAAGGCATTCAAATTTATTAACGTGTATGCAGGGAAAAAATCAGAGCGATTACTCACCTCCCGGCAGGGTGCAGAAGCTTATACACCATCTTGAGCTTATGGAAAGAATGGGACTCAGAGCATGTCAAAAAAACAGGTGTGATGATAAATCAGGTCAGAGAGGCGAGACAGGTGGTGGAGGGAGAGAGAGGAGGCTTGGCGAGTTGCCTCGGTGCGGAGTCTGTATGGATGTGAATTTCACCACGTCAGACAGCTGTACAGCGTGACTTCTGTTTGCTGATCTCTGACAGTCATCTCGACATATGTCAAAGAAATATATTTTGGAGTAAAATATTTTGATTTCCTTCACTGGGTAGATTCAGTAATTAGAAATTACAGAAAATCAGAGGCTAATGTGAAACTCTATCATTTTTTCTAGGCAAGGATTAATTTTAAAAAGTTAATGTGAAGTCAAGTCGGTCATTGCTTTAGCTCAGGCTAAATCTCGTTTAAAACATTAGCTAGAGAACGACCGAGACCGTCCTCTCTGGAGTTGTTCAAGATTGGCGAAGGAAGTGAAGCTACTTTTCTGGGGAAGAGTATTAAGACGCTGCGGCCCACTGGCGTGTAGCTCGGCGTACCTATTTAACCCACAGAGCTACCTGAGTAAGGCCTGTGTGATTTTCTCTTGCTGTCTTCAATATTTTTTATCTCAAGTTATTTGAGATAAAAATATTTTTTCCTGATATGTTAAAATGCGTGTGCTGTTTTAACCTCCACTGATACCCCTGTGAAATTGTGGGATATGAGATTTTACCCTGATTTTCATGTAGAATGAGTGCTGTGTCTAACCACGTAAGAGACATAAACAGAATTTTCTTCTGCTGTTGCACACTCGTTGACTCCAGTCAGACAGAATCGCCTATTCCTACCTACAAATTCAGCCTGCCCAGAGTTCCAGCCTCATTTGCCCCAGGTGGGGAACAAAGAGACTTTGCCTCCGAGTAAAAGACACTCTTTGGCCGGGCGCGGTGGCTCACGCCTGTCATCCTAGCACTCTGCGAGGCCGAGGTGGGCGGATCGCTCAAGGTCAGGAGTTCGAAACCAGCCTGAGCAAGAGCGAGACCCTGGTCTCTACTAAAAATAGAAAGAAATTAATTGGCCAACTAAAAAATATATAGAAAAAATTAGGCGGGCGTGGTGTCGCACACCTGTAGTCCCAGCTAATCAGGAGGCTGAGGCAGGAGGATCGCTTGAGCCCAGGAGTTGGAAGTTGCTGTGAGCTAGGCTGACGCCATGGCACTCTAGCCCTGGTGACAGAGTAAGACTCTGTCTCAAAAAATAATAATAATAAAAAAAGACGCCCTTTTTTGCCTGGTCCCATCTGTAGCGCACCCTGGGTTCTGATGCCTGTCCCCCAATGTCGGATCCCATGCCATGGTTCGTACTTTTACACTCCTGTTGGTCCCAGAACCCCGAGACTAATTAGAAACCCGTTAGCATTCTTTCTTTCCCACTTGAGTTGTTCTCACAGACTTGGGATATCTGTGGGATTCCTCAGCCACCACCCCATTCCCAACCTCAGCAACTATATTAGAGTCCTGGTGTCTTCTGGATTCCACCACCAGCATGAACTTCTGTCATTCAGGTATGTCTCTGCATTAGAAAGCATCTCGTCCAACCCTTCATACCGATAAGAACTCCCTCATGAACTAGAGTCATAGTCCCGATGCCTCTTGTACTCCCCAAGGCAAGTTTTCTGATAACTGTCGACTTTGGCATTTTTTTGGTGATTAAGTTTTCAATGCTGAGATGACATGTTTACATTGTAAAACTGTCATAATCTCTGGCTTCTACCTGCATAATATAAAGAAAACACTCATATTTCTATAGCAACGAGGTTACTATGGATGTTTTTATTAGAAATTCTTGATTACTTTTTGATTACCTTTTAGCTTAGTGTAATTTATTTTTTCATTACCTTTCTTAGCTCAAAATCAAAAAAAATCAAAAGGAAAAGAAAAAAAGAATATTAAAAGTGAAATAACATGACAGAAAAGATGTATTAAAGTATAATCAAAGCATTTTAATTAAAAATGACTTTTAAAGCCTAATTTTAGCTTTTCCACTGATATTTGACCAAACCACCTTATGAGAATTATTTTTAGAGGCCAAGTCACAAGCGAAGTATAATAAAAAATATCCAAGTGCTTATTTAGTAATTTGTCCACAAGTATATAAATATCTAACATAAAGCTCAAGCTTTTTTCTTTGGTTTCCCACTTTTAAACAAATAAATTTATCCCAAACTTCCATAAAATTTCTTCTGTCCAGATTATTCCCTGATGTAACATAGAAAAATGAGTTACTTTTTTTTTTTTTTTTTGGTATAAAATACTGTGAAAACTCAGGTGACATAATGTAAACTGAAAGTTTTTCCTGCAAGGTTTTTTCTTAGTAATAGAATTTAGTTTCTGTGCTCCACTTTCCAGCACATTTTGTGTATACAGCTTTTGGGGACTTGAAGGGCCCAGAAAATAATAAATTCATTCTCTGTATCATATTGTTTCTCCTTTTCTCCTTTATTCTGGGAAGTGTCTACAACTTCATAAATTTGTTTATTATTATTTTGTCTAAGAGATGACTTTTATGTGCCGACTCTTCAGTTATTTTTAAAATGCAGTACTTTAACAAATCTTTCTGCAAAAATTAATTTGAAAAAATTTTAGGTAGTTAACATTTTTTGCCCTCTTTTTTTCTCTTTTTTTACTTTTGTTTTGGGAGCCAATTATTTTCTTTTGTTGGTTTCCTTGTAATCAAGGGGGCTTTAGAGTTCCCCTCAGCCCCACTAAACTCTGGGCGAGCTGCTTCTTGCCTTTTAGGCCTCTGAGTTTTCTTTCCTTACATCATTTACTTTAGAAAGCCAGTAATTTAAGTTTCTTCTTTGCCCCTTTGAGATGTAAATGTTTTTAAAAGCTTCTTGCCAGTTTTACAACCCAGGACTGTAATTGTAATCCTTGGGAAGACAGTGCCCTATACCCAGGGTCTGTGGGTGGGTAGGGGTCTAACGTCTTTTTTTTAATATATAATCTTTTCCCATTTTTCTTCTTCTTCTTTTTTTTTTTATTTTAGTTCTAACTGCTAATGGGAACCGTGCTCTAAGTTATAAAACCACCTCTTGTCATAAAGGTAGGACAGAAAGTTTGCTTTTCCTCTGGGTAATGCCAACTAGCAAACACAGATGGCCTGTGATCCCTCCACCCCGGGTAGGAAAGCTCCTACATCTTCCTTCGTTTCAGTGGAGTTGAGTTCAGACGGAGCCGTGGCCTCTTCCCGCTGTGGCCGTATCCTTGAATCAGGTCTCCCCCCACTGCCTGTGTGACGTTATCGGGTGCAATTTTTATATGGAAACTTGTTTTTAATCAGTCTTTTAAAAACAGTTTTAACTCGGGTATAACTTATATGCCATAACGTGTACATCCACCTTCACTGTCAAATTTAATGATTTTAAATAATTTTACAGCTTTGTGCGGCCATCAACACAATCCAGTTTTAGAACGTTGTTATCATCCCAGATGGGTCCCTTCTGCCCGTTTGCAGGCAACCCGTCATAGCCCATCACTTTCATGCTTTCGATTGTCTTCATGTGCCTGGTGAGTCTTGGCGGGCTCTTTGTATGTAAACGTGAAGGAGGCGACATTCCAGGTAGCCAGGGTGGATGTCCTGTGTCTTGCTTCTCCTAAAGCCCTCCCCCGGCTGGGGAGTCTGGCTGGCCCTCTAAAGGTCCCCTGGAAAATCACTGATGGGAGGCAGATTGATTAATAGGAAAGAGACATACAAATGAATTTATTTAACGTGTATACACAGGAGCCTTCAGAATGAAGACCCAAAGATACGAGGGAAACTGTCCATTTTTATGCTTAGATTCATCAAAATATTGACAGCTCAGTAGTACCGCGATTGGCACAAAGCGTATGGTCCGATGCTCACGCGGTGAGGGGGAAACCCAGCCAGGCTGTCTGTCCAGATGCTGCTTCTTGGCCTCTCTGAGCAGCGTCCTTCCTTTTGGGTGGGGCAGGGCCCTTTCTGGAATGGGGGTCTTGTGACCCACGAGGTAAGTCAAATAGTTTCTTTGTGGCCAGTATGTATACAGAATAATGTTTGGTTTATGGCTGACTTTCAGGAAAAGGGTTTCTGGCATTTATGACTCACCTTGGGGAGGAGGAATCCTAGCGTCTATGGTCAGCCTCAGCCGGGAGAGGGACCGAGAGGCAGAACAGGAGAAGGTCAGAGAAAAACTTCTGCTTCTGAGGCCTTCATTTTGGGGTACTGCTTTCTAGCCCGATCATCCCATATGCATGACCCCACATGCTTATCAGTTTACTGGGGGGAAGACCACTTAAAATCTACTCTCTTAGCATACTTCAAGATGTTTGTTTTTTAAAAAAATTAGTAGATACTCTTACTTCCCGTCTTCCAGGAATGTTTTTAAATCTCTAGCCTGCCAACAACTCCTCCTTTGCTTTTCGCTGTCGTGATTTATTTTCTTTCCTATTCCTTTGCTGTAATTTTAGTATTGTCTCAAGAAGTTGGAGGCGATTGCATGCGGTAACTGCTGTCTTGAATTGCAGCTCAGTTTTCTTCTAATAAATGATACCAAAGTCAGATCATAGTTATTTCAACAGAGCTCTCTATCTAGTAATATAGTGGCCGGGTAGTTGGCTGAAAGGCTGGATAAAATACAGATATATCTTCTTAAAAGTGTGGGAGAGATGACAAGATAATAGGGAATGTAGGCATCAAAGTCTAATTGAAGACAGAAACCTAGAGGAGGTAAGTACAGCAATGGAGGTGTTTTTGCCATGAGAGCATGAGCCAAAAGTTTAGTTTTTCTGATCTAATAGAGGATGAGATCAAAAGAACAGAATTTTTCTATAAGAGAAAGACCAGAGTTCTCCTAAGTTGGATAGTCCAGTAGGAGAGCCCCAGAGAGGTAAAACTCAAATGGTCTAGTCTCAAGGTGGGAATAGGACAGGAAATTCAACTGAGAAGGGATAGCATCGAGCCAGCATGAATTTGGAGTCCACAGACATAATTTTGGATCTTTCATAAAATCCAAAATCATAACTTCATTGTACTTCATTGATTCTGTGATACACTTAATTTTTGTTTTCCCAAATGTACTCTACCATCAACACCTTAGAGTCAATGAAGTATTAGAGTTCAGAATTCCTGGTGGAGGCTAAAGGAAACCTTCTCTGGAGTAAGACAACTTCATCCTCATCTCAGACAATTCCTACACATAATTTTTCATTTAAAAAAGTATCTCACTATAAACGATCACTGACCATACAAGAAACGAGGAGCTGTAGTGACATGTTGAAGGTAAAAAAAAAAATTTTTTTTAAGAAATTAAATTAAATTAAAAAACCAACAAAAAAAAAGAAACAAAGCGCATCATGTGTGACTGCCCTCAGAAAAAAACAACCAACAAGAACAAATTCTTTAAATTGATGAGATTATTAGAAATTGACAGGTCATTAGAGAAAATAAGGGATTTTGGATAACTATGTTTGAAGAAATAACAGACAAGTTTGAAAATATCTTTAGGGAACAGGAAATTATTTTTTAAAAGATCTAACAGATTTGAAAAACAGCCAAATAGATGACACATAACGTGATTTGAATTTCTTAATTTACATAGAGTAGTGTTTTCATTTTCCTTTTAATGATGAGAGAATGAAATTGTTTTGTTTCTCATTCTGTACATTTTGCCTTCCTAAATTCACTGTTCAGTATCTGAGGCTATTTGCTCTTTGAAGACAATTTTTCTATGCATTTCACTGATTGCACTAACACAATCCCTCTTTGTATGAGACTATATTGTTTTTTATTCTTGTGTGGAAAAAACTGCTTTATGTATTTTAGGGTCATATCTTCACCATGTGCTGCTTTGCTCATTTTCCTGTGTTCTTTTCTATCTCTGAAGGGTGCAAAATGGCCTTGTGACATGCTGGTTGGGATTCCTGGGCAGCATTGTTTCCTCTGTAAATTAAATATTCTAGACGAAACATAGTGGAGGTTCTACTCTACCTATGTTACACATGGACCCTCAACCCAAAAATGTCTACCTTCTTCTTTTTACAAAGCACACACTGCACAGAAAGTGAAACTTGCGGTAGTGTTTCGAGGATGGTGCTGGCGGCACCGTCGGTTAGAACATAAAACTAAGGAAGCAACGTAGGTGGCTTCTCCCGTGGGTGTCACTTTTCTTCATTAGAACCTCCAGCCCTAGAGAACTCATGCCTTCGTACAAAAATGTTAGTCGGTGACACATCGAATAGATTCAGAGCAGGAAAAAGAGGTGAATCACCCACTGTATTGCCAGTGTTCTAGTAACATTTCGCATACGAACTGCGGCGTTGCAAAGAGATTGTTTTGATTTACTTCCATTTCTGACTCCTTTTGTACTTGGAAATAGTACCAACACATGAGAAGTCCCTAAGAAATGTCTTGTTATCAAGGACGTTTCTACACGTTATATTTCACACAGAGAATTTTTTTACACGAGTCTATTTCTGTAGAGGCCAAACTCTCTTTGTAGCCTCTTTGAGTTGATGGATATGGTTTGTTTCCATCCCTTCCCTGTCAGTAGCGGTTCCAGCGTCACAGTGTGAGTCAGACACCTTCCCCAGAGCTCTTTTCTCCCTTAGGTTATTGATGGGTGAAAGTGACAATCGCATGTCTTTGATGGCTGCTAAATCTCTGTGCATATTTTTGTGACAAGGAGTAAATGGAATTCCTTTTTCTCTTAATTTGACGACATCCCCTTGCCAAAGGATTCCTTCTTTGATAATTCAATAATTACGTGGCAATGATAGCAACATTTTCTATTTTATTTTCTGGAGGAGTTTTCAAAGCTGTTTAGACCTCACAGGCATGTCGCCCACCACGGCACAGAAAGGCCTGGCGAGTGTCGGGAAGAAAAGGCTGGGCGAGGAAGGCTTCGTTAGCGCCACGAGTCACGTCACAGGGCCAAAGACAGGCCCAGACGCCTGTGGAGATGGAGCGCGCTGAGTCAGCGTTTCTCCACAGCGCACCGTGGGCGCGTTGGTCCGGGTACTTCGCCACGTTGTGGACCCCCTTGCGCACTGCAGGACGTTCCCGGCATTGCTGCCCGCCTCAGTAGATATCCCCAGTTGTGACCATCAAAAGGTTTCCCGCCTGTAATCCCTCACTCTGGGAGGCCGAGGCGGGCGGATCGATTGAGCTCAGGAGTTCGAGACCAGCCTGAGCAAGAGCAAGACCCCCGTCTTTACTAAAAAATAGAAAGAAATTAGCTGGACAACTAAAACCATATAGAAAAAATTGGCCAGGCATGGTGGCGCATGCCTGTAGTCCCAGCTACTCAGGAGGCTGAGGCAGGAGGATCACTTGAGCCCAGGAGTTCGAGGTTGCTGTGAGCTAGGCTGACGCCATGGCACTCTAGCCCGGGTGACAGAGTGAGACTCTGTCTCAAATAAAAAAGAAAAGGTTTCCGGATATTTCCAAATGTTCCCAGTATTGGAGGGGGCATAAATTACCCCTGGTTGAGAATCACTGTCATACGTCCCGGCCTTCCAAATTTACCAAAAGCCGGGGAAGAGACGCAGAGCTTCAGAAACTACAGACCGTGTTCCTTTCGTGGGCCAGGCCGAGATGAAGCCACTTCTTAACAGCGCCAGCTTCCTCGTGGGATGTCTTTTGTGCTGACAAATTTACCCTGTTTTCCCCTGTGGCTTTCTGTTTCCTGTGAAGAGAAGCAGGACTTTTTTTTTTTCACAACAGAAAATGAAACAAAGAGAGCTTTTTTTGAGAGTTGCTCTTCATTTAATGGCTAAAAGTGAGGATAATGATAGCGTCAATTGAAGGAGTTATTGTGAGGATTCAATGAGACAGTGTGTGTAAAATGCTTAGGACGTAGGGACGGTGGATAAGCGTTAAAGGAGATCAAAGGAAGGTAAAGTAAATCAGAATATTTTACCCCAAAATATACTCCACTGGCACATGTTGAAATGGCCGGCGCAAGCCCAGCAGGCAGAGGTGACACGGCCAGGCTGTCTTTGGTGGGGAAAATTTGTATCTGTAAAGACTCTCCGGTAATGCATCCAGATCTTTCCTTACCGATCCAGGAAAGATTACCTCAGCGTCCGACACCTTCACAGGTCTAGGAGAGAACATTTACTATTTATTCTCTCTGAGGGCCGCTGCCAGTAAAGTCTCATTTACCTAATAAGACGCTTTTGCCGGCCAAGCCTCTCCCTTCCCTTCTCCCATAACCTGTCCTGCCGCTAAAACCTGCTTTACCCCAATCCAAGCTCTTTATAGACTTCTGTACCCCACTGGGAGTTTGGGGCTTCTATCTGAAGGCTCCCGTGTGCACACATTGAATAAACTTGTATGTCCATTTTGCTTATTAATCAATCTGTCTCATGCCAATGCTTTTTCAGTGAAACTTTAGGGGATCAGGGCCCTTGGTCCCTACAAAGGTATTTTACCAGAAAAAACAAAAATGGATACTTGAGTTAATAGGGAGTTTTGCAGTCTGTAACCTCATTAACATAATGAACGCATGCGTTTTTAACAAGCTCTCCAACGATGACTGATTTAATGTCACCATTTGAACAGGTGCATCCCAAATGAAGTTTTATACACCTTAAGTGAAATCATGGTTCTTAAAACTTAAACAGGGGATGATGACTTATAGTTTCCTGATATAAAGTGGTTGGCCCATACATAGATGTCGGTCCTATCCTCAAACACTATTGGAGAGGGATTTGATTGAAACTTTGTCTTTCCTGGTCATAACGACCAACCCTACACCCTACCTCGGCCTCATCCCAGACAAGACAGATACTTATTAGGCCCCCAGCATTCAGTGAACGAGAAGCATCTGAGCAAAGGCGCACAGCGTACGCATCTGGAAGCTGGAGGAGGGTCACCCAGGACCGTTGTTCCAGGGGGAGGACCAAAGCGAGGACACACACAGCGATTCAACCAACAGCCACTCAAGTCCTCTGGGTCTTCTTAGATTCCTTTTACTTAGGGATAGAAATGTATAGGGAAATTTAGCTATATATAACCTGAAGTACCATTTAACTACAACAATATAACATTTTTGTAGTTCAGCTTTCAAAACTAGGTAGGCAGCAAGTTTTTATTATTTTCTACTATGGGAATGCAGATACTTGGGATTCACAGATACGGCGGCTGGGCCAGGGCCCCTCTTGGAAGCGAGAACTCATGCTGAGCTCCATCCTTGTTGTCTTAAAGAAGTTATAAAAAAAAAACCCAATTTAAGTCAGATCTGTAGCACACATTATGTGGATATTATTATTTTTTGTGGCAACAGCAAATAACTTTAAGATCCTGGTGGAAGTATATGATTTTAAACCATAAAGCAAATATACTTTGTCTAAAGTATTCCCAGCCTGAGAGGTACGAGTTGGAAGTTGGTGTGTGGTGTGTGCGGGGCGGAGTGCAGGGGAAACAGAGGCATCGAGGCCTCTGTGAGGATCTGTTTCGGGTCCCTCTTCCTGTGGCACGAGTCACACAGGGCAGGGCTTGCTGGACACCTTTCTTACGGGTGTGCCGCTAGTCTGTTATGGAGGTATCTGTTGGCTTGGCCTCTTGGCTCAGTTAATCCTCTAAAACTATTTCAAAGGAGCTTTTGGAAAAAAAGATTCTTTTTTCAGACAGGCTAGAGTGTCGTGGCATCATCAGAGCTCACTCCCTGCAACCTCACACCCCTGGGCTCAAGCGATCCTCTTCTCAGCCTCCCGAGTTGCTGGGACTACAGGCTTGCGCCATGATGCCCGGTTAACTTTTCTACTAATATTTTTAGTAGAGACGGGGTCTCGCTCTTGCTCAGGCTGGTCTCGAACTCCTGACCTCAAGCAATCCTCCCGCCTCGGCCTCCTAGAGTGCTGGGCTCATGGGCGTGAGCCACCGTGCGTGGCTGAAATTTTTAAAGACAACAAAGAGGGATAAGTTCAAAAGAGTTAAACTTATACTCACAGGAAAGAATTACACATCGTCTAGTTTACTAAACAGTTAGCTACATACATATCTGCTCTGAATTGTACTTCACAGAATCAGTTGAGTCAAAGAAGGCACATGCACATATATTTATTTTTCTCTAACCTAAACTAAATATCCAAGTTCTCCTTTCTTGCCATCTTCAACTTATTGGGAAATTCAACATGAGTCACGTTCTCTCTGAGCATGGCCCGATTACAGGATGGGGGATGAACACAGAAAGACACAGACAAAAAACACACACAAACATGAAAGACAAGACTGCAGCCCCAGAAAGAAACACACAGACACAAGAGACAGTACAAGACTGCAGTGCTGTAAGCACCAGTGGTTTTATTTTTATACTGTTAAAGTTGGCGAGCGTCCCGCAGCTACTTTCCCAGCTACTTTCTGGTACGTGACTTCCCACGGGTCAACAGCACCTGTTCCTCTAGACATAGCACAAGAGATGCCCTTCAACGTCTGATACCGTTTGCAGGATAACAGACAACCTTGGCTCGTGTGCGAAACCATAGGTCCTTGGCAGTTTGCAACGCTTAAGGCTCCAGGCCCAAATTACAGACCAAGATATGCACGGGGAGCAAGGCAGCCACGGGGAGTAGTTTCTATCCCTCAGTTCCTCTTTGCTGGCCCCCTGGTGGCTGTGCCTGTCTTAGGTTGTTCCTCCCTGAGGAATCTTACCCGTCTCTGGCTAACCAGCCATTTTATGGGGCCAAGCAGCATTCATGGGAACAACATGTTTTTCTCGTGGCCTCCAGACCTCCATTGTTGTGGGGCCGGGCAGCTCTTGTTTATGTGCAAACATTCCTGGGGCTATCACTGTGCACCTGGACTTGTTTGCAAGACCACAGGCTCTTGGCTGTTTGCCCAGAGGAACAGTTCTTACACTGATCAACAAGTCATGTCCTGCTAACTCTGGGAACAAGCAATGTGTTCCCATTCTGCTGACTTTGGGTCTCAGCCATTCTGACCCAGGGGACGGTCCCCAACACTCTCTCTCCTAACAGTTTTGTCTGAGTCCTTCTACACCCTGGGGAGGTGATGGGTTCCTGGGAAAGCAGGGGGGTGTCTGTCACTGTCAGCCCATCGTGGCTGGCCTCAGAGGTGCTTGACAGTGACCAACTTTGCCGCCGCTGTGCCTGGCAGGGCGCGTGGGCCCCGCTGAGACCAGGGCCCGGGTGTGACGCGTCCGGCCCCAGGAGCCAGCGTTACCCTTCTGTGTCCCACATTTTTCTCCTGGGATGTTTATCCTGACAGCAGAGCGTTTCGTTCTCTCTGTACACAGTACCCCGCTGTTAATTATTATACAAGTCTTTATCAATCACACTTTATAGCTTGAACGCCCCGGGTTCCTAATTTGTAACCGAAGGCTGGTTCTTCCGTGCGGGCTCTGAAAATGCCGTCCCCACTGGCAGTTGCCAGCTCCGGCCCTGCCCTCCCTAAAGTCTCCCTTCGCTTTGGGCAGCCTCTCCTTTGCACCGGCAGCAAGAGGCTGGTATAGACAGCCTTGACTTTTTTGGCAGGAAAGGAACAGCTTCCGGGCTAGGTAATACCTGAAAAAATCTACCCACTGTGTGCCCAAGTTGTTTCTTTCTAATGCTTCCAGCATGAGGCCATCCAGAACCGTTGCGGCTGTAGCATCCCAGAGTTTAATTGCTGCATATGTTCTCTGGATGCTATGCAAGTAAACAGCATACAGCTGAACAAAAAACCCAGAGTTCGATCTCCCATTTAGCAAGGAGACTTGAATAGCGGATATCCACATTTTTCTAATTTTCCTTTTTGAAGTGTTTTATTCTTTTCCCTCTGAACTTTTTTTTTTCCCTTTAACTTAAATCTCTCAGACATTTTCCCAAGGGGACAGCCTAGTCTATTTCCTTCACTTAAAAGAATCTAAAGAAGTGGTGTGTGTTTGATCTCCTTGTGACTGGGTGGTATCAGGCATTGAAATAGACTGCTGTTTAAACCCTCATTCACAGCCCTTGCAGGGGAGAGGGAGAGCTCACTGAGTGAAAGTTTAAACTTATAATGAAAGATGATCCAATTAACAAGCATCACACTAGCACAAGATGCAGCAAAAACAGGCCACTTACTCTGCAGTGCGCTCAGCTTTGTGTTAGAACAACTGTGTCTCAGTGCAAATTATCATGCTGATAAACGCTGGTCAAGAGCTCACTCTCTACTACATCATTATGCCCATTATTATACGTCACAAACAGCTGAAATAACCTGATATTATAGTTTTGTTGAAACACATTTATTAATATTTGGGTTTTTCTATTTTAAAATAAAAGGTGGAATAACGTTTTACTGGTCATGGTCTTCAGAAGTCTATATTTGAAATAAAATTTATTGAACCTTAAAATATTGCTTTATGAGGGATCATATAAGCATAGAAACAGAAATTTTATTTATGCTTGTTGAATTAACACCTTCCAAATCTAACAGAACCAAACTTAGTTGGTACACCCTCTCTACTTCCTATTTATCTTTGGTTTACCTACTCTGTCTAAACAGTGAAGTATCATTTCAATATACACAAAACAAGCATCTTTTAAAAATGAAAACTAATTATCGTTTCAAAATATTTTATAGTTTTCATTTGAACCATTGAATGAGAAATCAAAATATTTTCTGAAGTCAACAACCATGAATATTTTAAAAACATCAGAGGTTCACTGGTTTGCATCTTCATGGATAATATGATTAACTTGGATTTAGATTTAATACAAACTTCAATGGCAATTGAGAATGGCAAATTAAGGATCCCTTTATTGAAGACCACCTGATCAGATGAGCCCTTTTTACTGCTATCTGGCAAATCATCTTCAAAATGAGGACTGGATTTTGTTAAAAAAGGAAATCAGACAACTGTGGACTGCAAGCCCTCTCTCGAGGACATTTCATAGGCAATTGCACGTGGCCTCCTTTTGAACACTGCTCTAAGGATGGTTCACTAAAAACTTAATGACAATTAGGTTGATGCCTACAATTCTCAGTGAGAGGAAGTTTCAACATATTTCGAAGCCCCCAGGTCTTGACTGCCTAGAGGCACCTGAAATGTGCCATGTAAGATTTACTACTTTATCTACTATAAAGACATTTGATGCATTTGTAGAATTTTTGAAGGTGCTTTTGTCTCCAGTGTCATCATTCATTGATCAAGGATTTAAAATAATGCAAATTAAATGAATTAATGGTCATGTTGTTGCTTATGCTTCAGGTATGCCTCTGTTCAGCAGATTTTTAAATTTTATCCAATAAAGCTCACCAGCACAACCACTTAATTGAGCCCAATTGGCACTTACCATGGCCCAAGAAAATGCCTTGGCTAATGAGATTACATCATCACATGTTATGGAATTTACGGCACCAAATTCCCATATAAATGCAAACTACACCATCTGTATAAAAATAGGCAGAATTTGAAGATTTCTCCACGTATGCTGGCCTCTGCACTGTTGGCAATTCTCTGTTCCTAGGAACAAAATCTGTTAGAATGACCTACAGAAACTATTGCAACCTTGCTCATCATCAAAGATTTGCAATTATACAATGATTTGGAAGCTCAGGGGAAGATCTCTCATGATTTTCTCTCCCTCACGCACCACAGGCTTGGCATGTCATTGCCATTCGATAAGTATTTGTCAAACAGCAGAAGAAAGAGCTTCCCTGAGGAACCTAGTTTCACCAATTCAATACATCAGGAAGAAAGAATTCTATCTCTTGCTTCAAACTTGCTTCAAGTTTCAAAATAGTTTTAAACAGCCTGAAGCTCCCACCCAAACACTTGGTATCTCAAAGTACTATTATTTTATTCATTGAGCGGTCATCAGACAGTTAACAGGAATCTACCATATTTGCAAGCTTGCTGGGTTCTACAAATGCGAAGAGGAGTGACATACCATCTCTGAACTCCAAGCTCTGACCAAGAGGAAAAACGCACGTGGACACCATCATAGTGTGAGCTGTGTCGGAAGAGCACGCACTCGCTGGGGGGGGGGGGGTGTGCAGAGGAGGTGTGTTCAGCCGCACTTATGTTTGCAGATTGGGATGAACTGGAGGGCGTGGGATGGGGACTTAGAGATTTTTTTGATGAAGGATGTTGAAGAACGTTTCAAGTGGACAAGAGAATGATCCTCGAGACAGAGGAAGGGATTTTATAGAGGTACGAAGGACTGAGGGACTTCAGTTTGGACCTGCAGCATGTGGATGCGTTGTGGGAAGGTGATGCTGGGCAGAAGCTCAGCTTCCCCATCACGGATTTTACACGTGGTAGTAAGTTTGGATTTTCATATAGGAAGTGAGCAAGGCCCTGTGTTAATTTTGTAGGTCCACGACGTGCCGACTTTCCTCGACGGTGGTAACTTTTTCTTAAGATAGATCAAAGGACTGCCATTCCTTCACACAACTGCACTCTTGCTATAACAGTTTGTTCCTTGCTCATTTATTAATTCTTTCACGAAATATTTAATAACCATCTCATTTAAGCCAGGCACTGTAGTAGGCACCAGGGACAGGAAGCCTAATAAGAAAGGATTCCTGTCTGGACAGATTGCCAGACCAGTTCTCTCGTCTATGTTGTAGTAGCCAACATCGGCAGTGACCTTCTAATGCACAAATCCAGTGGACAAGCGCCTCGGTCAAAATGACACTGAGGCTAAATGCTTTGACGCTGACCCTGGTCCAAACTAAGAGAATTGAGACATAACGTAAAAGGGAGAAAATTAGAAAGACATAGGTGTGTTTAAACAAGGTCTGTGTATTCATAAACCATGAAAGGAACAATAAATCAACGTTGTAAGTAGCGATGAGGACTGCTTACTCCTTCACGGTTAAAAATGACTCCTTGGCCAGGCGCAGTAGCTCACGCCTGTAGTCCTAGCACTCTGGGAGGCCAAGGCAGGAGGATCGCTCAAGGTCAGGAGTTCGAAACCAGCCTGAGCAAGAGCGAGACTCCGTCTCTACTAAAAATAGAAAGAAAATTAATTGATCAATTAAAAAATATATATATAGAAAAAAATTAGCCGGGCATGGTGGCGCATGCCTGTAGTCCCAGCTACTTGGAAGGCTGAGGCAGGAGGATCGCTTGAGCCCAGGAGTTTGAGGTTGCTGTGAGCGAGGCTGACGCCACCGCACTCTAGCCCAGGCAACAGAGTGAGACTCTGTCTCAAAAAAAAAAAAAAAATTACTCCTTTGAGGAGGGCAGTTAACACCAATCTCTTCTTAAAACAGGGAACTGGGGTGGCATTTCCCTCCTCAGAAGAGGAAGCTGAAGAAAAAAGTTCTCCGACATCTTTTGCCTTTCCAGGTCTGTGGATTGTACAGAAGTGCACAGCTAGAAGAAGGGGGATTACAGACAGGCTCCCAACCAAACCTAAGCTGTCAATTACTCCGCCATATCTGCCGTGTTCCCTGAGAAGAAACCCTGCATTTTAAATGTATAAGGCACGATCCCGGACTGGGGGCTTGGGGAGGGACGTGTTGAAGGCAACCACAAAACCTTTGTGTGAGGAGGCGTGCTGGAGAGAACCACGGAGCAGGAGAACAGCACAGAGACAAAGAAACCCTCTCTGAAGTGAACCTCCACACCACACTGCTAAAACACATCAGAAAATCTAACATTAAGGAAGGTCGCCAACAGAAACAACAAGAAGGAGATGAAAGAGATATGAATTTGATAGACTTTTTAAAAGGGTTCAGGATCACAGAAAAATAAAGAAGTAACATCCACAAAAGAATAAGAAAAGTGTGAAGCAAGGAGCAGAACTAAAATAAGAATAGATGAGTTTGTAAGAGAACAAGTGAAAAATCTTAGAAATAAATGACAGAAACGCTGATGTAGAACAGATTTAGGAACGGAGGGAGTAAACTGATGTTGGGATTCCAGCATAAAGGAACTTGGTAAACTGAAAGACGCACTGAGGAATTTGCACAATTCAATCAACCGCAAGAGATTAAAGGATGTGAAACTGCTTGCTTATCCAATCTCCTACTGGTGGTGGACCTTTGGGTTGTTTTCAGTTTTTCGTTATTATGCAGAAAGTTGCCTTGAACATTTTTAACATTTTTGTAAGAACCTTTTTGTGGTTTTTTTCTTACAGACCTGCGTGTTCATTTCTCTTGAGTAAGTACCTAGGAGTAGAATTTCTGGATTATAAGATATGTAGATGTTTGTAAGAAACTGTCAAAAATTTTCCCTGAAGGTTGAACTCATCAGCAATGTATAAGAGCTCTAGTTGTTCCACATCTTTGGTAACATTTGGTATTGTCATTCCTTTTGATTTTAGCCATTGTGATGCGTGGGCATTATTATCTCATGGTGTTTTTAATTTGTATCTGATAACTGAGGATGATGAACAACATTTTATATCCTTTTGGCCTTTGTTTTTTTGTGTGAAGTGTCTGCTCCAGTCTTTTGTTCAACTGTAAAAAAATTGGATTGTTTTTCTTATTTTCCAGTTGTAAGAATTATTCGTATATTCTGGGTTCAAGTTCTTTGCCATATATGTGTATTACAAATACGTGTATTACAAATGTTTTCTGTAGTATATGGCTTACATATTTAATTTACTAATGGTGTCCTTTGAATTTTTTTTTCATGTCAAAACGATTTTATTCATGGTCAATTGTGACTGTATCATTAAGACGAGAACTTAACACAGATGTAAGTTCATCTGATTACAGTACAAACTTTGATCACATGCATTTGGTTTCAGAGATATCCACGTGGCACAAGTTAAAAGATTAAAGAGAATATTGGCTTGCACAAATTACCATATCATTAAAACATCAATTTTGATCTTCTATATTTATAATTCACAAAGTAGGTAAAATTCACAAACTAGGTGGCTGGGCACTTAGAAGTCATTATGTTTTCTTTCTTTCTTTGTTTTTATTTTTGCAAAACACTCTGATATACTAACATGTCAAACAAAAAATCTCAGAATATAATCTATAAAGTCCAATTAATCAACTTTTAATTTTATAGCTCCTAGTTTAATATACAGCCTATGATTGTGAAGATACTCTCTTGTGATTTCTAGAAAGGAATATTTACAAACTCATAATTATGCATATCATGTATGGACAGTGGATTCTTTATAGAAATTTACTATGTTCATTGACCATATCTTTTTTTATATTTGCAAGTCGTACAGGGAGTTATGAATGGACCCATTTAAAAACGATTCCAATAATAGATTTGATTGCTTAAATGGAGGTATTTTTATAATTCCTATAACATTTAATTTACCAATTTAAATGATATAATTTGATGTTTTTAAATATATTCACATTTATACAGTTGTGTAACCATTGCCAGAATCAATTTTAGAACATTTTTATTACCCTAAAGAGAAACCTTGTGCCCAGTACTGGTCATTCTTCACTCACTCCACCCTTCCCCACTGCCCCAGGCCTAGGCCACCACTACTCTATTTTCTATATCTATAGATTTGATTCCAGACACGTCATATAATTGCAATCATACAACATATAGTCTTTTGTGATGGGCTTCTTTCACTTAGGATAATGTTTTCACGGTTCATCTATGTTGCACCACATGTCAACATTGCATTTCTTTTTGTGGCTGAATAATAACCCATCACAAGGCTATACCACTCCTTGTTTATCTGTTTGCCAGTTGGTAGAGATTTGAGTTGTTTCCACTTTTTGCCTGTGATGAATTTTGCACTATGAGCATTCATGCACTAGTTAGTCTTTGTGTGGACATGTGTTCCATTTCTCTTGAATATACACTTAGGAACAAAATTTTGGGGTCATATGGTAACTCCCTGTTTAGCACTTTGAAGAATTTGCCAAACTATTTTCCAAAGCGGCTGGATTTGATTTATTTTTAAATTTATCTTACATTTACTTTCAAAAAGGATTTGAGTCAACTTGATATAGATACTTGAGGTCTTGCCAGGGCTTCTTGCCCTATCGTGCTCAGCTGCCCGGTGGTGAGAGGGAGCTTCATCCCAGCAAGGATTTCAGGCTGGAAAGATGGTGTTTGTTGACATAAGGCCACACACTCCTTGATTCTTCCCTGTAAAAGAGTTAAAGAGGATCCCTTGACAAAGTATGGGTTATCCTGGGATATTCTATGGTTCTATTTGTCTGGGTGCTGTTGTGCTTTATGAGAAGATGTACAAAGAAAATGTGAGGGTCATTGTTAAGTCCCTCAAATATCTGAGATTAGACAGAGCTAAAGCTCAGAGATCCGATGTGTGCTAGACCGCCGTGCCCTAAGCAGTAAAGGGCATGCAAGGACCAAATAATATCCACGCAGAGATGAAGGAAGCTGAGGGGACAGTGACGTGTGTCATGCGTTGACGTATTACAGAGACCAGCTGCCTTAAGCAATCTAGAGAGCTTTAAAACATTGGCAATAATTTTTCTTCGATACACCACAATGACCTCTGCAGACCTTGATACCTAAAGACCTCCGCAGGTCCCAGAAGGGGTCTGCAGGTACCAACTGCTAGTGGACGTGTGAGAAACTCCTCACTTTCCTCACTCCCGTGAACAACACGAGGCAGTAGGGGTCCAGTGACAGCTGTCTTAAGCAGTTGATAAGAGCCCCCTGGGGCTACTACCAACACGAGGAGCTGCTAATGGGAACAACAGGGACCCAGGGAACCATCTCTGAGAACTGCCTCTAGAGTCCCTGCCCTCGATATGTTCTTCTTGGACAAGCGTATTAAGCATCAATTTAGAGAGAACTCATGTTTCAGTGGTGTCTCCCAACCTCTGCCAGTCGAGGTTGAGTAGTTTGCAGGAAAAAGTAGAAAGGGAAAATGACTCCCATAATTGCCAACCTAACGCTTGTCTCTTATTTTATTTCTTGTTTTTTTGTGTACTAAGAATAAAGAGTTAATCATTTCTTTCCAAGAAATATGCGTGGATTCTGGTTTTCTCAGAGGGACCTGATGTTATTAAGTTTCTCTCAGATTTCTGGTGATAAATGCAGTCCAGAAGGAAAATATCATATTCAAAAATAAAGTTTCTATATTAAAATTCTACAAATCACTTAAACCCATTTCAGAAATTATAAAATAAAAACACAGAAAACAAAGAATGGAGAGAAATTTCTCACACGTACAAGTATTTTTATTCTACATTGATTGACGTGTCTGCCATATGACAGTTCTTCTAACATTTCGTCTAGCCATGTTGCTCTTAAAAAGGTCTCTGTTTGTAATGAGGGTAAGTAGCTTTCTATGACCGAGCGTTACTGTCTCGTGTTATAACGAGCAGGGAGAGCATGGGATCTGGACTCAGTCAAGTTTGAGTTAGAATTCCATTCCGTCACAGATTAATTTTGGAGCTTGAGAAAGATACTTATCTCCTCTAAAGCACACTTTCCTCAGCTCATAAATACGGATAATACCTACCCAGGGAACGTTCCATCTGATGGAGTCGCGCAAGTAACTCTGGTGGCCATGAGTTTTGTTTGTTTTTCATGCAGAATCATCAGCTAGGAGGCCTAATTTTTAAAATCAGTATTTGTTTAGAGAAGCGCTCCTCGGGTGAAGCGTACCCTCACCCAAGGGTACGACGGGGCTACCTGGAGACATTTGGGTTGTCACAACTCTGGGTGGGATGCTACTATGGACTGGCAACTAGTGGGCAGAGGCCAGGGGTGCAGCGAAACATCCTGTGGCGCACAGGCTAACTCTCTCCCTACCCCTCACAAAGATTTTTCTAGCCCCAAATGTCAACAGTGCTGGACGTGAGGGGCCTAGTCTAGAGGAAGGAAAGGAATGGTGCTCTCACCCGGAGACATCCTGCACCACAGAAAAAATATTGACGTCTGTGGCAAATATCCCTTTTAAGAGATTATGGTGAGAGGCCAGGCGCAGTGACTCACGCCTGTCATCCTAGCACTCTGGGAGGCTGAAGCGGGCCGATCGCTCAAGGTCAGGAGTTCGAAACCAACCTGAGCAAGAGCAAGACCCCCATCTCTACTAAAAATAGAAAGAAATTAATTGGCCAACTAAAAAATATATATATAAAAAAAAATTAGCCGGGCATGGTGGCGCATGACTGTAGTCCCAGCTACTCGGGAGGTTGAGGCAGGAGGATCGCCTGAGCCCAGGAGTTGGAGGTTGCTGTGAGCTAGGCTGACACCACGGCACTCTAGCCCGGGCAACAGAGTGAGACTCTGTCTCGAAAAAAAAAAAAGAGAGAGAGATTACAGTAACAAGAGAGCATTGCAACATGTAAATATTGAGTTTTAAGGGTTGTTTTTTGGATTTTTTTTGTTGTTTGTTTTGTTTTTTTGTTTTTGTTTTTGTTTTTGTTTGAGACAGGGTCTTGCTCTCTTGCCCAGGCTGGAGGGTTTTAAGAATTTAAACTGCTTGAGGAAGACGAGAATTGTTAACATGTAAGAATATATTAAAAACTTTTTGAAAAAATGTGTTATGAACAGGTACTTATCTGAAGGGAAGCTGAACCCTATAGATACTGTTTTGAGTGGGGAAAAACAAAACAAAACAAAGCAGGATCTTAGAAACTACAGATGACTGGATTCCAGCCCCACCCCCAATATTTGTTGTCTGTGTGAACTTGGGGGAGTGACTGGACCTCTCTGAGCCTGACCCCTTCACTATGAAGTGTCAATAAGAATACTCGCCTTCGAAGATGGCAAATTTTGGATTTCTACTAGGATTCATGAGGTGATAAAGTGTCCGGAACATCATACAAGACCAACCAATGTCAGTTTTTCCTTTGCCAGATGAAGTTTTGCAATCAGAATTGGTGAATGTGAAGACTTTTTTTATAAGAAAATTTTTTACTCTGGGAAGAAAATGGAAGAACTAGCTATTAAGATTCTTTACAGATTTTGTCAAGATTTAAGTAATTTTACTAGCTTATTTGTGCACATGGTAAAAAGAAAAAAAAATAACAAATTATATTCAGTAATAAGTAAGTCTGTTTGCCATTCTTCTTTCCTTTGTCTCTCAATTCTCTTCCTGGAAGCAACTGCTGTTTCCAGTTTCTGATATTTAATTCCAGCCAGAAGAATCCTTGATATTCTGACCCAAAATACTGAGGTTAAGGACACAGTCTTTAGGAGGCCCTGTGACCAAGGGAAAGGAAACTCAGACAAGAACACCACCAATTTCATGGGTCTTGCTCTCCGAGAGTAAAACTGACTGTTCCAGACAGGACCCAGGATAAAGACAAAATATAACAGAGGAAAGAGCCTTTCTGGAAGGCAGCCTTAGGGTATCAGCTTAGTTGCTGGCAGGAGGAGAGGAATGACTTTAGAGACAAAACTTACAGCCAGAAGTCATAGGAGAATTACCTGTGGTCAAAAAGAAAAAGAAGATAATATCATCAACAGCTAGGCTGAAGATGGAGCACAATGGATCAATAAGAAAAGTTTACTCTCGGGGCCGGGGTTTGTATTAAAATGAAGTAACGGAAGATGGCGGACGAGAAACACCGCCAGACAGAGTGTCTCTGCAGAAAAGACA
>VBSM01000483.1:41432310-41444427 GCA_008086735.1 Cheirogaleus medius
TATACATAACCATAATATTTGTACCCCCATAATATGCTGAAATAAAAAAATACAAAAAAATAAAATAAAATGAAGTAATGTACATGACTATGAAGGCAAATAGCAATGACTTTGCACATCTGCCAAGCCAGCGGGGGATGGGCTCCCACGATGGCTCCGCCCTGCACCTGCCCAGGGTTCAGAAGCCTGTGGAACTCCACGTGAGTTTGAGCAGTGCCTCTGTGTGGCCTCTGGGCCACACGCTACACCCTGTGCCCATCTAGAAGCCTGCGGGGGCCGAGCGGTTCTGTAGCTGGATTATAAATGTCCATGGTGGAAGCGTGGAGCCCAGGGGGAGGGGAGGTCCTCTCACTTGCCCCTTCCCTGGATCCGGATCTCAAGCTCTCAGTGACCCCAGCGGGCAGTCCCACTGCCCCTTCCTGCACCTCTGGTGTCCCTTTTCTCCTCTCTGTTGTATTCCAGCTTTCTTTTCCAGACAATCTATTTGCAGTATGGATACCTAATTGATATTGTGGGTCTTCTCTAAGGAAGAGGCGTGCCCCAGCTGCCTCGAGTCGGCCACCTTGCCCTGATGTTACTACTGTCTTCGTAATATGTTTAACACTCATTGCCACAGTGTAGCTCCCACGTCTTAAACTCTTACTGCATCCATGCCTGAACCATCTCAGTAGCGCCCTTGTTGGTGTTCATGCCTTCATCCATATCCTTCTCCTCCTGTCCTCGGTCTGCATCCGCCTATTACAGCCAGCTAGTGTCTATAGCAACATTATTTTTTTTTCTATGAAATGCATCTCCCTGCTTTTGTCCAGCTGGTGACAAACTTTTTGGCCAACCCCCTCCTTGGGGTGGCCTCCCTGATCTCCCAGGCAGATCTGATGGCTGTTTTCCCACAACCCTCTGCTATCCTGGAGCCCTGTTGATGTGGTGGTGAGGTCTACACACATCTTTTGTACTGTGCGTATTCAACCACCATAGTATACACACATAAAACCAAGATGGTGTTTCTTACACGGTATGATAATTAATCTTAATCTATTTCCCACACTGAGCCGTGAGCTCAGGCAGGGTAAGGGCCATAGATTTTCAACTTGATACTCCAAAAACATGGTATGGTACATTTCTGCACATATACAGGATCAAAGTTTGTGAACTACTATAAGATTAGCACACTGTTTTTTCAAAATAATGACCACTCATTTTTTATATCATATTAAGCCCTAACGTTCAAGATGTGGCATCTACCCTAACACTGTTTTCCTACTCAAATCTTTTCTGGGTGTGTGGAAACTTTTTTTTTAATGGCTGCTGATATTTCTTTTCCAATGGAGGGATATTCATCAGTTTAACTCTCCTGGGCTCTGCTCCTACTCCTTCCCACCCGGAGGCGAAGGGACAAATTCCCTTTTTAAAATGTTCTTTTCTTTTTTTAATCGACCTTTAACAATTGTACATATTTGTGGGGTCCACAGTGATGTTTCGATGCACATAATGTGTAGTGATCGGATGAGGTAGTAGCACATCCGTCATCTCGAACACTCGTCATCCCTTTGTGCCGGGAACATTCACTGTCCCGATGAGTCGTTTTGGGACCAGGACCTGCATGCATGTCGCTCACCTCCTCTCCTCTTCCTTCACTTTGGGTGATACCCACTCACCGGACACACACCTGGTTCGCTTCTCCACGCTGCGTAGCCAGGCTTGTCTGGGGCTGCCGGTGACCGGCTGGGGAAATCCGCCTGATGCCGGCGTGTGGAGGTTGGTGGCTGACTGATGGCACAGACCCTAACCACACCACAGTCTACACTTTAGCCTTAGCAAAAGTAAAAGCGTGTCTTGATCTCCGTTTTCCTTGTCTCTTTACTGTTCCAAATTTAGGTGCAGAAAAGTGGTCCACAGACCCCGGCTTGTGAAGCTTTCCTCCAACACTGAAGTTAGAAGTTTCCTCCCTCGGAAATTCTGCAGTGTCAGAAGGTAACACTCTCATGAAGGGGTTTTATTTAATATTTGTCTGTGAGTCGTTTCTCCCTGATAACACCACTAGCAGCAGGAGAGTAGAAATAAACCACTTTTTCCTCCTGCATGTCCTTTACAGTCTCTGGCGGGTCGTGGACACTTTAAAATTTGAGCACATTTACGTATTTTCTGACTTCATCTTTTCCTCGTCCCAAGGATATTGATGCTCTTTTATGTGTTCATCTGCATGTTTAAATGTTAAATGTTAAATAATATACAAATATAATTCTCATTACTTTATATAAGAATGAGAAGAATCTTTTAAAACATAGTTACATCTACACGGTAGCCTCAGTAACATTTTACTGAAATAATTTTTCATTTAGTTCTAAATTTGCTGGCATTTGTTATAAAATTTTTTTCTTCCTGTTATAAAATAGCCTAATGTACTATAAAGTATCACTAAGTGATATAACGTGTGGAAAGTCCTGTGTAGGCTGTCGGACGCAATCTATTTACACCATTCTGTCATTAAGAGAAGTTTTCAGAAGCAATTTACTCTGAAGATTATTTGGCCTTTAATCATATTTTCTAAACGACTAGAAAAACAGAGAACTGTAAGATTGTCTTTTTCTTTACCATACCCTATTTTCTTCCCTGCATGCTAGTAAGTCTCCATTCGGTCTCTGTTTTTCTTCTCTTTTGTAGGTGACATATTCTTACCAGTTAATCATGCACAGTCAGCTGGGGAGATTGCTGCTTTAAGGCTAAATTCATCAGCATGGTGGTTATGGTATTTTGGTGATTTATGGATGTTTATGACTCACGTATGGATACAAACGAGGGCTGTCACCATGCCATCGCCTTCCTTTCCAGGTCACCGTCGTGCCTTCCCATCCGTGAACCGAGCCAAATAGACAAAAATCCATAATTGCAAAACCTATCACACCTCCAGCAGGAAAGAACCCATGACAGACAGCCCCGGCAGGCTTAGGTAAACCAGCACACCACGGTGGCACAGACGGCTTTGAACTGCATCGCTTCCAGAACAGAAATCAATAAGATACGTAGACGTTCTCATTACACGCACGTCCATCATTAGGAGGCAGGTTGTTCACTTCTGTCTCGGGCTCCCATTTGCCAGGAGAGACCCTGAAAAAGAGCTGCTGACAGGAGGAGGGGCTGGGGAACCAAAGTATGAACATCCCTGTACGCTGAACTGTTCACACTCATTAGTCCTTAGGTCCGCATTATTGGACGAGGCTCGGATGGTGACGAGGCAGCTTACAGGCATCTGGAAAAAATGCCAGCCCAAACCCAGGCTGTGAAACCATCACGTGTTGACAAGGATATAGCCACAAGCTGGAGGAGACATGATAGAAATGGTCCTTGGCCCATGATGTAGGTATCGTACTTGGGATAGTCAATGAGGAAAATTATTGAAAATATCAACCTGTTATATCTAATCTATTATTTCAATACTGTTGTCTAGAGCAGAATAAAAATGAAAAAAAACAAATGACTACTCATAATTGAAAGCAATGTTAAGGAACACATCATGATTTATATTAAATGAAAATATTTTTCATCGCTAAATTGAATAAGCATCATGTTTTAAAGGGATTAAATATACTCCTAACTGCCAAATTTCTATCAATCATACTAAAAATAGATTATGAATATACACACTTAAAACAGCCAATGTTAATTATTTAAATTATAAAAGTAATTATTATAGAACTTTATTCTTAAAAATAGCATATCATATTGAAGTTACCTATATGTATTATAGTCGTTAACATTATACTAAATAATTTGTTTATTTCTAAAATAATATAATGTAGAAATTTTTAATTCAGATTATATAAAAAAATGGCCCTCCTGTGGTTGAGTAACAGTCTTAACTGATTTAATGTGTAAAAAATTCCTTTGTAAATTGTGATATGCAATTCAAGTGTAACCTTTAAAAAAAATAAAATTAAAGTGTTTTAAAAAGTTTAGGTTTCAGATATCCCAAAGATTATCTGGCATTAAGGTCTTAGAAGACACATCCATCCCCCAAAAATATAGCAAAGTAGGCTGACTCAATTTTTCCAAAATACATAGTCTTAATTGTTAATATATGTTTAAGACTTTTAATAATTAAAAGATTAAGGTGATTATAAAATAATACCATGATTTCAAAGTTCAAGTAAATATAGTTTTATATGTTCACACTTGACTCATTTCTCATTTTCCTCATTTTTCTGTTTTTTCTCCTTGCCTTTAGACATTATACCTTTAACTATTTCCCTCCAGATTTTGATCATGTCTGTAATGTGTGATAATTTCATGTTCACTCTGAGGAAATGAAGAACATCTTTGACTCAACTAATGGATTGCATCATCATGACAGGACAATGATCTGACAGACATTTGCCAGTATAGTTTGAGGACGTCGAATTCCGTCCATGACCAAAAGCACGAAAGCTGACCAGGACACTTAGGTACAGAAGAGGCCTCGTGGAGCCTCCACCTGGGGGACGGGGCTTCCTGTCTCACACAGCCTCAGGCAACCTGTGCCAGCCATGAGCACGCCTGCATGAACTAGAGATTCCAGTGGATGCAAAACATCTGGCCTCTGATCCTCATGAGTTCTTTGTACATTGCTAGCCTCTGGGGAGAGTCTGGACTGAAAAAACCACCCAGGCAATAACCCCACAGCTCAGAGCGTGCCCAGAGTGTTTGAGAAAAATCACCTATTGCATATAATGTACACTATTTGGGTGATGGGTACACAAAAAGCCCAGATTTCACCACTATACAATATACACATGTAATGGAACTCAACTTGTACACCCTAAATCTGCAGAAATAAAAAGAAAAATAAATATGTATTAGTCTGCTAGGGCTGCATAACAAAGTACCGCAGAATGAGTGGCTTACACAACAGAGATGTATTGTCTCACCGTTCCGGAGGCTGGAAGTCCAAGGTCAAGGCGTTGGCAGAGGCGGTTCTGTCTGAGGCCGTTTGGGAGAATCTGTTCATGCCTCTCTCCTAGCTTCCGGTGGTTTGCGGAAATCTTTGGGGCTCTACATATCACCCCAACCTCTGCCTTTATGGTCACCTGGCATTCTCCCTGGTAGTGTGTCTGCGTCCAAATTCTCACTCTCTGTGACACCAGTAATATGGGATTAGGGACCCACTCCATACCCAGTGCAACCTCATTTTAACTTTATTACATTATTTGCAATGCTACTATTTCCAAATAAGTCACACTCTGAGGTCCCGGAGGCTGGAACTTCAGCATATAAATTTTGCGGGATATAATTCAGCTCATTAACAGAATACCCGGGAGGCCAGTGGCTCTGGAGCACCATGAATGGGAGTGGTGGGGGATGAGGTCAGAGAAATAACTGCTACCAGATCATTCAGAGCCTGTGCGACATCATAACACCTTTTCCTCTAAATAACACCGGATCTGAACAGCAGAGCTCCCCGCTGTGGGGAGCCAGAGCCCTGAACCCCACCCCAGTGTCAAGGCAGGATGCCCTCCGCGCCAGGAGGTGGCAGCAGAGGGCAGGTGTACCCAGGATCCCTCACTGCCCTCAGGGATGCCGGGACACAGCACCACCCGGGGCTGGGAGCCCAGGAAAGGCCTGAAGTCCGTCAGCTGGAGCCACGGGAGGAGGAGGAGGAGCCAGCAGGAGGAGGAGGCCGGGGAGGAGGTCCAGGCCCGTGTCGGCAGCTACCATGATGGGAAACCACTGCGACACGCGGTATTGGGGGGAAGCTCTGACGTCCAGGAGAAGGGCGGTGCTTCCCTGGCTCCCCGCTCACCTCATCCACCCCCGAGCCGGAAGAGAAGTCCTCATAGTGACAGGAAAAGCGGGACGTGGCTCCTCGCTGCCTCTCTGCCGCTCTGGGTCCCGCTGCAGCGCTCCAGGCCCCTCCATGGCTGCCCTGCTCGCGTGATCCTGATTGGATGTTATAGCTCGTTGTTGATTGGATGTTATAGCTTGTTGCTGATTGGCTGTTAATGCTTGTTGCTGATTGGACGCTTTTTGAGTCCTACCAAAGGTATAAAAGCAGGAGGAGCCGGGGAACGGGGGTCAGAAGAAGGCTAAGGGTGGAGAGGGAATAAAGACAGTTCTCCGCGTCTCTCTCCGCATCCCGCCAGGTTATTTCTAGCATCAAGAGCTGTTAACACTTAAGAGCTGTTTAACACTACCAAGAGCTGTTAACACTTGCCAAAACAATAGTAGTCAAGGTGAGCAAGAAAGGGGGTCTAAGCACACAATTAGGGCAAGGTAACGCGTGGTAGGACATCTGAGAATGGGAAGAAAACAGGAAGGCCTGAGGGGTGGTCTTTCGGCCTCCGTGGCCTCTCCCCACGTCCTCAGGTGGCGTCTCTCACCGGGCACTGGCCTCGCGCAGGCAGGGCAGGGTCTAGGCCCAGGACTGTCCTCCGCAGGGGAGAAGGCCTGGCTGGCAGCACCTGACAGGGCTTCCCGTGGTTTGCCTGTCCCTGCCCCTTTCCATCTTCAGAGCGCTGAGTCCACAGGTCAGGATCGGAGGCCCTAGGACTATGGGGAGTTGAGGCTCAGACGGGGAGGCAAGAGGGCCCCTCCCAGCTCGGCTGGGCTCGCCCACCAGGGCAAGAGGGGTGCGGAGCCCAAGCCCCACCTGTCACAAAGAGGAGTCCTTTGCCAGAGCGCCCTCTCAGCACTTTATCCCTGTTAGGGACCGATGGGGAGTGGCTGAGCTATCAGTCACACAACTGACGGGGAATTCAGGGATTCAGCAGCCTAATCCGATTCATTTTCATGAGGAATAAGCCAGGGGTCCGAGCTGAAGGTCAGGGCCGCATTCTGAGGCCTGAGCCAGGCCATGGCCAGGGCTGGGGCAGGACGCAGCCCACAGGCACCTCACAGGAGGGGAATCAGCCTGAAGGATGAGGAAACAGAGTGCAGCTCTTCAAAAGAGGATATTTCACTTTGAGAAGATGCAGTAGACTGTCTTGGTGCTACACCCTAAGTCCTGGAGAAGAAAGAAAAAACCTCCATGTTAGTACTGGGAAAGTAACCCAAGTCTGTTTCCGTGATGTGCCTGGGGGAGAGACCTCCCTAGACACCGCCCAGCGTGAAAATAGCATCTGTCTTGGCACCGGCAAGAGCAGAAATAACCAAGACTATCGATCCTTCCTCCTTAGACCACAAGCCGATCATCAGGTGGAGAGAGAGAGCAGTTTGCCCACTTGGGTGTTGCAGTTAGACACTGTCTGGGAGGTTTCATCCTTCCTCAGAGGCAGCCGTGGGGATGAGGAGAAACGACAAAGACCAGCAAGGGATGCATGCTGCTGGCACTTGCCACGCTGGTGCACCGAGACGTTTGCGATGCAAGGAGCCACTGGGCTCCACTGAACACGACTCCCTGAGCACCGCGCCCTCCTCGCTCATGCACGGCAGATTGGAGGTGGCCAGGGACGGGAGGGAATGCGACAGGCCTGACTAATATTCTACAAAAAAAAATACCGAAGGCAGCTTATGCTCAATGAGAGAGACTGTCAATTTTCAGCCTTCTCTACTACATCCTGTGGCATTCGATTTGGAATAGAAAAGAAAATACAAAAGAAAAGGTCACTGTGAGTCTTCTGAGTGTTTGATTCACCCACCAGAAGCAACAAAGAGCAATCCACAGGCGTCCTCTCCCTGTGACCGTGGTTCAGACCTGCCCCAGGTCCTTCTCGGGCTGAGGTCACAGCAGCGTCCTGCGGACCACCTTGAGAGCTGCTGGCTGGAGAGTATATTATGGAATAATGATGTTTCCCGAAACCAGCGTGATGCAGTTTTGTCTCTGACAACATGTTGTGTGCATAGTCACTGTTCAATGACCACTCATTTTCTCCTCCATAGTCCGCATGTGTGTGCTGCACAGATTCCTGCTCTCGGATATAAACTGTGTAACACGTGCACACATACATGCACACACATGCACACACCCATACACCACACACAGACACACACAGACTCAGTTCTCTTCAAGGAGCGTATAAGTGGTTGGTGATTATCAGAATTAATCAGTATCATATTAAATCAGTTCCATTTCCAAACTTATGTTTCAGTCAAATCCCTTAAAAAAGCTCATATTAGACATAAAAATTCCTTTTCAGAAAGAAAAAATCACTGATAGTTTTAAGCAGATTTTCATTATTTATAATTCTTTCATTTGGAGAAAAACTGCCTTTATTTAAAACCAGTCTGTCTAGATCTCCAAGATCCTTGGACCGGCGGTTCTGAGAACACACCGTGAGCCTGAGCCTGCGTGGGTCCCGCAGTGGAGAGAGGGAAGGAGAGGGGAGAACGCTGGAAACAGAACTGTTTGGGCCCCCTGGGACATGCTAGTCTTTGCTTTCCAATCTGCAAGCTTAAAGTTACAAATGTATCACAGGGCGTGTTGATGTGAAGAAATGCCTTACTTTTCAAATAAAAGCATTTAATGGAAAGTACTTAGACATGACCAATGTTTGGGGTGTATTTTTACCGAGCAATTAAAGTGAAACGTGGTCAGAGGACAAAAATGACTGTTTCCCAGTTGCAACCTGAAAGCACTAGGACTTGCGTCCTTGTCAAGATATGTGGCCTTTGTAGCCACCACCAAATGAAAGCACTCGCAGGGTCACCTGCCACTGTGCTCACTCCCTTCCTCCTGAGGACAGGCGCGGGCTCCCGGGCACGCACTCGCTCCAGCCATCTGCGCACGGCTGCAGCCTGCCCCATGTGCTAGTGAGCGAGGACTGACCAGCCCCAGCGCAACTACTAGTGATCTGCTGTTCCTGTCGTGTGCTGACCGCATGCCCTTCGCCACTGCTGCACAAAATGCTTGTGTCTCCTCTCACCAGCTCTTCCACGTTCCAGGCTCGAAGTCCTTTCAGGCAGTCTGTGGGAGTCCATGGGCCCCTTCTTAGAAATCGTGTTTTTAAAATCATTAGCGAGAACTGCGTGACTACAGAGGAAATCGATGACACTGGACGGCAGTTCAGTCTGCACCACCCTTGGTGGTCCATGTGCAAAGGAACGGTTCACAGTGACTTTATTATTTTTTATTTTTTTAGTAACCATGGAAACCCATTTCAAATTACTTTACACTGCCGCTCTCAGTTTTGTCTCCCATACTCTTGCCAGAGGTAAGAGAGTTCATCAGAGAATGTACATGAGTCAAGAATAAACGCAGAGTGCGCTGTGCTGGCCAAAGTGAAGGTGACATGACGCTGTCTGGTGCCTCCTAACAAGCCCAGACCACAGACAGCTCCAGTCCGGAGCCCCCGACAAGCAGGTACAATCCGCAAGGCAGCACACCTGCCCCGGGGGTGGCACGGGACGCACTCCCACCTGCACCCGGCCGTGGCTCTCGACGACTGCTTTCTCCTAACCACGTTTATGCTCACGTAGTAATATAATGTGGAGCAGCAGTAGCGTGGCCGAGGGACCTACTGGAGCTTCTGGAACATCTTCATTATTCGCTAAGACCGAGCGCCTCTAAGGGTATTTCAGGTTTGAATGCAAAACAGCCTGGGCCATCGTGGAGATGCAATAATTACTTTTTGAATGATGAATGTAGAGCCTTTTACAGTACAGAGAGATTCACCGATTTTACCGGAATGCACAAAAATGTGTGCCCTCTATCGAACTGACCAAACGACCTATATGGTTACAGTGGCTGGTGCTTAAAAAAATCACATATACATGCTTACATATACATCTCATTACCTGAGCCTTGTTAAATTTCTCACTAATTTTTTTAAAGAACGTGACAGAGAGCCCCGGTCTGCAGCTTTTAAGACAAAAGAAAGTTCACACTTCTGGTTAATATCACAGGGACTAATAGAACCCAAAAATATTTCAGATTTTTCAAGATTGATTTGTTCAGAAATTTTTAATTTCCTTAGCTTTGTTGTCTATCAGATATAAGCAGGAAAAAAAAAAAGAAGAGAAAGATCTCCAGTAGATGAATAAAAATGCAACAGAAATGAAGATTCTCCTCTACCATGAATGCTACCTGTGTAATTAAGAGGAAGAATAAGAACCACCTTCTTTTATGTAAATTTTGAACATAAAGGATCAGTTATTTTTCATGTACAATATATCTCCTCCTACATCCATAATTATTGACCCTGACACTTAATGTACTACTTGAACCTAACCTAGGATTACCTAGAAATTTTCCTATTTTATAGCTTTTTATTCTTAATAATTCTAAAATGTCAGGTCTATCTCTTGAGAGAGCTTTAAAGTGCTCTTTAACTAGAGGTAGGAAGATGATTTAAATTTTAGACTCTAAAAATAATTATTAAATTTCCTTCCAACGTATGATTCTATGGCATTCTGCTTCGCTCTTAAAATAAAATATAGCTGATTACCATCAGCTAAATTTTATTTTTAGAGCTTCCCTGAAAATAGAAAAAAAAATAGTTTAAAAAAATTTTTAAATTTCTAAAAAGAAAAACTATTATAGAATTATAGTTAGAATTAAGTTGGAGATGATTTTCTGTTAGTTCCATGAAATGGGTTTTATTAAATATCAATTTACCCCTTTCAAACTATACTGATGAATCCGTATTACTAACTGTTTATTTCTGAGGTTGGATGCTTTGGGTTACACATAATAGAAGCTATGGCCCGGAGCGCTTTAAACACAGGGTGTTTATTGTTTATTAATGCAAGGCTGGGTGAGCCTCACGGTGCCACGAGGACGGGGCTCGACCTCAGGCGTGGTTTTCACGAAACACCCAGCAGAACTTCTCCTCCCTCTGTCTTTTCATGGTGAACAGTCTCTCCCAGGGGCCCCAGAGCCCTTCCCCTGCGTATCACTGGCCAGAACTGGATTTCATGCTCCAAAGTAGTCATGGCAACAGGAAGGGAGATGGCCAGGGTGGGGCTGACGCAATCAGGTCTGGTCCCCCAGGCCCGGGCACACTGTCACTGGGGTCACTTCGGGATTCCACTGGCAAGGAAAGAGTAAGGGAATCCAGCAGTCTCCATCCCTTTAGGGCACCCGGGCTGAGTCCACGTCTTTGCTACTGTGAATCGTGCTGCGATAAACACTTAAGTGCTGGTGCTTTTTGATACCATGGTTTCTTGTCCTCTGAATAGATGCCCACTAGTGAGATTGCAGGATTGAACAGTAGATTTATTTTTAGTTCTTCGAGAAATCTCCATACAGCTTTCTGCAGAGGTTGTACTAAGTTACATTTCCCCCCCCCCCCAGCGGTGTGTAAGCATCCTCTTTTCGTCTGCACCAACACCTATTGGGTTTTTGTTTTTTTGGGGTTTTTTTTGACATTTTAATAGTGGCCATTCTGACTGGGGTAAGGTGCTATCTCATTGTGATTTTAATTTGCATTTCCCTGGTGATGAGTGACGTTGAGCATTTTTTCATATGTTTGTTGGCCACTTGTTATATATACATTTTTAAAATCTTTTTTAAAAATGGTGCGTACACTTACCAAGGTGACAATGAAGAAACGGAGGCTATAAGAAATCCAGTGATTTGCCCGAAGAGCTCTGCCGAGGTCACGGTGTTCATGAGCTGCCAGGTCTCACTGAGGCCTGTTGGGTCCAAAGCCTCCACCCAGCCATGCAGTCTCGACACGGCAACACGGGGACAAACAGTGAGCCAGGCCACCGGGCCAACAAGCCACCGACGCCAGGCGCTACTTGCCGAGATACGGTTAGAGTTTCGACATTTTCTTGGGAAAAGATGCTCAGGTGTATCTTCAGTATATCCTCCAAAAATGAGTATGTTTGGGTCCAAAGAAAAACTCTCCCTGAGGTTGAGATGACAGGGACCATCAGTTCTAGAGAAGAGAAAATACTACCCTTTCTCGTCTCTGCACAAACCGGTGCTGAGGCCAGCGCAGGTCATACGTCACAGGTGGCATCTTTGTGATGATTTGAGAGCCTCGTAATTGTTTATTGACTCATGCCCAGCCTTGCTTCGCTTCTGCTGTGGGAGAAACTATTTTTTCTGTAATTTAGTGGTAAATGATTTTTGAATAATGAGAACTTGGAGGGAAGAAAGAGGAAGTTATATGAAGCGAGGCGAATAATTGAAGATGTTCATAGTACTAGTCATTTTTCTTCAGAAATAGCACCTGCTGAATTCCCGCTCCTTTTTTTTTTTTT
>VBSM01000483.1:41445963-41496361 GCA_008086735.1 Cheirogaleus medius
CGCCTCGGCCTCCCAGAGTGCCAGGATTACAGGCGTGAGCCACCTCGCCCGGCCGGTTATATCCCTTTTAAATCAGCTAAAATTTGCCCTGGCTCATGGGAGTTGTTTGTATGATATTCTGACTTGTTTTAAAAACAAACTAGTAGAAAACAGTTTGAGGATCCCTCCAAGTACTAGACATGGAATTACCTTATGACCAGGAATACACCTAAGAGAAATTAAAATGTTATGTGCACACAAAAACTCGCACATGATGTTCATAGCAGCATTATTCATGATAGCCAAAAAATGGGAACAACCTAAGTGGGCCTCAACTGATGAATAAATAAACAAAATGCGGTGTGTCCTTACAATGGAATATTATTCGGCAATAAAAAGAATGAAGTACTGATAAACGCTACAACATAGGTGGACCTTAAGACACTATGCCAAGTGAAAGAAGCCAGTCACAAAAGCCCACATATTGAGTTATTCCATTTATATGAAATGTCCAGAATGAGCAAATCCATAAAGACAGACAGGAGATGGGTGCTTGCCTTGGGCTGGGGGTGGAGGCAGGCAGTCGGGGGAACAGGTGGTGACTGCCACTGTGGGCGGGGCTTCTCTGCAGAGCACTGCCACGTCTACAATGCGGCGGTGGGTGCACAACTCTGCGAGCGAACTAAAAAATCCCTGACCCGTACACATTCAAGGGGTGAACTGTACGACATGCAATAAAGCTGTAAAAAAACGTGCCTAGTACACTTCTGTCAGGTTTCCTCATTTGGTCTTCAGGATTGACTTTGTCAAAAGACCTGGGTTCAGATCTCAGCTCTGTCACTGAGCAGTGCGTGGGCAATCACTCAGTCCCTCTGCTGCTGCCGTTGCTGCTGCCTCCTTTTATGCAAAGTGAGGTTCCCACTAGCTGATTTGAAATCAAGTCCAATTCCATGAACTAGCGTTATTTTGATCTTTACTTTCATAAGGGCAGAATGAAGAAAAACGCTTCGTAATATAGACAGATCGGGGTGTTACACCTTACGTTGCTCTGACTGTCTCAGGCGTCGGGAGAGGAGGGCGTGCTTTTGCTGAGAGCAGCCTTCCAACTGAGAAGAGCCTGAGCTCGCATTCCTCACACGGCTCAAACAGTGTCCAGGTGTCTGTTCACCAACTAGCTTGCAAGATAGTCAAAAGCTTCGCTTTTTAGAAATCTACTCTAATATAGACCTGACAACTCCTTGTCCTAATACCATCTGACTTTATAGAACCTATAGAATTGTGGAACTCGAGTTGGAAATATTTTATCGTGCTCTACATTTATATATTCCCTAGATTGTAGAATCTATCCTTTTTTATACATCTGCTAAAATATAAAGCTCATTGTCAAGTGGGTAAACTAATATTTCATTTGAGATGTCAGTTGCTCATTTTGACAATTTAAAAGATGAGAAAAGAACATTTCCCCGGGCTGTAAACTTAGCCATTTAGCTTGTTATAAACTGGCAGTTTCCTCAGCTCCTTGTTCCCACTCTTACCTCGTCCTCTTCTACCAAAGCAAAAAGAAGTCTAGAAGCAAAGACAGAGAGAACTTATTTGAATGAGGCTCTGGAATCACATCGCCTGTGTCTCCTTCCATTCTTCATTCTCCAGGTGCCCGTAACCTGAGACACAGGGTGGGAACCCTAAGATACTGTCCCATAGTACATATCTCACCTGCAGAGAGGCCAAACCAGGCTGTTGAGACGCAAGTCCCAAGGATGTATCCATCTAATATGTAAATGAAAACAAAACAAGGCTAACAGTGACACCAATGGAGTGGTTCCGGTTTTCGTTCCATCTATTGGTTAGGCTCTAAGTCATTGCTGCAGGAGGTCATATCTCTAAGTGGCAAAGTGATGACTGGGGATTTTGTGTATTTAAAATGTCACTGTCAAGAAGATGCACAGGCGTACCTGCTGTAAATCGTGGAACAAGACTGAAAGCGAACACGGCACACCCTTTTTGCCATACACAATAAAGGTTCCTTTTCTCAAGCTGCGGGAATCATTGTTTGAAAACCTCTTCAAGGCAAGCTGGGAAGCATGTTTGGAAAACAAAGGGCTTTTTAATTGCTGCTGACATGAATGAACTCCCTGAAACAGCAGCTGTGTCTTGAGATTACATTGCAGGGCATGTGAGCAGGATGCAAAGCATCCACATCAAAAGACAAAGCCAAAGAAGCCTTTTGTTGATTCTGAAAACAATTCCCAAGACTGGGATGCCGAATTTCAATTCCTGCAGGATGCAGCAATCATATGTTTACAGAACAAAATTGAGAAGCAACCTGTATTTGCAGTGGCTGATAAGAAACCAAATCCAGATAGATGGTTGGATAGGAACAAGACGTCAGCTGGCAAGGTTATACCTGAGCACAGCCTGAGAGTCGGTTAGTGGCAATGACATTGGGCTATTAAAATGTTGTCCCAGGAGATTATTTCCTTTCGGTCTTTCTGTTCACAGAGTGCCTGCTGCTGGGTATAAATTATGGACAAAAGAACTCATTTGGAGAAATGTTGACCCAGTCATACTTCATAGGTTTATTACCACCCTGAGAGAAATGAACCTTGTGAAATTGTATCTGCTGAACTACAACCAAGATCCTTTCGAAGACAGACCCCAAGGGGAAGGAGGAGAAGGTCAAGGTTGAGAAAGAGGAAGACCAAGCGCACTTAAGGAGGGAAGAAGAGGACCAGGGAGAGAGGGATTTCGTGAAAGGACCAATGGATCTGACACCAAGGGAACCATTATAATACTATTTCTATAATTGCATTCATCAAGCAGCTTTACTTTAGACATTTTAGTCTTCAGGGTATTTCCACCAAAAGTGCATGCAAAACGTGGGCAAAGTTCATTTTCCCATATCCTCCTCAGATCTTCAGAAGTCTCCATAAACTTAAAAGGTCAAGAACCGCAGCGTGGAAGGTGGAAGAAAGCGGCAGAGCTCTGATTCTCCTTCCAGGGTGTGGTGGGATCTATTTCCTTCCCTACACTGGGCTGGGACCGCTCAGACAGGAGGGAGCTTCAGGGAGGAGTGACTGCAGTTCCAGGCTCGGCCTGTAGGGGAACAGGTGTCTCCACCTGGGTCTGGAGGCCAGAGCTACTTTCCTGAAACCACTAGGTGTGAGATGCTGCGTGGAAACAAAGAGAAGCAAAAGGGCACAGACAGCTGAGTGGAGAAGCCGTCTCGAGGCGTATCCTACAGCCCCTGTCGCTGCCAGATTGATCAGAGATGAATCACCCAGCCTGGTCCTTCCAGAATCCCAACCCACAATATCATGAATGAAAACAGAATGGTTGCATGAAATCATGAAATTCAGGTGTTAGTTGCTTTAGATCAAGAGTTAATCATAACACATTGGAGGTTTTTTTTTTAGCAGTCAAGAATTTTGTATACAACTCAGAGTTTTTGGATAGTCTATGAAATTATAAACTAACACACAATGCTAAGCCAAAATGTTTAATAACGTGTTCCTATACAATTTCCACCCATCATGTTGTTTACTAATGAAGCACTTAACACTTTGGGAAAAAAAATCTTACCAAAAAAAAAATATATATATATGTAAACAAATCAAACAAGACCTTCAAACAACCTTTCGTCAATGAAAAATGATGTTTTACATCATGGCTAATTTCTTACTAGTCTTCTATCTAACTTCTTTGTATGTTCTGCTCACTGTTGTTTTTGTTCTTGACTGGGGATACCTTCTTATGTTCATTCATAGCTGTTGTAAAATGTTTTTGTTGTCAAATGACTCACAGATAAGATTCTTTCTTGAACAACCTGTAGATGCTTTACTGCTTATGAGACAGTTCTCATTTTATTTTTGCTAAAGATTGGTGTCAGTAATTTGTCAATACAAGGGAATCTAAAATCCTGATCTTCTTTTACTTGTTCAAATTTAGATCCTATTAATTCTCTATTATTTCATAGGACATTTTCCTTTCTCATCACTTTGAGACAAAAGGAAATGTTAACAATGTAAGTCTTAACCTGATTAAAGTGAATACATTTCCCTACAATTTCCTATCCTCCCACTTACCTCGAATGAAAACTTTGGAAGTCCCATAACTTTTGGATCAATCCTAAGTAATTACAAGTCCTACAGGCAATTTAAACTTCAATTATGATTTCAATTAAAAATTATTTAATATATTATCTAATTCATATAGCAATCAAAACTCCATACTTATATTAATACTCAATTTATTAAAAGTCTGCTGTTAGCAAGAAACCTGTAGACATCTTTCTGGCATCTTTTTTTCTTCCCACCAATTGTGTGTTTTAGCCTGCTCACCTTGGTTCCCACACTCTGCAATTATTTTAGAGAGAGTGGGTGATGGAGGAGGGAGAGGTAGTGAAGTCGAGTTCTCACTTCACCAGTACTATTGAAAGTTTTCTTCTTGCTTTCTAGATCTGGCGGATTTTTACAGCTTACTCTTTCTTTCATGAGTGCTTGCACATATTCTTAAGAAATTCCTTTATTTCTACACTTCCCTTGATGTGGATCATGCACGTTCCTCTGGTTCGTGTTTCGGCAGCCCCCGAAAAATCCATGAGTCTGCTCCAGCTCCTTCTGTTGGGGTCCCATGTCCCCTCCAGAGTTCTCATTAAAATGAGATCTAAGACCACTCCATGCCGCACCTCCCATGACCATAGATAGACAGGGACAGAAATTGTTTTAAAAACTCCATATTGCCAGCCTTCTTTTTATATAGTCTATTTTCTTCTTTTATCTGACCATGACAACTTGGACACCTAATTAGATAATAATATAATGCAATTCCTTTCCAACCATGAAACAACAAACAGGGGTTCTCATTTGACTCTGAGCTTATCTGTCCTGGCAAAGTATACATTCGCGAGGCCATTGCCTAACTAAATCCCTGGCACAGGGCTGAGTACATAGTAAGCAGTCAAAAAATAATTTTTACATGTTGAATAGGTGCCATATGATCAATTTTCCTCAGGATTCACCATCAAAACTTCATTTTAAATGGGCAAGTTAAAGATTATTGTCCTAAAACACTGATGGATTACTTTTGCTTTTAAGGAGCAGCAAATACAAACTTCATTTAAGTTTACCAGGACTCAATCCAAGCATTGCACTGGAGCTTTCCGAATAACATTGCACTAGAGCTTTCCAAAAGCAATATTGCATTAATGACACTTTGCCTTTAATCCTATTGTTAAAAACGAGTGGAAGTCCTTTGGATGTAGAAGACTAGGAGTGGAATATAGAAGACATAAAATATATCTGGCTTACAGATACACATCCATACAATTTCAATACTCATTTCCCTTCACGTAAGCTCAACTGGCCTCAGTTTTTAAACATGTAGTCATCAAAGATGACACAATGCATAAAAATGTGATAGCTGGCAACACAGAATGAGACCAAATTTTAGTCTGTTGGTTTTATTTCCCTCCATTCTCTGTAGACTCATGTCCCTTGCTCTCTTGTCCCAATGCACAGCCTTAAGATGTGCATAGTTCCCTGTATACATCCTATTCTATCACACTTACGTCACCTTCCTGAATTTAACACTCCCGTCACCATTCTTTGAGGACTATAACAAACAAAACATCCTGGTGTGGAAACACCGGAGCATTCTTAACATGGCTTTCAACAAAACAATTTTAAATCCCTGTGTGTTGACTGCCATCTAGAGAACACTCGAGATATTGAACTTAACCAAGGTAATCGAGCGTCTTCAGGGGGTTATTCTTCCCTAACCATTTGACAAAAGCCATAAGGAAAGGCATTTTAAACAGTAAACGTAGAAAAGAGTTAAATGTTGTATGTTGTCTTCAGATGACGCCATTAATATGTTTTTCAAAAAGCAATAGGCAGCAATTGTATTCTGTTTCTAAAGAGAAATGATACTATTAGTGATGGCAATCTGCTTGTCTTTGAATTTATTTTATGGATTCCTCATGAAAATATACATCAAGGTAATAGAGTTATTATTGCTGAATATTTGCAAAGTTGTAATTAAAATTGAGTAGTTGTTCCCATTAAATTCTCCAGCTTGTTTGTGGTTTATTTCCTCCCGGTATTTCAGTTTTCGTCTTAAAACAGATGTCTGAACCTCTCTACGCTGTTCTTGTAATATTAATACTGATATTACTAGACAAGAAGTTTCTCTAGCTTTGCATCATACAATTCCCTCTTAGCAATTATACCACGCAGTAGTTTGAGAAAAACGCGGAAGTCACAAGAAATGTATACATAGTTTCCTTCAGAAAATCACCCTAAAATTTTCTCAGTTATATGCATCAAATATGTTGCTCTTTGCTGTCCTCTACTATCAAGAAATCTAAAAGAATTGGTAAACATCATTGTCTTTTCCATTGCTCTTGGAGTTATCTGTCACTCAAGTGCCAATGAGTCAAAATTTGAGCTCATTAAAATTCCCAACCATTTCTACAACAGGATTTTTGTTTGTCCCAGCTTTCAAATAGTGGTGATGAGAGTGTTAAATTCAGAAAACTGGCAAAACTGAAATACAATAGGATGAACACAGAGAATAATTAACATCTTAAGACTTTACAGTGGGACAAGGACACAAGCGATGGGAAGTGTCCATAGAACAGAAATGGAAACCCACAGACCAAATGTCCGTCCCATTCCATGTTGCTGGGTATTATCTTTTTGTGCACTACTTCCTCTGTGAAGATGTCAGGTTTAAACACGGAGGCCAGATAAGCTAATGTGAAGGAGAATGAGTGTTTGAAAGCAAGTGGGAGCAAATGTGTGGCAAAAAGAAACCAATAAACTGTGAATATTCCATTCCCAGCTTCCTTGTCCAAAAGATTTTAACCCTTTTAAAAATACAATTATAAGGATAGCATTATTAAAGCAACATTAGCTTTGAAGAATTCAGGTGTGTGATTACTTATTTTTAGAATTGAGCACAAGTAAACCTAGGTGAAGCCTTGGTGCTTCCAATAGGAGTTCAGCAAACTCTTTCTTGGAGGTCCAGATAGTCACTATCTTTGGCTCTCAGGACAATAAGGTCACAACTTCCCAACTGCTAGTGCAGCTTGACTGCCACCATTGACGATATGTCAACAAATGGGTGTGGCTGTGTTCCAATAAAACTGGTAATATATTGACAAAAACAGGCAGCTGTAGTTTGCCAACTACTGTGTTAGGGCAGAGCCTTTAGAAAGGTCAGCAAGGTAGTATAGTAGGAAATCCAAGCCTTTGTTTTCTTCCCAAAGAACAAAAACCAGACAGTTATCCACAAATAAATACATTAATAATTCCAAACAAATTCAGGAGTCCGTTTGAAAAGTTACAGCTACCCAGTGGAAGAAAAACTCTGAGAATAACCACACAAAAAGGGGAAGCCCGAACAGTTTCATTTTGCCGGATCACCCCCTCCCACCTGCCAGTGCGGCACCGTTCAGCGTGGACGGGAAACACTCCCGCTCAGGGAAAGGGAGCGTGGGCGAACAACCATCTTGCTCAGCCTGTGAGGACACTGCCCAAAGGACTAGCTTCATTTCACCCCCCTCAGATCACTGAGGACACTGGCGTGGCTGACATGGCTGGAGACCCCTGGAAACAAAGACAGACAACGGTATCAGCCACACAATGGGAGCCACCACCGTCCCTCGTGGCCTGCTCTGCACAGGATCCATGCAGCCTTCTCCACTAAGGATCTCAGCAGCCTTCACCGCCACCGTGTGCTCCCATAGCCTTCATCACCAAGGACCCCATATCGTCTGCCATTGCCGACCCCGGCAGCTTGTTCCACAGAGAACCCCAGAAGATTTCACCAGTGAGAAAACCAACAGCGAACACAACACAGCCACAGCTGACCCCTTGAAGTTTTGCCACCGAGAACCCCAACTTCACAGTCTCCAGGGAGCTGAGTCATCGTCACCCTCCTTCTTTACCAACCCAGAGCTGCCCCAGCTACTGCCAGCATGAGGCTCCCAGGACAAGAAACCAGGCACGTGCACCATGCTTGTGCCCACAAGTGTCCCCAGGATCCCACCACAAGCCAGAGACACCTTCACCCTGCACATGCCCACAAATGACCCCTGCATCTGGGCTTGTGCATGCCACCAGCCACAGCCCCTACAGCTGAGCATGCACAAGCAGCATGTTCTGGCCGTGGTCACCAACCCACACTCTGGTGCTTGTGCTAGAGCTGAAGGGACCTGGAGGTGTGACAGCTGGTTCCTGTATTCATGCATGTGCATGCCTCTAGCTCCAGTCCCTACAGCTGTGCATGTGCACATAATGGCCCCATCCCTGTCACCAGCCCCCACTGCCATACACGTGTCCATAACTGGCCACTGCAACTTCACACTTGCTTACAGCCAACCGCATCCCCATAGCTGCACATGCCATTCCCAGTCACTGGCACTTGCCACCATGACTGGGCTTGCACCCTGCAGCCATGTACCAGCTTATTGCCAACTTGGGCCCTACAGCTATGCAGATACTTATAAGCAGTCTCACCCCTATTGCCAGTCCACTGTTGTCCCCTGCATTCACACATACACACTGCCAGCCCTGAGTTCTGTAGCCATGTGCACAAACACCACCAGCCCCCACTGCCATGTGTGGGTTCAGAATAAGCCCCAGCCCCTGCACCTGGCCCTGGCCCTTGTCACCTTGCATGTGTTTGCAACTTGACCCCACCACCATGCATATGGCTGTAGCCAGACCCCACAGCATAGTAAGTGTACAATGTCAGCTCCAGCCCCAAACATTGCCTGCCCTGGTCCCTTTCTGCTGGACCTGAGGATCTCTACAGGTCTCACAGCCACCAGAGTCCTCCTGTACCACTGGTTATCAAGGACTACGCAGTTTCCAGCATGATGAACCCAAGATGCCTGAGCCAATGAGATATCATGCCCCACCCCTTAGACCTGGAGATACCAAAGGCCCCAACACATGGTTCCCCACACCCCTAAAACCACACAAAGGAATGCTCCATCATGCTCTTCCCTACCTAAAGTGATTGTCTTTCCTTTCCAAAACCATTCTACAAAGTCTGAAAGAGGTGACTCCTTCTTCAAATATGCAGACATCTGTGCAAGACTATAATGATCATGAATAATCAGGGAAACACCACAACTGAAAGAACACAATAAACTTCCAATAAAATGCCCCAAAGAATTGGAGAACCACAATTTGCCTAATAAAAAATTAAAATAATGTTTCTAATGAAGATCAGTGAAAACACAGATAATTTAATAAAATCAGGATGACAATATAAGAACAAAATTAGAAGTTTGACAAGGAGATAGAAATAATAAAAAAAAAGAACTGAATAGAAATTCTGGAGCTAAAGAATGCAATACTGAACTAAAACAGCAATAGAGAGCTTCAACAGCAGACTAGATCAAGCAAAAAAGAGAATAAGCAAAACTGAAAACAGATCATTTGAAATCATCCAGTCAGAGGAGAAAAAGAAAAAAATAAAAATGAATGAAAAAAGTCTAAGTGATCTACAGAATACCATTAAGAGAGCTAATATTTGAATTATAGGAGTTTCAGAGGAGAAGAGAATGAGAAAAGAACAAAAGCTCATTTTAAAAAATAATGCCTGAAAATCTCCCAGATCTGGGGAAAGATGTGATTATCTAGGAACAGGAAGTTCAAAAGGCTCCAATTAGATTCAAGCTAAAGAAGACTTCACTTAGACATGTTACAATAAAACTGTCAAAAAATCAAGGATAAAGACATAATTTTGAAAGCAGAAAGAGAAAAAAAGCATATTACATACAAGGAAATGTCAATAAGGCTTTTACTGAATTTCTCAGCTGAAACTTTGAAGACCAGGAGAATGTGGGATAATATATTAAAAGTGCTGAAAGAAAAAAAATACCAACTAAGAATATTTTACCTAGTAAAACTGTCCTTCAGATATGAAGGAGAGATAAAGACTTTCCCAGACAAACAAAAGCTGAGTTCATCACCACTAGACCTCCCTTACAAAAAATACTAGAGGGAGTTCTTTAAGCTGAAATTTAAAAAAAAAAAAAAACAATAATTATAATATGAAAGCAAGTGAAAGTATGAAACTCACTGGTAAAAGTACATAGTCCAACTCAGTATACTACAATGCTGTAATGGTAGTGTATAATTTAGCATAAAGGTTAAAAGATAAAAGTATTAAAAAGAATGGTAGGTACAGTAACTTGTTAATGGATACGCAATATAAAAAAATAACCTGTGGCTTCAAAAACATAAAAGGGGGGGAGCAAAAGTGAAGAGCTTCTGTGTGTGATTAAATTTAAGTTGTTATCGTCTTACAATAGACTTCTATAACTATAAGATGTTTTACAAAGCCTTCATGGTAGCCATAAAACAAGAACATAAAGAAGATACACAAAAAATAAAGAGCAATGAATTAAAGAAAACTACTACAGAAAATAATCAAATCACAAAGGTAGACAGGAAAATATTTTAAGAAGTAACAAAGGACATATGAAATGGTCAAAAACAGCTAACAAAATGTCAATAGTTAAGTCCTTACATATCAATACAGTTGGCCCTCTATGTTCATGGGGTCCATGTCCATGCATTCAACCAACCAAGGATTGAAAATACTTGGAAAATAATTGGATGATTGTGTCTGTAATAAATATATACAGACTTTTTTCTTGTCATTATTTCCTGACAATACAGTATAATATATTAATATATATGTACCCAAAATTGGAGTACCTAAATCAAACACAAGAAATCAACATATAAAAAACAGTTAAGTGTCTATATACTATTAATAAAAACAAATGATCTGAAGAATTAGGAAAATTGATATGAAAAAGAATAAAATACTTAGGAATAAATTGAATTAAGGAGGTAAACATAAAAACCATAAAATAGTAATAAAAGAAATTAAATAAGACACAAATAAATGGAAAGATATCCCATGTTCATGGATTGAAAGAATTAATACTGTTAAAATGTCCCACTACCCAAAGCAATCTACAGACTCAATATAATCCCTATCCTTGAGGTCCCCTTCTGAGAGGCTTCTTCCTGCCCTGAGTGGTAGCTCTTTGTGTCAAAGAGCAATGGAGAAGCAATCAGAGAAGGAAGCCACCACCAAGCCTGGTGGAAGGCAGGGCAGGTGGGATACTGCAGGTCACTGGTGCACAGGCAGCGCACAGTGAGGACCGCATGATCCTGCTGCTCAGACTGAGAGCACAGACAAAACAACAACTCTTGGAATGTAAATCTATGGTTAATGCAAATGAAGAAAAAAAACTTCCAGTACAAATCATGCAAGAAAAGCAAATCGAAGCTAAAATTGAACACATGGAAAATGACATTGAAGAGATAAAAACAAGGTAAAAATTACCTTTAAAATGAAAAATCTTGCATTAGATAGGATGAAATTTCAACTGCCCTTAAAAGAAAAACCTGGAGTTAAGTAAAATAAAAAATATTGTGCTTATGGATAGCATGAAATACATATTAACACTAAATAAATTAATAATGAAATCACTGCAATAATCTTGGGAATTTAAAGGAAAAACTGTTTGCTATTTAAAAGAAGAAATTGCAATTAAAACAAGCTTCAGAAGGTAAGCTTTAAGAAATACATACTGAAAAGAACAAACAGAAAAATGATTTGGACAGTATGGGAAATTTGGCCAAGATAAAGACCATATGACAAAACCTACAGATGGAGACACAAATTATTACAGTTATTTAACATGTGTTCCAGAACCTCATTTTGGAGAGTAAAGCCAACTGGGCAGAGAGGATTCTGCCTTTAAGGAAATCATTCTGCAGCTTGAGAAGAATCTCACCATGATCTAAGAAGAATTCTATTTTGACATATTTTGCTTTTATCTTTGATATGGCATGTAAATAGAAAATTTTGAAAATTTGAAATGTATTTTTAATGTTTTTGGAACTTTTCTAATACTGAAATTTTTCTTAGATTTATTAACACTATGACATGGAATCTATTTTTTTAAATATGATAATTACAGTGACTACCAGACTTAAATACAAGACCTGAAATTGTGAACCGACTCGAAGAAAACGGTGAGGAAAATCTTCTTGACATAGGTAATAGCAATTTTTGGATATGACTCCAAAAGGACAGGGAACAAGAGAAGAAATAGGCATATGGGATTACATAAAATTTAGAAGCTTCAACACAGCAAACAAGAAAGAAAAGATAACCCACAGAATGGAAGAAAGTATTTGCAAATGGTACATATGATAGAGTTAATATCCAACATATATAAGGAACTCAAACAACTCAATAAAGAAAACAAATAACCCAATTTAAAAATGGGAAAAGGATCTGAATAGGCATTTCTCAAAAGAAGACATTCAAATAGCCAAAAGGTATATAGAAAAATGCTCAACATCTATAATCATCAAAGAAATGTAAATTAAAAGATCAATGAGATATGACCTCATAACTGTTCAAATGGCTATTATCAAAAAGACAAAAGGTAAGTGTTGACAAGGATGTGGAGAAAAGAAAACCCTTGTACACTGTTAGTGGGGATATAAATTGGTACAGCCATTATGGAAAACAGTAGAGAGGTTCCTCAAAAAATTAAAAATGAAACTACTATATAATTCAGCAATCCCACTCTGGGTATATATCCAAAGAAAATAAAATCAAGATCTCAACATGATAAATGGATAAAGAAAATGTGATAGATAGGTAGGTAGATAGACAGACAATGGAATAGTATTCAGTCTTTCAAAAGAAGGAAATTCTGTCATTTGTGACAATATGAATGAACCTGGAGGTCTTTATGTAAGAGAAATAAGCCAGACACAGGAAGGAAAATGATGTGTGACCTTATATGTGGAATATGATCTTATATGTGGAATCTAAAAAAGTTAAATTCATAGAAGCAGAGAGGAGAATGGTGGTTGCTAGGAGCTGCTTGTAGTAGGGGAAATGAGGAGATGTTGGTCAAAGGTTCCAAAGTTTCAATCACACAGGACGAATAAATTCTGGAGATCTATTGTACAGCCCGGTGACTACAGTTAATACTACTGTATTGTATACTTTAAAATTGCTGACAGAGTAGTTTTTATATGTTCTCACCACAGAAATAAAGTGTGTGAGGTGGTGGATATGTTGATTAGCTTGTTTTAATAATTTCACTATACATATATATAAAAACATTATGTTGTATACTATAAATATATACAATTTTTATTGGTCAATTCTACCTTTGTAAGGTTGGGGAGGAGAAAAAAGAACTTTTATCTTACCCAACGTAAATGATAAATGATTGTCAGAATATGAAGCTTAAACATTATTAATTACTCAAGTATCCAAGGAATCAAAACTTAATGTAAGAAACTAAGAGCAGCTGACATAAATACTCCAATCCATTGGAAACTATTCCTTTTTTTAATGCATCTAGTATATTTTAACATTCCCAAACTTATACTCTCAGAAAAAGGACCTTTTTCTCATATATTGAAGAATTCAACTATTTACACACATACTCAGATACACACACACTCTCTTCTCGGAGTAGTAATGGCCGCAGGAAGTGAAAGAGGAGTAAAGGGGGGGCGGGGCAAGTATTTTATGTATTTTATGTGTATCTCCGGGTCTGCTTCAGATTACCATTATCGTCCCATGACTGGATTCTATATGAGTTATCAGGTGCATTTTCATTTTTTAAAGTTTAGCTTGTGCTTTACAATTGCTCCTCTCCCGTAAGTCCTGCCTAGAAAAAAGGAGCACAGGAAAGAAACTTTCCCATAACCATCTGAGTAGTAAAGTAACTGCGCTGCACTGGGAGTTCCGCACAATTACGTATCAACCTTGCACCTCCACAGCTGCTGCTTGGCACGGAGCACGTGTGAACAGTCCGGCTGCGGGGACATGGAAAGCAGGCAGAACCTGAGACATTCCGCTTTATTCCAGCGTGCACGTTTTTCAGGGTTTTCGCACTCTGTTTTTCAGTCTGTTTTACTGTATCAACAATGGGAAGAGAAAGTCTGATTTCTAGTTTAATAGGTTATCAGTTTCATCTTGATTTTTTGAGTATTCTTTTCATAATTGCTTTCCCTTCCACGAAGGCACAGCACTATGCATTTCTAGAACCATTTATTCCATGGTACTTTTTCTTTCTGCCTTTAAGAGGCTGGTGTGGTGCACAGAAAGGCGACAGACCATCCATATGACGGAGCTGAGGTGAAATCCTTGCCCCTGTTTTTGTTAGTCTTGTGACCATAGGGGTCCAACTTAAGTGCTCTGAGACTGCTTTTTCTCTATCGAAGAAAATGCTAAGTACATCACAAAATGATTGTTAAGATTAAATGAGAACATTTGTGAGAGATCTTGTACCTTGCTCAATAAACGTGAGTTTATGTCTTCTCTCTCCCCCAGTTCCCTCTTTAAGATAGAGGCTGCTGAAGTTAGAAACCGATTTATTAATATCCTACCTCCCCGCAGTGCCTGTCACTAGACTAGACACAGAGTAGGTGTTTCACAAATGTTTCTTGAGCGAGCAGTGTGTTCTCACATTTTCGTTGTTATTGAGGATCTTACCATATTAAATTGCTATGAGGATGCACCAAAGGCTCTTCTTTGGGTCTTGAAAAGAAAACATGTTTCATAAACTCAAAAACAAAGGAAACCACTCATAATATTGGCATGCCATACATAGAGCAGGCCCTCAAACATTTGATGAAAAATGATGGCATTTAAGTGCATGGGCCGTGTTAAAGGGATATATTCCTGAATTTTACTGTGCTTTTGAGAGATCTGATGTGACCTACAATATTATAAAAATTGTGGCATAACAAAACACTTTATCATAAGGTGCTATCACCTATTGTTGACTTCTGCGATTCTTATCATGACTCATCAGTCATAGTTATACACTGCCTAGCATTGCTCAAGAAAGAATTTTTATGTTTATCTTTCCTGCCAAAACTGGCCTCACATTTTAATTTTTAACCGTATGGAATATTGCATGCTGAAAAGTTTGTGGAAATTTCATTCAGGAATCATCACGATCAGATGTCACTAATTCAGACTCATTCAGACGAGGGTGTTTTTTGATCAAAAGAATACATTAAAGAGTCATCTGTAGGTGATAAAAGTGTAAAGAGAATTTTTAAGGGCAAGAGGAAAGAAATAGAGCCAGAATTATTGAAAATGTTTTTAGAAATCACTAGCTGTGGGGCACATGGACAGAAAACGTAAGATGTCAATAAAAATATAGTGGGATTTTATTCTATCAAAGGTTAGATAAAAAGAAACCAATTAAACACAAAATTCTTTGTTTTTCTATGTCTAGTCTTGCTTTAAAGGATAGGAATTACAAATTTCTTTCCTTTTATTTGCATTTCTGTTCTATAATGCATTTAGAGACAGGAAAAGTTGTTACGCTGACTCAAAATTAAGATTCTATTATTTTTAAAACTTGAATTTTTCTCATAAAACATAACTACTGCCTATTCTGGCTACCACAGTATATATGATTTTATAGAATAGCAACATGACAATAAAGCAAATGTCGCCCAAGTGTTCAGAATATTTTAGTACACTTGCAGATCCTGTGTAGTCCCTCATAAATTTTCAGTCTGATCATAAAATTCAGATTTTTACAAAAGTAGTTTTACTTATCAATCATTAGATCAGTTTTTAAAGATCAATATTTTCCTAGAAAAAAATACATAGAAACATTTTTTAAAAACCCATAATCTCCACCTAGAAAAAATCTTAACTGTTTACACATCACTCTACCTACCTGTAAGGCATTATACAGGTTATGGCTAAATGACTATCTAAAGTTATACCCTCTTCTGTCACTTTAAAAGTAACTAGATATTGCTTCTTGAGTGAATCCCTCCGATATTGAGGAATAATTGAACACCTAAAAGGAAGAGAAGACCTAGGAAAGATCAAATTACAGATTTATCTGCTGCCAACTTTGCCTAGGAATAGTGGTTTTTCTAGAGAGGTAAAATTCTATATATTTAGAATATAGTTATTCAATATTTGTTAATAGTACTAGATTCTTCAGAATAATTCTGATATGTCCTTATCAGTTTTCATCTAAAATAATAAGACTTAATATTTATGGAGTCTATACCACACGTCAGGCACTGTTTCAAACATTCTGCATATTGGTGATCATTCGATCCTCTAAATGACCTCATTAAATAGGTTATTATTACTATCTTCATTTTTCAGATGTACAACCTGAAGCAAAATGGTTAAGTCGCTTTCCGGAGCACACAGAACGAATAACAGAGCCGGATTATAACCTAGACAATCTGGCTCCAAAGTTCACATTCGTAACACAATGTTCCTAGTCAGGCTTCTACAGGTATCTGATAGCTTAGATTTTTAAAAACCACTTTAGTATAAGTTACTCATTGTCTTTTTTTAAAAAATCCCTTAAATAATGGAAAGTTAACTAGAAGGAATAGTCTTCAAACATGTAACTGTAAAAAGAAAAAAAAACTATGGGTGGATAAGCAAGTGAAAAGTCTCTACCATTAAAACCCTAATAAGATAAACACAAATTTAAGGCCTATGAATATTTTGCCCTAAATAGCACAGTAAACATTCTGTGTTTTTTAAACTTAATCCATAATTCAGTGGAATACAAAATTACCTACAAACTAGTATCCTGAAAACTTAAATAGACCATAAAGATAAAAAGAGAGAAACTCTAATTATTGCCTAAGCACCTCAAGAAACATTTGAACTGAATTACAGTTAACCAGTGGCCTTAACTCAAATTGGTTAATCAAAAATTGCAAAATTTTTTTTAAAAAAACAATTATTTATAGGAAAGGGTTAACAATGGTGAAGGATCTACTTTTTCTCCACACAAGCATTTAACCAGTGTTACTTAAATTTTATCCAACTTCACTAAGAGTTTAAAGAAAGAACTCAGGCATGATGATGGAATTTATTTTCAAACTTAATCATTTTTATTTATTTATATATATATATATTTTTTTTTTTTTTTTTTTTTTTTGGAGACAGAGTCTTGCTCTGTTGCCCAGGCTAGAGTGCCATGGCATCAGCCTAGCTCACAGCAACCTCAAACTCCTAGGCTCAAGTGATCCTCCTGCCCCAGCCTCCCGAGTAGCTGGGACTACAGGCATCGCCACCATGCCTGACTAATTAGTTGTCCAGCTAATTTCTTTCTATTTTTAGTAGAGACAGGGTCTCACTCTTGCTCAGGCTGGTCTCGAACTCCTAACCTCGAGCAATCCTCCTGCCTCAGCCTCCCAGAGTGCTAAGATTACAGACATGAGCCACCACACTGGCCAAACTTAATCATTTTTGAAGAGCTACATTTTACTCAAGGTTTCCTTTTTCATTTATGCTTCTTATAACAGGTAATATCTTTTCATAAAACAATTGCAAACAACTGCCCACCAATAATAATCTTGAATCTCTAAATTATTGTTTCCACTTTTTTCACAGGTATCTTCCAAGTGAATCATTCTGATTTGTTATATAGAAGTAAAAAGGAAAAACTTCCCCAAAGCCAACCAACTTGTGATGGCCCTGATTTGTGTCTGCTGCCAGATTAAACTCATTAGCAGATCAAAGCATATCAATTCCCTGAGCAAAAATAAAAAAAAAAACTCCACTGGATTCCCATTGCCTTCAGAATGAAGTCAAACTGCTTATTACAGTCTTTATGGAAGACCATGATTCCTCTTTCAGGTTTAATTTCCACCACTGCCTCTGGTTTTTTTAATGCCAAAGAAAATTCCATAATTTTTATACATGCTCTGATTTTTCTCATTCCCATCCTTATTTTCATACTGTGCCCTCCATTTCATTGGACGTATTTCCCTCATCCATTTGTGTGATGGTGGACTTTATAAATCATATAAAATTTTTATGTGGGATTAATATTTAAAACCGTAGATTTTCAGGAAAGCAGATTACTTTCCATAAGGGGAGTGGGTCTCATTCAATCAGCTGAAGGTCTTAAGAGAAAAAGAGGTCTCCGGAGGGATAAAAAAATTCTATCTCCAGGTTGCCTTCAGACTCAAGACTTCAGTTACAACTCTTCCCTGGTCCTCCAGCATGGTGAACTGCCCGGCAGATTTCAGACCTCCACCCTCCCAAATTTTATAAGCTAATTCCTTAAACTCCTCCCTCCTCTTTCTATATATACACACATAATTTTTCTAGTGATCTATAAGTCCCTCAAAAGCAATCATCTTTCTGTACCTCAAAGAACAATGCTTTAAGGACAGATCGTGTTTGAAGTAATGTCAGCAAGATGGCAGGAAAAAAGGGCCCAGCCCTCCCCCTCCACAGAGACACCAATTTAACAACCATGTACAGATTAAAGTATCTGTTTAAGAGCTTTAGGATCCAAGTGAAAGGTTACATTACCCCGAGTGAACACAGAAATGAGGGGGGAAACATTGAAAAATGTAATAGAACCGTTTTACCTCACCTGCGTCACCTCTCCCTCAAATCAGCACAGCATAGCGCTGAGAGAAATCTCCCCAGCTTGCAAGGTCTCCTGTGGAGGACAGAGAAAGCAAAGTGAACATTGGACATCTCCAGCATTTGGGGGCACTGCCCGAGAGGCTTGCTTCTGTCATGCCTCACCCAGAACACTGAGGGAATTTGCACCTCTAGAACTTTGGGAGGAGGTAAGAAAAAAAGGAGGGGGCAGGGGTTCTCCACAATAAGCACATGAATCTCAACATCTAGCCTAAGGCCCCAAGAGCAGGTCCACTTGCCCATAGTCCTTGGCACCAGGACCACTGCCTGCAGACCCCACCGACTAGCCCATCCAGAATCTCTGACCAGCCTGACTGATTTTTCCTGCCAAAGCTAGGCTATCACAACTGCAGGAAGAAAAATGCTTCTTCAAAGGCACATACACCAACACAAAGTAACAAAGATCATGAATAATCAGGGAAACATGACACCATCAAGGGAACAAAATAAAGCTTCAGTAATGAACCCTAAAGAAATGGAGTGCTACGGAATTCTCATAAAGAAAGCAAATAATCATCTTCAAAATCTCAGTGAACTACAAGAGAACAAAGATAAACAACTAAATTGAAACAGGAAGTCCTAGATAGAGCAATTAGGCAAGAAAAAAAGAAGTAAAAGGCATCTAAATTGAAAAGGAAGAAGTAAAATTGTCTCTGTTTGCCAACAGCATCATCTTGTATGTAGACAACCCTAAAGACTACACCAGAGGGAAAAAAGAGTCAGAACTAATAAGTTCCGTAAGGTTGAAGGACACAAAATCAACTTAACAAAAATCAGTTTGCATTTCTATACACTAACAACGAATTACCCTGAAAAGAAAATTAAGGGGAAAATCCCATTTATAATAGCATCAAAAAAATATGTAGGGATAAACTTAAACAAGGAGGTGAAACACTTGTGCACTGAAAATTATTAAACACTGATGAAAGAAATTGAAGCAGACACCATTAAATGGAAAGATACTTCATTTTCAAGAATTAAAAGAATTACTATTGATAAAATGACCACGCTGCCCAAAGTGATCTAGAAATTCAAGGCAATTCCCATCAACATTCCAATGATATTTTTAAGGAAATAGAAAAAATAATGCTAAAGTTCATATAGAACCAATAATCCACCAAAGAACCAAAGCAGTTTTGCATAAGACTAAAGCTGGAGGCATCACAATTCCTGATTACGAAACTACAGCAATTAAAACAGTATATTCTGGCATAAAAACAGACATTTAAACCAATGAAATAGAATAAAGAGTCCAGAAAGAAACCTACACATGCACAATCAACTCATCTTTGACAGTGTTTCAGGACTTCACAATGGGAAAAATATAGTCTCTCCAACAAAGGGTACTGGGAAAATTGGATGTCTATATGCAAAAGGGTGAAAGTAGACCCTTATCTTTCACCCTCCACAAAAATCAACTTGAAATGGATTAAAGACTTAAATGTTAAGGCCTGAAACTGTAAAACTTCTAGAAGAAAACATAGGGGAAAATCTTATTGGTATTGGCATTGGCAATGATTTCTTGTATATGATACCAAAAGCACAGGAAATAAAAGCAAAATAAAACAAGTGAGACTACATCAAACTAAAAAGCTTTGGTACAGCAAAGAAAACAATCAACAAAATGAAAAGGGAACCCCTAGAATGGGAGAAAATACTTTCAAACCACGTATTCAATAAGGGACTAATATCTAAAATATATGAGAAACTCATATAACTCAAGAGCAAAAAAATAAAATAAGCTAATTTAGAAAAGAATGGAGGACTCAAATGGACATTTCTTCAAAGAAGATATACAAATGGCCAACAGATATGTGACAAACATTCTCAACAACAGTAATCATCAGGGAAATGCAAATTGAAACAGCAATGAGATATCACCTCACACAGGTTAGAGTAGCTATTATCAAAAAGACAATACATAACAAGTATTGACGAGGATGTAGCGAAAAGGGAATCTTTGTACATTATTGGTGGGAATGTAAATTGGTGCACCCGTTGTGGAAAACAGTATGCAGGTTTCTCAAAAAAATTAAAAATATGACCCAGCCTTCCACTTTTGAGTGTATATATATACTAAAAAAATAAAATCATTATCTTGAAGAGATATATGCACCCCTGTGTTCATTGAAGCATTATTTACAGTAGCCACAACATGGAAGCTACCTAAATGTCGATCATTAGATAAATGGATAAGGAAAATATGGTATATACACAGAACAGAATACTATTCAGTCTTACAAAAAGAGGAAAATTCTGGCATTTTTGGCAACACAAATGAACCTAAAGGACATTATGCTGATTGAAATAAGCCAGACAGAGAAGAAAAGATAATAGATGAGCCCACTTACGTGAGGGATATAAAATAGTTAAACTCATAGAAGCAGAGAGTAGAATCGTGGTTGCCAGGAGAGGTAAATGGGAGGTATTAGTAAAAGAGTAAATATTTTCTTTATACAAGATGAGTAAGTCCAAGAGAGCCGCTGTACCACATAGCACCTGTAGTTAACAATACTGCATAATACGCCTGAGGATCTAGCGCGAGCATGGATCTTACGTTAAGTGTTCTTATTACAAATAACAACAATAATAATAATATATAAAGAGGGCAGAAGGAAACTTTGAAGATACGTTTCCAGCATACATTGCTGTTACAATTTAATGGTTGTATACTTTCTGCCAAACTCACCAAGCTGTGTGAATTAAATATATACAGCTTTCTATGTGTCGATCATAAGTCGATAAAGTGGTTTTAAAAATAGAGTGTGTTTAATAAATATTAAATGAATGATTGAATGTTTGGCCAATGGATTAATAAATATTTGGCCAGTTCCACACATGAAATGCCTCTGCTTAATATTTGACTCGCTCTTTCCTTTGTCTGTGCTGCTGTTGGCACACGCAGCCTTTTTACCTACACTGCTGGAGATTCACAATGGGTGTCTCTGCTTCCAGACCCTTCCTGCCCGCGTTCAAAAGTGTCCTCCACACTGCCACTTAGATTTCTCTCCAAATCTCTCTCCCTCTCTCTCTCTCTCTCCACACACACACGTACACGCACACACAAAACACGACCCTGCAGTAAGATGGGTAGCAGCTCTCCATTGCCTAGAACCCCTTGACAGCTCTGACCCACGCCCGCTTGCCTTCATAGCAAGTAATGTCTCCCTAATCTTCCTTACAAAAATGCTCTTAATAGGTTGCCTGGTTCAAAACAATCTTCCTGTGTGTGTTATTTACCTTATAACCATCAAAAGTAACTAAAGGAAAAGTTATTTAAAAGTTTTAAGCTGTTTCCACCATAAAGAGGTATATACTTCATGGCGTGGTCCCAAGAGGCCGGGCATTTGGGCTGCCTGTGCCAACCTGCCAGGACCTCTGTATGCCTGAGAAATGCCTGTGTATCTTTGAGGTTCATGTCAGATGTCACCTCCTCTGTCGAAGCCTCCTTTGCTTCCTGTGTCAGGTAGTCATTCCTCTATCTCCCATACGTAGTTCACATGCGTTCTCTGGTGTGTGTCTTCCTCATTGGAATCTGAGTTCCTCCAAGACTGTGTTCTTATCTCACCTGTTCTTATTCCTCAACGTGTAGCCCATTGCCTGAGACAATCCCCAGCCCCTCCCTAAAGTGCATTGTTATGATTTATAGGTACCCGGGAATATGTTGACATCAGCAGCAAAGCACAAATAAATTTCTGGCCTTTTGTTGGAAATTCTTTCCTAGGTCCAGAAAAAGGAAAAAAAAAATAGGCAACCCCCGTAATATGCTGAAATAAAAAAAAAATTTTTTTAAAATAGGCAACATGAGGAAGTATCCAATGCTATGGACTGACAAACAACTGATTTTTTCCCTTTTTATCTGCATATTTTGACATGGTATAGACCCAGCTGGTAATTCTCAAATTATAACCTCTTGATTTCTCCTGTCTATTCCTGCAAGAATTCTGAGTATTTTGTGCTTTGCATCTAAGGGGAATAACTGCTATTAGTCTTACACAAAGTTCACGGTGCTATCATGACATCATACAATGAGCAGTCAAGAGTTTTCCAGATTAAACAGTTAAGATTACAGTCACTAGAAGGGCTGCTATTGAATTCTGCTGTCAGTGCCTAACTTTTAAGTTGGCTGAGCACAGGTAAAGCCAGGTACAAAGCTGCAATCTTTTGATAAATGTCAAGTTGCCATTAGAATGCTGTTCATAGACTTTGGGGTACAGTCAATGTCATCATTCTCACCAAAGAAGCAATTGCTTCCTCTCGACACCTTGACAGATCTGCATGAGTCCATAGATTATCACTGCCCTTCGAACTCTTTATCATGTTTTAAATCTGTTGAACTGTGAAAAAGAATCAAGTGTGCTTCACAAAACAGGATCATAAAAATGAACTTGACTGGGGCCGTCTTTGATGGAAGATTTTGAATCATGCCCCAGACAGGTCACAAAGGAGACTGGGAAGTCAGCTGAGACATCGCTGCAGAAACGCCAAGCACAGCAGCACATCAGGTGCAAGAAGACGAGGCTACCCAGGTAAGGGCAGATGACGCTGCACAAAACAAAGCCAAACGAAACAGCATGGCTTCCAGGCTGCAGAAAGGGTAGGTCTGTGTCTCTGGAACTTCCTCTGTGCCTGGAAACTCAAGGTGCTATCATGCCAGAGTACTAAGTCTGCTGCAAGATCCCAGCTCCTGTCATATTCCAGGCTGGTTGAGCTGTTCCTGTCTAATACCAAGGAGAGACATGCTCTCTACATTGTTAGCTCAGATATATGCACAAACTGATCTGCTGTGCTCTCTAGCCTTCCCTCACTTCCCATCGAAGCAATAGAAATCCAGCTACTTGACTGATTTTTCATATTGAATCTTGAGCAATCAGAGTTGCTTTACACATCTGCAACACTCAAGGAAATGAAATAGCTCACACTTCTCTATATTTAATGTCTGGATTCACAACCCTTTCATTTTTAACATGGTTCATTACTTTGCTTTATATTTTATTTCCTGTGGTGTTGATTCAGAGACCAGGATTTCTACCTTTCTAACCTCAAAAACTTACCCACTACGAAAACTGCCGACGTATCGAAGTGTAAAATTAATGCCAACTTCAACGTGTGTCTGTGTCTATGTGTGTTGTGTTATGTTTGGGATTGGTTCAAATTTGAATTTTGGTGGGCGTTGTTTTGACAATTTTGAAATTTGTGGGGTTTTCAATTAAATGAATTTTGTGTAATTATACTTTAAAAAAAAAAATAAAAAACTCAGATTAACACTCACAGATCTTGTTATTTCTGAAATAGGAGGCATTTGCTTTGGTGAGTACATAGGACAAAAGTGAATGTGGCCCTTTCTCCATCCTTTTTTGTGACATACAGACATACAAAAATAGATGATAAGAAAGGGAACAGAAGAAGAATGAAAGTGCCAATAACCTGTAACTGCTAATACACCAGAGCAGCTAGGGGAGAACTGTGCTGAGCTATTTAAAAGTCCTGTTTTCTCCCACTGCCTGTTACGTAAGCAACGTGAAAATTAAACAGCAACATGGAAATAAGGATGAGAAAGTCCAGAGGAACTGAGGTTCAGCCATGAAAACGGGCACTGATAAAACCATGAAGACAACACTTAAGGAGCGTTTAAGACTGAAATCACTGATTTATTCTCTCCTTTGGCAATGTTTGTGGATTACTCTGTTACTGTGCTGGAAACTGCAAATAGGGTGAGCTCTCTCTCCACAAGGAGTTTACAAACTAGGAGGAGGGCAGAGGAAAAAACCAAATTCAATGAGCAGAGGGCTGCAATATAATAGAAAGGCATGTTCTGGCCTGGCCACAGGAGCAAGTTCAACTGTTCTCCCAGCTGGTGAGAGAACTCCCTCCCCAAAGGTCAACGAGTGCTACAGACTGAATGCTTGTGCCCCCTCAGAATTGAAGCCCTAACCCTAATGCGATGGTATTTGGAGATGGGGCCTTTGGGAGATCATTAGGTTTAGATGAGGTCATGGGGGTGGGGCCCTCATGATGGGATTAGTGCCCTTATAAGAAAAGACACCAGAGAGTTCTCTCTCTCCCTCCCTCTGCCCTCGTCTCTTTCTCTCTCCTCCCCTCCTCCCATGTTGAGAGGGCATGGTGAGAAGCCAGCCGCCAGGAAGAGAGCCCTCCCCAGACACTGACCATGCTAACACCTTGATCTTTAACTCCTAGCCTCCAGAACTGCGGGAAAAATAAATTTCTGTTGTTTAAACCACCCCGTCTAGGGTATTCTGTTATGATAGCCGAAGTGGATGAAGACAGTGAGCATTCTTTTGAAATCAGAAACAAAAACACTGAAAGAAGCTACAAAGAATAATCTGAAGGGTGAATAGATATCGCGATCAACCTGGTAGGCAAGTGCAGGAACATGATATGGTGAAGAAGGAGAGACTGTGTTATGGAAGAGAGCTTCAGGCTCCCTCAGAGAAACCCATCTCATTTCTACAGACCTCTAAGGATATTCAGGGAGAGAAAGACTTTGTGTGAGTTGGTTACTTCCCGGTGCTCCAAGCAGAATACTGGAGGAGACCAGGAGGTATGCTGTCCCCACTAGAGGGGGGATGTGAGGAGCTGACCTGCCACAGCCAAGCCGCTATGCTGAGCACCGCAGGATGACAGCCTCCAGGCTTGCACAGGGACAGGCTGCCCGAGCCCTGGCCACAACTCGTCAGACTCAACTACGCACACCTAAGACATGGAGACAAATGGAATCAGGGAAACTAGAAAGCGTCTCTACACACATTGAAGCTCAGAGCAGGATGGAAAGAATTACAAGCACAGGTAGCGGTTTTGTCAACTCAGTCACTCGATGATTATGGCTGTGGGAGACAAGAAAGATGATGGGAAGGGAGTAGTGGTCCACATGCATGATATTAAAAGAAAACAATTTGGCTTCCTGAGCTTTGGTTTGTAAAACAATAACACATTCCCTTAAAAGACAGGGTACATCTTACAGAGATAGAAAGAGTTTATTTGTCCAGAGACCGTAAGTGTGTAAGATGAAAGTACATCATTGTTCATCTACAAAACGACCAAATTGCATTTACATCCCTGAAAGAAGATGGGAAGAATATTTTGTATTTCATTTAATCTCAATAACCCTATAATTTAGATACAATCTTATCACCACTTTACAGGTGAGAAAACTAATTATCAGAGAGGGGAAGACTCATGCCAATGCTAAAAAAAAATTGAATTAGTGGAACAGCTAAGATTTGTACTGAGTCAATTTAACTCCAAGGTCTGCAATCCTAACTACCATGCTAAGCAGTAGAGACATACAGGGACTACTAAGTAACAAAGTGAGTCAATATAAGCATCATTTCAGAAAATTCATAGTTCGAAGAGAAAATATTTCAAGAATAGTGTCAGAAATCCATACACTTTTCACTGTTCAGAGTGGTTACTACAACACATAGCCCATGCATGTTCTAACACAGAGTACTTACATGGGGGTGGGAACATAAAGTAGAAAAACCACAATTTTATGTGACTAATTGCCATGGCTTGAGAAAGATGTTCAAACCAAAAATCCTGATTACAAAAATCTGAAAGGTTTTCAAATAACATCCCTTAAGAATGTCTGAGCTCTACCTCAAGGTTGTAGATATCTACTCAGACTCTAACAGAGGCTATATGGCAAGGCAATTTCCCATTAAGACCTCTTGCTAAGGATCAATTCCAGTAAATGGTAGCCTACTAAAAGGCTAAGGATAGAATTAGAAAAAAATCAGGAGGTTAATTCTTTGTTCTTCTAAAGTGAAATAGAAAAATGACAGGTGGGAAATATTGCTTTTCATCCCTTCACCTTGAGTCTGAATGCATCCTTGTGGGTTAGATGTGTTTCCTGAAGACAGCAAATACTTGGCTTGTGTATATTTATCCATTTGGCCAGCCTAGGTCTCTTTAGTGGGCAGCTCAAGCCATTCACATTTTTTGAGAGAATTGATAAGTGGGGCAGATTTCTGTTCATCCTGCTGAGTTGAACCTTGTTGCATTGTTTTCTCTCTTGAGCCATTATGGTATCTGGACTTTGACCTTTAGCTTTTGGATGATTTTACAATCATGAGTGTTTATTGTGCTGATCCATGCGTAATACTGTTTTGAGTACTTCCTGGAAGGCAGGTCTTGTCCTGATGAATTCCCTCAGTCTTTTCTTGTCTGAGAAGATCTTTATTTCTCCTTCATATATGAAACTTAGTTTTGCAGGGTACAAGATCCTAGGCTGGGCATTATTCTGTTTGAGAAGAGTGAGAATGGGGCCCCAGTCTCTTCTTCCTTGTAAAGTCTCAGGTGAGAAGTGTGCCATTATTCTGATGGGTTTTCCTTTGTATGTTACCTTCTTCTTTCATCCTACAGCTCGTAGGAGGGCCTCTTTAGTGATTATTTTGGTCGGCCTGATGACTGTGTGTCATGATGTCTTCCTGTTTGCAATGAATCTCCCAGGAGTCCTTTGAGCTTCTTGTATCTAGATATCTAGATTTCTAGCAAGGCCTGGGAAATTTTCCTCCATTATATCTTCAAATAATTTATCCAACCCTTGTGTGTGTTCTTCTTCACCCTCAGTGATGTCTATAATTCTCATGTTAGACCTCTTCACATAACCCCACATTTCTTGTAGGCTTTGCTCTTTTGTCTTATTTCTCTGCTCTCTCTGTGACTTATTTAATTGAAAGGTGTTATCTTCAATCCCTGAGATTCTTTCTTCTGTTTGATCTACCCTGTTCTTGAGACTTTCCACAGTGTTTTGTAATTCCTTGAATAAATTCTTCATTTCCAGAAGTTCTGTTTGATATTTCTTTAATATTTCAATTTCTTTAGTGAATTTTTCTTCCAAGTCCTGGATTGTGTGTGTGTGTGTGTGTGTGGTTTCTGTGGGTTGGTTATCCATTTTCTCCTTCATATCATTGAGTTTTCTTACAATCCATGTTTGAAATTCTTCTTCTGTCATTTTAGTGTTCTGAATTTGGTGGATGTCCATTGCTAGAGAGCTGGTGTTCTCCTTTGGGGGTGTGCTTTCAGTTTGATTCTTCATACTTCCAGAGTGCTTTCACTGATTCCTTCCCATATGGATCAGCTATTGCTTCTTATCTTTAGATTTTTGTTTGGAAAATGACACGCCCTGTTTAGTCTCTGAGCCAGTAGGTGATGTTTGTGGGTGAGATTCGACCACACCCTTTGATGAGTTAGTAGATGCAGTAAGAGGGTGTGCAGAATAACCTCCCTGTCAGTAGGTAGCGCTTGCTGGGAGGAGCAGGCTGCAGTGTTGTTTTGGGGTCCTGTAACCAGCTCTTGTTCCCCTGGAGAGGCAGTGGAGGGAGGTGAGGGAGTGAGGCTGGTGGAGTTGGGTTGGGTGAGCCTGCCCTCAAGCTCCACAAATGCTGCTAGCAGGGGTCACAGGTCAGTTCTCTGCTTCTGGGCAAAGCTGCCAGGAAGGGGCTGAAATGGCCCCACCCAGACAAAAAGTCTGTTGGTGGGGGCTGTTTGAGACCTGCAATCTCAGACCTGCAGACCTCGCTCCTTTCCAGCCTCCCCTATTCTGCAGTTTCTCCCAGGCCTCTGCCAGTAGGCAGGACCTCAAGCCAGCAGATCTCCCCTGGCTGTGATGTGGGCCAGGAGGTTCCCTGCCCAGGATCACAGCCTGAGCTGGGCACACGGCCTTCCCATGGGAGGAGGGTTGCCCCTCAAGCACACTGATCTGCCCCTGAAGGCACAGACACCTCAGTAGGCTTGTTCACAAATACCCCTTCTGTGCCCCCAGGCAATGTAATCCAGACCTGGATATATGGGATCTGGTCTGCAGACCTGTCCTCTGGGCCCTGGAGATCAATCCCTGACCTTGCCAGCTGGTCTCAAGTCACCCACGGGGTTCTCAAGCTGGATTGATGTCTCTCCGCCTGGGGATTTGCCCTGCTCTCCTGGAGTCACCAGGCAAGCAGCACCTGGGAGCACTGGCAGGCAGGGAGCTCACAGTCTGAGTACCCCTCAGTCTGCTGTAGGGCAAAAGGAAAGGTCCCATTCCCTGCAGATGCCTCTGGGTGGTGGCTAAATTCTCTCTCTCGGCAGCCATGGGAAGGGAAGGGGGAGGGGAGAATGGAACAATATGGTACCTGCCGGTGGGCTCGGGTCTGAGACTGGGAGGTGCCCGAGGGAGCTGGGAGCCTGGTGCCCTGTCCACAAGAGGCTCACTATTCACGGACGGTGGCCATCTCTAGGCTGGTGTTGGCAGGTCTCCCCAGCAGCTCAGGAGCCCACTAGCCCTCCAAGATGCAAGGGAGGGGAAAACTAACTGCTCCACCTACCCTTGTCACGGTCTCCAAGCCTCTCAGGGGGCCTTTCTCCTTCCAGTTCTCCTCCACAACTTCTTCCCATGGAGTCTCCTGTAGTTTCAGGCACCCCTCCTACTGACCCTCATCCAATCTATGTTTGTCTGCCTGTTTATTTTTTTCGCTTTCTTCTAAAATCTATCTTTCTTGCAGAGATGCTCTGGCTGGCAATTTTTCTCATCCATCATCTTAGTATTTCATTTTAATTTTTCATGCGTGTCCATCCCCCAGACGGTGTGCACCACACCCATCTCCTCCTCCCCCTCCCACCTGCCCGACACCCGATGAATGTTACTACTATATGTGCAGTTAAGTGTTGATCAGTTAATACCAATTTGATGGTGAGTACATGCGGTGCTTGTTTTTCCATTCTTGGGAAACTTCACTTAGTAGAATGAGCCCTGGTTCTATCCAGGATAGTTTTCATCTAAAACTTATCCTTCTTTCTCAGAAGATCTGGCAACTGATGTCTCCAGTTAGCCACCTTTCTAGAAATCCCCCACTCACCTGTCTACTCAATTCTTACCCTACCCAGAAATATAGTTCAAATTCTGTTCCTTTTGGAAATCTACTATGACAATTCTGGAAATGATTTCTCCCTCCTATGGACTTAAACAAATTAGTGATTGAGCACATCTGAATCTGTAGTTTGCATGTGACCTTTAATTATGTATATCATCGAGTAGTTGTAAAAATTATACTTGATAGTTAACAAAATTAATACAATGTGTTTAGCGCAATTTGGGGTATATAGTAAGCACTCAGAGTTAGCTGTTATTATGATTATTCTTTAATTTTTATCATTATTACCTTATTTTATGCTATTATTAAACTATGATATTTTATTTAATTTTACTATATTTATTCTTTGCCTTTCCAACAAATATTGGAAATATTTGGAAATGAAGAAAATATTATTATATCTAGTTTTCCAAAAATTCCCAAAACTCTTAACATTGTACTAAACACAGAGCATGTTGCCAATACACATGTAGGTGGTTGAAAGTGGGACATTAAATTCATTGACAAATACTATCTTTTTTACACTCTATGATTTCTGAACCATGTTCAAGTAGTAAAACAAATGGGACCATGCTTATCAAAGGATTTATGGTACAAAGTAGTTGTTAAAACCTCTGTCAAGGCAATAAACTGCCATTCTAAGAAATAAGTAGGTGGTCTTGGCCCCAAGATCTCATGTGAGCTGTAAATTCTAGAGAGAAGCTGATTTATAGCTGACCATCAATCTGTAGATGTATTTCCACATAAATTTCAGAAGTCATGTTAGTTCACAAATTTCCTCATCAAATGTAGTCCACAAGATTCTAAAACCCAAAAGTAGGCAGACATATCTGACAATGTAAATATTTGTGTTTCAGAAATATCATTCCGGAAGCTGTGTAGAGAAAATGAATTATATGTGGAGAGATGAAAACAACAAAAGCAGGGGAAGCGTCTACAAAGACCCAGATGAGATACATGAGTAATGAATCTGAAGCAATGGAAGTAAGAACCAAGAAGTCCAAAATGTCTCCTCTCTTGTGCCATTCCAAATAGTACCTTTGCTACACTCAATTCCTCCTCCTCTACAAAGCATTTTGGTCTCTGGTATTCTGTGAATGAATTCTACCATGGTGGAAGTCACATGTTTCCTATCACAGATCTCATAATTTTTCTTAATAGCTTACAAATAATTTATCATCTTTAGATTTCATTGACATCACTCAAAGCACAATTCGGCACCCTGAGAATTTCCATTTGATACCTTCTCGTGTTACATTTTCATGCTAGATTTCCCCTTACTTTTCATTTATTATTTCCCAGAAGGCAAGATGAAATTAATAAACATATGAAGAAAATATTCTATTCTACCAGTAATCAAACAATTTGGGGTATCAGTAGTTACTTGCTCAGCAAAGGATAATTATTTTCCAAATGAGAAAAACACTTCCAAAGCTGAAGGGAAGCTGGTAAACTCATACGTGCTGAAGGTAACCGATACAGACATTTTAGAAAACAGGTCAGAAATAGCTATGGGGAACTCTCTCCGCCCTAAAAAAGTTTTGCTCTTTAACCTTGTAATCCCACCTGTAGAAGTAATCAAATTACCTCCAGAAGTAATCAAAATGGAGGGAAGAAGCTGTGTTCACAGACTGTGTTCATTGAAACATTGTTTATAAGAGGCAAAAACTAAGAGCAACTTTAATGATTGGTTGACTTACCTTTTTATGATATAGCACCTTGTGTTTTTCATTTCTTAGTAACTAATGCAACTCTAACTTAATACCTCTGTGAAATTAAAGAGAATGGAATCAAAGCAAAGAAAAAATAAAACCAAAAATAGATGTGAAGTTAGTGTACACAATGCATGTGAAACTCTATAATCGAAGATATAGTAATAGTAAGTGGTAGAACCCAGATACATGCCCGTACGACCTGCTCCGCAGACTGAATGCTTAACCACTTTCCTTGAATGCCTCCCCATCATTAGCCCTCCAAACTGTTCAATTTTTAAAAACATTATAGCTCAATGAGAGCCACATGCCAGGCATAAGAAATTCTCATATACTGCCATGGAAGTGTAAATTTTAAAACTTCTTTAGAGAGTAATATTTATAGAGAGCCATGTAATTCAAAAGGTGAACATCACTTCCACAATGAGTATGACATTGAAGAATTATAGTTAATTATTTTAGGTGCAATAATGATAGAGTTGCTATAATTTTTAAAGAATCTTTATTTTGTAGAGATACATATTGGCATATGAATAATATGTGGGACTTACTCCAAAACAACTTGAGGCATGCAATGTGAAGATGAGGATTCGCATTACTAATTCCCCCCTCCTTTGTATCTCTTTGACATCTTTCATGACAAAATGTTAAAATCTCATCAGAGATACAGATGAATATACGCATGCGGAGCTGGGCCTTTCGGGGCTGTGTGAAATGGCTTTGCACACGTGAAAAGATGCAGACAGTGGAGTGATTACTAAAAGGAGAACTATAAAAAGAAATAAATGCCTGAGCAAAGTCATGAAGAGTGGAGACATATTATACGTTACGCATAATACCAAGCGGTGCTATTTCTCAGAGTCTGAAAGTAAAATAGAAAAACAATATGACCTGTGCTAAAAATAAATAAATAAATAACTTAGTTAGAAAACTTAGTAATTGCTAAAAATGTGAATTTTGCATTATTTTAAAATTATTTGGTCCAAAATATTTGTCCTTCACTTCCTTTATATTCATAAAATGCCAAATAGAAGTTCCTTGTCAAGAGCTGGTTCACTGGGCAAATTTGATTGTCATGTTACCAGAGAGGACATCATGAAAAACCGGTTCGGTAGGCATGCTTGCCTTGGCATGAACTCCTCAGAAAATCTGAATATATTCTGAATTGCTGGATTCATCCTCAAGAATGAATTTAAAGTGAGTGAAGACATCTTTCTCTCAAATGATTTCTCGGTTTTTGAACATGTGAACTTGGCTGAATTATTTTAGAAATCTAAACTCAAGAAAGCAGCTTCAGGAAGAGTATGAACTTTAAACCCCCTCTCTTGATAGGTGTTAGAAACTTCATGCTCTATCCCTGTACAATTGAAACAGATCCTCCCTACATTACACAGCCCCAGCTCACTATCATATGTCCACATTACACTCAAAACCACTTAGAAAAATTAGATATGTAATTATCTAGTAATTACATATTACTAATCTGTAATTAGATATGAAAAATCATTTTTATCTTTTCTTGATTCATCAGCTTATAATTTTGACTCTTTGGGCCTCTGAATTAGCAAAAAAAAAAAAAATATATATATATATAATCTCCACTCCATGAGTACCTATGCCTTGAACATCTGAGCCACAGCCACAAGGAGCTGGCCTACTGCCGAGTCCCAGGTCTGCTGACACCGCTTGCACGTTTACACTCCAGACCCCAGCGCCACAGCTGCACTTTCCCTGTCTGCATCTCAGGTACCGGAGGCACTGCCACTGTGGGCTGGTCAACACCTGGGGGCCTGGAGTCCACACCTGGTGCCCCTCTGCACAAGTCGGTGCTCCAGACAATGGCTCTGCCACGAGGAAGAGTTAGCCCACGCCCTGGTCCCTGGAATCCCTGTTGCTCCCTGTGTGCCCAAGCTCAGGCCCCAGCTCCATCGTCGCTCCACTGTTGCCGTGCGTCAGGCCTCAGTGCATGGCCATTCCACAGGCGCCCACACACCAGACTCGGCGCCAGGAAAGACTGCCTTGGCCACGACTTCCCAGACGGAAGGAAAAAAGACCAAGAGAACTTCAACAGCATTTACCGCTGAAAACCCCAATACGCCCTCACCGCTGCTGGGCACACCCATAATCTTACCTGCTAAGGACTCCTACAGTATCCACAAAAGCTGACCTCAGCGGACAGAGCTTCCATGAGCACCTTCATTGTACCTTCACCAAAATAAAAACCACTGCACGTCTCACAGCCGGTGCCCGTGCGCTCGCCCACGGGCAGAGGTCTTTCCCCGCTCAACAAGTCTGGAAAATCTGGAAGAGGTGACTGCTCCAGAAAAATGTGCAAACATCAGCATGAAGCAACAAGAAACATGAAAAGTTAGGAAACACAACACCACCTAACGAACACAACCGTTTTCCAGCAACCAACCTCTCAAAAATAGAGACCTATGAATTTCCTGACGCATAATTCAAAAATAACTGTTTTAAAGAAGCTCAGTGAGCTATTAGAGAACACAGAAAGATAATTCAATAATATCAGAAATATAATATGCAGGGGAGTAGTCAAGGCAGGCCCGTGAGGAGATTAACTACTTTTTTCTGTGGAACCAAGTCTCTTAGATAGGGGTCGCCACAGAGGATAAGGAAACTGATAGGAAAAAGAGAGAATAAAAGAATACACAGAGACTAAGGTATAGTTTATAGTTTTATATAAAAAGATCAGATATAACAGCGGGATTACTTGGGAGACTGGACATATCTCTATGAACGTCTATTAATATGGTTAGATTCATATAGGTTTTTATAATCACAGACATCAATTACCAGTGGTCAGGGTAACATATTTGCATATCAGGGAATGCAGTTGCTAGGGGATACAGGTAGTGGGTTGGGGTCAAAAGTCTTCTCAAGGGGCTTCTAATCTATCTAGGTGAACAAACAGGTACAAAGTCTTTCAGGGGCTAACTGTTAAGTTCTAAGAGGTAGTTGTCAATTAACAAAGGTATAACAAAAGAGGTATAGTGACTCTATATTTTTTTGATTAGTTATCGTGGACTTAAAGGCAGACAGACAGGAGAAAGCAGGAAACTTATCTCTAATAAAACAGGTTGTTTATAACCATCGAGGCGCATCTCTGGGCAAAGTGCACTCATTGTCTCCGGCTCCCATCCTGTGGGCCATATTTGCCTTGTCTTGTCTTTCAAGACACAGGGAAGCTCACAGATTTTGAGATACCGGGAAGCCTTCTTGGAAAACATCCCCACCGGAGATTAGAGAGCTCTCCCATGATAGCAGCCTCTAATAAGTGAACCATTGAGCCCACACATTCCTTCAGGGCAAAACCTTGCAAACTCCTGTTTCTGTCTTTAATATAGTAATATAGGGCAATACAATAAAATAATGGTCTTATGAGCTACATCTCATTAATTCCTCAGTCATATTTTCCCAACAATAATATACAAACAAAATGAGTTTAAGACATTGAAACTGAGAAACTGAAATTTTAGAAAGACATTAAAATTATAAAGAGAACCAAACAGAAATTCCTTCAGCGCTGGGGGCGCTTCCACCCGGCCGGCACAGCGGCCTTGGTGTGTGACCTTCTGGCTCCCAGGTGTTTGGGGCGTCTGCCTGTGGACAGCGCAGGTGGGGGAGCAGGGGTCCTGGTTTCTGGGTCAGGCAGCAAGTGAGAGCCCATGCCCATGGGGAGGGTGCAAAGGAGCACAGGAGAGCAGGGGGTCGGCAAGTGCACCCCTCCCCTGGAGAACCTCCAAATGGGAGTTTGCTGAGCCTGGGAAACTCAGTTTGCATAAGAACTGGTTCCCATGGCAACCAAATGCCGGCCAGAGCCTCAGGCTGAATCAGAGCAGCTGCGCCCAGCAGCACTCACTTTAATAGGAAGTTCAGCTCCATCCAAGAGTTTCTTCGGCTGCCACTATTCCCCTGGTCAGGCATTCCCCTGTGGAGTTTTCTGGGGATACAGAGCAGACTCTGGTTGAGGGGGGCCACTTCAGCCCTTCCCTGGCAGCTTAGCCCAGAGGTGGGGAATGGACCTTTCAGCCCTACCTCCCCCTTACCAGCATCTGTGCAGCTGGAGGGCAGGCTCGCCCAGCCTCACCACGCCCAGCCTCACTGCCCCACCACCCGCTGCTGTGGTGAATAAAGGACTCACCTGGAACTTCCTGGGCCCCACCCACCACCAGGGCCATGGCAGGGCTTCTCCAGAGGAACTAGAGCTGGTCACAGGATCCAAAAACAACCATGCAGCTTGCTCCCTCCAGCAAACACCACCTACTGACAAGGAGGTCAATTTGCATGCCCAGGACCGAATTTACTGACTCAGTCATACAGGGTGTGGCTGATTCTCACCCACATGCACCACCTACTGACTCAGAGGTTAAACCAGGTGCATTACTATCTAAACAAAAGAAAATCCAAAAGAAAGAAGCAACATGTGTTCCAGATGAGATGGAACCAGCAAAAGAACTCTGGGAGAAAGAAGAATCAGAGCAAAGGGTCACCCCCAAAAGGAACACCAGCTCCCTAGCAATGTGTACCAACCAGAGGAGAGAAGGCCATGTGAAGCGAGAGGCAGAATCAGAATGCTACAACTACAAGGAATGCCAAGGTTTGCGAGAACCCACCACACGCTAGGAAGCGCAAGAAGGGATTCTCCCTGAAGCCTTTAGAGAAAGCACGGCTCTGGTGACATCTTGATTTCAGTGTCCTCTGGAACCACAAGAGAATACATTTCTGTTGTTTTAAGTACTCAGTTGTGGTGATTTATTATGGCAGGCCTAGACTATTGATACCCCAGCTCATCCTTGACTCCCCCTCCTCCACATCAATCTCTCTCAAATATTTACTCTATCCATTGACCTCTCAATGTATGAACACTTGCTCTTCAAGAGCAGTGACTTGAGCCCAGAATCTTTTTAAATTCATTCAGTTCCTAGCAGAGGGTAAGAACTCATTAAATGTTTAGAGAAAGAATCTAGCACCTTTAATTCTATCCTCAGGCAGTGCTAAACCAAGTCTTTAAAAACAGATTAATAAAATATGGTATATGTATACCATGGAGTTCTACTCAGCCACAAAAAACAATGGTGATCTAGCACCTTTTATATTATCCTGGATGGAACTAGAGCCCATTCTACGAAGTGAAGTATCACAAGAATGGAAAAACAAGTACCACATGTACTCACCAGCAAATGGGTACTAATTGATCAACCCTTATGTGCACATATGGAAGCAACATTTATCAGGTGTCAGGTAGGTGGGATGGGAAGGAGGAATGGGTATATTCACACCTAATTTGGGTGCAGCGTGCACCGTCTGGGGGATGGACACACTTGAAGCTCTGACTCGGGTGGGGCAAAGGCAATATAAGTAACCTAAACATTTGTACCCCGGTAATATTCTGAAATAAATAAAAATTTAAAAAAATTAAAAGTGACACTGAGCTGTGAACCTTGCTCATTCATCTTACTCCCTGAAGAGAACTTCTGCTGTTGTACCTGAAAAATCTAAAGTCTGGTTCTTCTGACAATCAATTTTACTTTCCATTTTCACCTTCAAATTAGTAAGCTCTTCCCAACTTAACCCTTGCCTGTCCCTTTTCCACCACCTTGGCTATATTGTCTTGCATTGTCTAATCACACCCCCAGAATCCCTGCATTCCATTAGCCTGTTCTGATGGGCCACCCCCTTGCCTCTCTCCCTCGCCTGAATCATCACCCAGCTTATTTATAATTGATCAGCTCCCCCAACCATCTCACCAGTCCAACTCCAGGGCAGGCCACATAGAAAATTCAGGAAGCTGTTGAAGGGTTGAGACCCTGCAACTTGTTATTACACGACCTTAAATCTCTTTAGTTTTGGTTCCTTAAATTGTGTTATCACTGATTGGAAAGAAAAACAATCAATGAGTTCTGCACTTTCAAAAAATGCCTTTGTATAATAAATACTGTAAGAATCACAGACCTGTGCATCAATGTGCTTGCAAAAACCTTTAGTGTTTTCCTTGGTCCAGAACTCTGAACTCATTTCGCCAAACAGATTCCTACTACCATAGGGAAGAAGTTTAAGTTTGCGTTAAGTATGTGAGGGAAACACACATTATTAAGTGGAAAAAAAAAAATCTTGAGGTCTCCAGTAACATCAATTCTAGTTAAATGTCATAATTAACCTTGATCTATATCTTATTTACATGTATTTAGATCTTCTTGAGTTAATTTCCAGAAATATTCAGGGGCAACTCATTTTAGAATGGACAATCTCAAAAAGATCCTTCATCGTGTACATGAATTAACTAAGAACACAATTTGCCTTAGAAGTTGCTAAATAGCTTCTCTAACAAAAAACATTTGAAGGCTGAGTCCCTAAGGTTGCTAAAAGTGTTGCTACTCACAAAAACAGGTAATATTTATCAAGTGTTTTTACAATGTGCAGACCACTGTACTGATGAGTTCAATATACATTATCTTCCTTTCATCCTGCCAATGGGCCTGGGAGAAAACTGATGCACAGAAAGGTTAAGTAACTTGTCCACAGACCGCCAGCTGGTAAGTCATCAAGTGGAATCTAAACCACCCGAAGCTTCTGAATCCAGAAGTATATTGCCTCTTGAATTCCTAGCAGGTTTACTTACTGATACTGCCTTTTGTTTTTAGCTGCTGGCATAAATATTTCCCTGAGTTATCTCATCCTTTTGTTCCCAGGACCTAGATAAGAGCACAGTCTCTCCTTGACCAAACTACTTTTATGTTAGAAAGAGAGCCATTTGGCAGGGTGTCAGTACTCATCCACTTCCATACTCGGTAAATTTTTACTGAATGAATGAATCCGGTTAGAAATTCCTTAAAATAAATGACTCTTTTATTCCCCTTAAGAACTTTTTTAAGGAGAGAAAGATTTTTGACTGTCTCAAAGTCTTCTCTCATAGAGAAGGCCGCGCATTCCATTTTAGTGGCTCAGGAAGGAGAAATCACAAGAAAGTTGGCAGGAGGGTGGGGGGGCAAGGTATCCGATCAAAAAGATGTGGATATACACTTTCACCTCACGATTTCATAACGAAAGCTCAGAAAATTGAGCGGCAGGGGCGACGCTAACATTGAGGAGACCCTCAGAGGGAGTCGTCCAAAATTCGTTATGGACACTCCATGCACACTCCGCACTGCTCAGATCTAGGACAAAGTGACGTTGCACTCCAGCTGGGTCGCGGGGTGACTTCCCAGGATACTGCCTATAGTTCTATTTTTTTATTTTTGTTTTTTCTTTCTTATTTTTAGTTCTCTTAATGAAAGACAGACACTGGGCACCACAATGGCAGAGCAGCCACAGGAACGCGCTGCAATGGCCCCAGCGGCCGCCAGGTGGAGCCCGAGGACCAGGATCGCGGGCAACTTCCGGTCCCCACCGGAAGCGCCCCCCGGATCCCGGCAGGACAGCCCGGGCCGCGGCGCGGGGGCAGCGCGCAGCTCCGAGGTCAAGAGTCCAGCTACTTTTGAATTGATTCCGGCGCAGGTCCGGGGCTGCGAGTGCGACACGACCGTGCCTGTCCCCGCACGCCGCGTGCGCGGAGGGCGATGACCCGGGACGGGGCGGCGCGCGCGGCCGGCGTCACAGGCCGGCGCCGAGGCCGAGGCGGGGGCGGGCGGGCGGCGAGCACAGCGGCCCGGGCTCGGGGAGCGCGCGGACCCTCCCTCTGCGAGCGCACGTCGCGGTCCGGCCGCCGCCCCGGCCGTGAGGACCCGGAGACCGAACGCGCACTGGGCGGGACGTGACGGCGCTGTTCGGTTTTTCCAGCCCCGACCGCTGAGGGAGGCGCCAGCCCGTCGGAGACATGAATTACGCGCGGTTCATCACGGCGGCGAGCGCGGCCAGAAAGCCTTCTCCCATCCGAGCCATGAGTGAGAGCCGGGCCTTCTCTCCTCCGGGGCGGGGCCCACCAGGTGGCCCTGGGTCGCGTGCATTCATTCACTCATTCGTTCATTCATTCATTCGTTCGTTCATTCACCTGCGGGCCAGGCTTCGCGTGCAGAAATGAAATAGGCACAGCCCTTGTCCTCCAAGAACGCGGGCTGGGACGGGAGGCGGGTGTAGGGTGTTCCTGCCGAGGTGGAGCAGGGGCAGGAGTAGAGAGAGGCCGGCGCTGCTGTGGGCACGTCCTGCTGCCCAGAGAGGCTCTTCCTGGGGGGTGGGGGTGGCACAGTGCAGGTTCTATGCGAAGGAGGAGGGAAAGGGGGGAGCCCTGAGGCTCCACGGACAGGTGGGGGCTACCTGGAGGAGAGTCTCCTGCTGTGGTGGCCCTGGCTGTCCTGCCTGATGTCAAAGATCAAGGTGCCAGCAGATTCTGTATCTGGTTCCTATAGACAGAGTCTTCTTGCTGCCTAGTCACGTAGCAGAAGGGGTCAAGGGTGCGCCCTCCAGTCTCTTGTAGGGACACTAATCCCATTCACAAGCGTGGAGCCCTCATGACCTGATCACCTCCTGAGGGTCCTACCTCTTCATACTATCACTTCATACTATCACATTGGGTATTAGGTTCCAACATAGGAATTCTTGGGGGGGGGGACACCAACATTTAGACCATAGCACATTCTGTCACTAGAATTTGTTCAACTTTATAGTTTTGCTGACTGTAATGCATACTTAACTATCTTTATAAAAATCTTCAATGAAAGTGTTTCTTCTCTTCCATGTTTATTGTAGCTGATCTATTGAGCAGGGCACCAAAATCGGTCATCTCCTTGGCTACTGGAGCACCAAATCCAAACCTGTTCCCCTTTAAGTCAGCTGTCATCACCGTGGAAGGTGGAAAGACCGTCCAGTTTGGGGAAGAGATGATGAAGAGAGCACTTCAGTATTCTCCAAGTGCTGGGTAGGTGTCAATAGATGATATTATTTTATTAGCTCATTTCCATGAGAAATATTCTAAGGCCCATTGATATGGTGACTTGTGCCTTTTTTAACTGGGTGTTCAATGGCTAGGAAGGTTTGGGGAAGAGTTTTCAAAGAATAATTAAGAGCAAGAGGGATATTTAATGCTCCTCAGTGATTGCTTCTCAACCTTAAGTGACTGGGAGAGTCAGAGAAGGCTTCTGGAAGGAAGGACCATTTGAGCTGAGACTGAAACAGTGAGGAGACAGCTGGGTGGAGAAGCACATTGGGGGAAAGGAAATGGGTGATCCAGGAAGCAGAGATTTTAAGGCCCCAGGCAATTTTTAAATAATTATGTTACCTTTCTAAACAAACAGGTATACACATACATTGCCCTGATAGGTTCATATGTCTTTAATTTCTTAAAGGCAAACTGAAATACAAACCTTTAGACTTTCTTTACTTTTTCTTCTTCTAGTGATAATGTATAGAAAGTCTATAAGTTACACTTCATCAAAACTTTCCTTATTCTGAAATTGAAAAGTATATTGAAATGTTACTTGTATATAAATTATATAATATGTAACATGTACATAGGCTTCTCTTTACATAATGCAAAGAACTTATTGAGCCTGAACTTCTAGGTAGCCATAGAAATCTTCCTAGAAGGAACAAAGAATTGATTATGCAATGAATGCTCTAGTGTTAGACTTCAGATTTGGAATAAGAAAGATATAGATTTAAATCTCAGCTCATTGATTAAATTATTGACTTTATGAGAATCTCCATCTGATTACCTTTATGTAAATTTCCTAATACCTGAATCTATTGCTTATATATTAAATGAGAATACTAACACTGGCAAAAAGCATTTGAGGATTTTTTAACTAAATGTATAAAGTACTTGGTATAAAACTACCATTTATTTCCTGTCTACTCTTACTATGATTTTTACTACTATAAATTTAAAAATCCATTTTTATGCTTTAGAATTCCAGAGCTTTTGTCCTGGCTAAAACAGTTACAAGTAAAATTGCATAATCCTCCCACCGTCCACTATCCACCCAGTCAAGGACAAATGGACATGTGTGTCACGACCGGCAGTCAAGAAGGTCTTTGTAAGGTAAGAAAGAAAGGAAAAGGTAATCTATGTTTAGAATGAAATTTGTTTGTAAATATAGTTGTCTCTTGCTTAGCCACAAGAGATCAAGTTTTGTGGATTACTGGCAGTCTTTCTTATCTTCACCTAGAATTATGAACAGGGAACTCTAAGACAAGACATAGATGGGAGGGATGGGAGGGTGTGTGTATGTGTCTCGGGGGACGGAGGTGTTGACTGTTCGCAAAACCCAGGTAGAAATACTTCGGGTTGATCTATCAATATTTCCCTCTAGTTTCCCTCATTGTAAACACAAGGACTTTCAAAATTTGTCTGCTTAGTATCACTCACCAGCCTGATTTTTTTTTTTTTTAATATAATATCAATACTGATTTCAGTACTGATTTTCCTTAAATACAGAGCATGTGGTCAAGACCCAGACCTATGAGTCACTAAAACAAGAGCCCCACTAAGGGAGTTCTCAACTCCTACCAGAAGCTTAGTGAACACTGCTTAGTTTCATCTGGTTAAAGATACAGGTTACATTTGTTTTCTGCCTATAGTTATGAAATTTCAATATAGTTATTCTTAAAAGAGCATCATAGATGGTAAATACATCAAGTAACTCCTTGCTCATAGACATGCTTATTACAGAGCCCTTAGTAGGAATCTAATTTATTAATAATATTTCTTCCACTTTGTTCTCCAAGATGGATGTTATTTAGGGTCCTGTGTTTCCGTCTTTATTAAACAGTGCTGCCAGTGATAGGCTGGTTGTTTTAAGGCAAACTGTAATTAGGTTTTCATTTGCTCTGTTGATAAGGCATATATCACCCTAGCGATTTCTTTGGTGCTAGCATGTTCTGTAAAAACCAAATCAATTAACTGCTTTACAGAGGAAGGTACTATTTGTCATAAGATGTCAAAAGCTACTAAGGAAAAGGTAAATTGAACATCACAGGCCAAGCTGGGGGACAAAGTCAAATCTTTTATCTCAATTGATAATGGCCCTACTGTTTGTTGTGATGTGGGTTGTTAAAAAGATAAGAAGAAGAATTCAGGGCTGGGCTCGGTGGCTCACGCCTGTAATCCTAGCACTCTGGGAGGGAGGCGGGCGGATCGCTCAAGGTCAGGAGTTCAAAACCAGCCTGATCAAGAGTGAGACCCCCGTCTCTACTAAAAATAGAAAGAAATTAATTGGCCAACTAAAAATATATAGAAAAAATTAGCCGGGCATGGTGGCGCATGCCTGTAGTCCCAGCTACTCGGGAGGCTGAGGCAGGAAGATTACTTGAGTCCAGGAGTCTGAGATTGCTGTGAGCTAGGTTGATGCCACGGCACTCTAGCCCAGGCAACAGAGTGAGACTCTGTCTAAAAAAAAAAAAAAAAACAGAAGAAGAAGAATTCAAACTGGGTGGGGATTGTAAAACATGACTAGGTAAGAAAGGATTTTTCTGTGACTTACATACAATTTAGTAATAATTTAAGCTGGAAAAATCTATTGCCTAGCTCTATGGGTGTCAGTAGGCATCACGTTGTCCACATGATCTAAAATTTGTCAAACCTTCTCTTACTTAACCTCCAAATATCCTTGAACACTGTTGACCTCCCGCCCTTTTTGAAGCACTCTCCTCCTCCGGCTCTCAGCACTGCGCTGGTTGGCTCTCCTCCAGCCCACCTGCCCTGCCTCCCTCACAGTGTCCCCTGCCCAGCCAGTATATACTGGAGTTCCTCACGGCCTTCACACTCATGTGATCAACCATGTGCAAGTACCTTCCACGCTCCTTCCAGATCTGTTTGTCCCTCTGACCACCTGCCACCACCACAGCATGTTTCAGGGCTCCTCACACAAAACAGCTCGTCGTCATCTCGCTCAGATGTGGACTTTTTGTTTCTGAATTTCAGTGAATGGCGGTGGTGCCTCACCATCTGTCTAGTTGAGTAGCCAGAAATCCAGGCATCGTTCCTGACACCTGCTCTTCCTCACTCCTCCATAGTCCATAATCATGTTCTGTTGGTTTTCATTTCTTAAATACCTCCCTGTTCCTCTCTAAAACTCCACCATCACCACTCTTGTTCAGATGACCCTTATCAAATGTCCCCAGACTGTGGCAGTCACTTCCAAAACCTTCCACATGTATTCTTGCCCTTCTTTAATTCTTTCTTACTGCAGCCAGATTGATCTTTTCAAAATGCATGTCTGATAATGTGACCCCCGACCTCCCTCCCCTGCTCCCTACTCCCTTCTTAAACCTCTCACTCGCCACCCTGTACTACAAGGCCCCCAGGCATGGTCTCTGCCCTCTTCTGTCTGATCTCTCCACTCTCCTCTTTACACTCCGCCTCAAGCCACAGGATTCTTTAGGTTTCTCAAAATGTAACCATCGTCACCACTTACACCAAGGCATTGCTTCCTCAGGGAAGCTTTCCCTGAATGCCCAGGTCTTCCTGCATTGAGCTCATATAGCCTTGTGTGTCTGTACTTAATAATAGCACTCACCACTGTTTTTAATTGTATGTTTTTTGGGTAGTTATTTGATTAGTGTCTAGCTCTCACATGGACTGGTAGCTCCATGAGAGTATGAAATGTCATTTTGCTCATCATTTTATCTCTAGTACTGTATACAAGCCTGGCTTATAGTAGACATTTAAGCAGCAATAAAAGGAATAAATGAATTTTAGGAGCCAGTTATGTTCTTTTTCTCCTTACTGAAAAACAGGGGTTTGAAAACTATGGCTTGAGAGCCAAATCCAGCTCATCTTATTTTGTAAATAAAGTTTTATTAGAACCCAGTGACACCCAGTCATTTATATATTGTCTGCAGCTGCTTTCTCAGTTTACAGACAGAGGAGTAATTGTGACAGAGACACTATGGCCTACAAAATATTTCTTATTTGGCCCTTTACTGAAAATTTGCCAACTCCTACTCTAGAATCATATGAACTCAAAATTAAAAAGGAGTTCTGAGCATGAAAACAGTACAAACTTAGGTTTACTAACAAGCTGACCTCTGCTTCTTTTGTTAGGTATTTGAAATGATCATTAACCCTGGAGATAATATCCTCGTAAATGAACCTGTTTATGCAGGAACACTTCAAGCTGTGAGTATACATTTTTTATAAAAGGCATCTCTAATAAAAAATAGGAAGAAATCATTGTACCTTTAGAATTATCCACTGAAAAATAATATAGTAATATTATAATAGTAATAATAGTATAGTATAGTACTAATAATACTATACTAATAATAGTATAGTAATAATATAATATTTTTCATCTGTAAATAGGAGAATCCTAAACGATATATGCAAAATATGTGAACTATACCTCTGCTTTACATTTTTTTTAAAATGCAAATGTATAGCCACTAAAATTAGGTTGTGCAAAATCATGTCCAATTCTCTCACATATTTTACTTAAAATGTAACTTAAATTCCAAAACCTTATTTTTTCATTATCATGTTTCATTACCATATGCCTAAGAATAGCCCTGTTATATGTCAATTTAATATAACTCTAAACTAATGTTGTATGATGAGGACTTTCCACTCCAGTGTTAAATCAGTGGGTCTGTAATATCCAGCACGAGGAAGCTCATCATCCTTTCCTGCTGTGCTCTGCTCCGAACTCACCACTGGGGATTATGTTTGTGTGGGACACTCTGCTTTAGGATGGAAGTGTCCACACACTGGAGCACATTCAGAGACTTGTAGTCAGAGGGAATAGGGAATTGGAAACCACACCATGTGATGAATGGTTATATGAACTGCAGCTGTTTTCCCCAAATAGCAAAGACTCAACAAAGACATGAGAAGTGTCCTCAAATATGTAAAAGTTAGCCATGTGACAGAAGAATTAGATTTATTTGTACATGACCTTAGGTTGATAGAACTGGAATCCCAGATAAACAGTTTCAACTCAATATAAAAACTTTCTAACCCTTGGTGTTAACGGACTTTATAAGGAGGCAAAGCATGGCCCATCACTGCAGGTAGTCAGAGTTACTCCTGATTGCCACTTAATACAATTAATACTGTAAAGGTAATTCTAGCTTAGAGTAGGGGAATTGAATGAGATGGTCTTTGTGCTCTACTGATTCTAACTTCATGGATTCTTTTTATTCTCCAAATTTTATGTTATTTTTGTAAAATCAATTTATAAAGCAGTATATAAGCAATCCAGTTATAATAGCATCCAGAAGAATAAAATAACTAGGAATAAATTTTAAAAAGTAGACAAAAGACTTGTATGTTAAAAACGTTAAAGCTTTGCTGAAAGAAATTAAAGAAGACCCATATGAATGGAGAGACATGCCCTGTTGATGGATTGGAAGACTGAATATTGCTAAGATTTCAGTACTACCCTAAGCAATCTGTAGATTTAATTTAATTTTATAGATCTATCAAAATTCCAACAGCCTTTTTTTTTTGCAGAAATAGAAAAGTTGATCCTCAAATTCATATCAGAATTTAAGGGTCCCAAATAGCCAAAACAATCTTGAAAAAGAACAAATTTGGAGGACTCACTTTCCAATTTTAAAAGCTACTATAAAGCTATAGTAATCAAAATAGTGTGGTACCAGCATAAGGACAGACATAGAGCAATGAAGTAGAATTGAGAGTCCAGAAATAAACCCATAAATACAATTGATTTCAACAAGGGTGCCAACTCCATTCAGTGGGGAAGAATAGTCTCTTTGACAGATAGTGCTGGGACAACTGGATTTCCACACGCAAAAGAGAGAAATGAGACTGTTAACTCACACCATATAAAAATTTAACTCAAAATGAATTCAAGACCTAAATGTAAGAGCTAAAATTATAAATACCTGGGATAAAATATAAGATCAAATCTTCATGACTTTGAATTTGGTAGTGGATTCTTTTAGATATAAGAATGAAAAACACAAGCAATTTGATTTCAAAATTAAAACTTTGGTACATCAAAAGAGACGTTATGAAGAAACTGAAGAAACAGCCTACAGCATAGGAGAAAATATTGGCAAATCATGTATCTGATAAGAGTTTCATATCATGAATATATAAAGAACTCCTACAACTCAACAACAAAAAGACAACCCATTTAAAAAATGTAAAAATGATACAAATAGACATTACTCCAGAGAAGCTATGCTAATTGCCTAGAAGCACATGGAAAGATGCTCAGCATCATTAGTCATTAGAAAAATGCGATCAACATAAGAAAGCTGTATGTGCAGTCTGATTATTTTGTAAGACTGAAGCTGGGATAAAAATGTGTTTTTAAAATTAAAAAAGTGCAAATCAAGACCACAGCGAAATAGTACTTCCCACCTGCTATGATGGCTATTATCAAAAAAAGAAAAACAAAAACCGCACATACTGGTGAGTATGTGATGAAATTGGAACCCCCATGCTTGCCTGGTAGAAATGTGAAATGGTGCAGTCACTGCGGAAAACAGTTTGTCAGTTCCTCAGAACGTTAAACATAGAATACGACCTACAGTTCCACTCCTAGGTACATACTGAAAACCAACTGAAAACTGGGACTCAAGCAGGCACTTGTATGCAAATGTTCATTGCGGTATTATTCACAACAGCCAGAAGGTGGAAGCAACCCAAGTGTCCATCAGTAGGTGAATGGTTAACTAAAATTTGGCATGTTCATACAGTGGCATTGAGCCAGAAGAAGGAACACAGATCTGATACACGTTACAGGGTGAATGAACCTTGAAAACGTCATTTTAACTGAAAGACGCCAGACACAAAAGGACAAAGATTGTATTATTCCACTTACATCAAAAATCTAGAATAGACAAATTTGTAGAGACAAAAAGTAGATTAGATAGAGGTCACCAGGGGCTGTGGAGAGTGGAGAATGGAGAGTTGTTGCTTAATGGGTACAGAGTTTCTCTTTGGGGTGATGGAAAAATTTGGAAATGGAGGTGATGGATGATGCACACACACTGTGAATGTAATTAACGCCCCTGCATTATGTGCTTAAAAATGCTTAAAATGGCAAAATATTTTCTTATATACATATTTACAATAAAAAAAAATGCTTTTTCTTGATTGGATGCTAATTATTTATTTTCCTAAACTCCTGAAGATTACATACTGCCTATAAATTTCCAACTGGGGTTTACAAAAATGCATGCACGTACCCACCCACAAATGTTTTCATGTGCCCAAACAGAAACTGTATGCCAAGCTATAAGGAAATATGCCAATAAGAAATACCTGTTTATTTTATGGCCCAATATTGATTTGTTTTGTCCATGGTCCACGTGCTTCATAAGTGTAGGACCTTTTAAATTTGTTATAAGTAGGATCTGGATTTTTCGCACTTTCTGCATAATTCTACATTTCACTGCTAAAAGAGTGTGCGTTTTTCATTCGAAATTTTTTCCTGAGAACTTCACTTACTTTTTGTTATTTTTTTCCTTAATGTTCATATATGAATGAGATTCCACAGCATTTTTATAAAACTATGTCCATAAGCAATGCCAGTGGGTGCCAGTCTGCCTTAGCAGTTGGTAAAATATTGAAATACTTCTGTACTGCTTGGCCAGCTGCCTGTCCCCTTCATTGTCCCACCATCACCGTGGCTTCCCTGGCCCCGCTCCTAGGACCACCCTGAACCTCCCATAATCCAGAGTAAGGCTGGCGTAGCAGGGGCTTCAAGGACCCTGTTGCAGCCTGCGTCCCTGTCTGATGTGCCCATGCTGTACCACTTGCTAAATATTTGTAATATCACCCCTGCTTGTATATTTTATATATCAGCATAACAGATGCATCGTGTGGTTCATTAATTCTGTCAGAAGACATTCATTAATAAACACCTGCTTTATGAACAAGTTCTTATTATAATTATAAAGAGAATTCAGTCAGAACAGGCTAGCGCATGCCGTGTAACAAATGACTCCAATACACCCCTTCGTTTGTAACTCACAGCTGCAAAGGTTTATTTCTCCCACACTGCACACCCACAAGACGGCTGCAGCTCTGTCCCACGGCATCTTCAGTCCAAGCCCCAAGGTGACAGAAGCAGCCCCTGTCTGGGGCCTTGCCCATCTTAGAGCAGAGGGAGAAGAGAGAGAACCACAGCTGGATGTTAAAGCTTCTGCTTGGCAGGAACACATCGCACTTCTGCCCAGAAGGTATTGGCCAGAGCCAGACACACGGCCACGCCTGACATAACTGCGGCAAGGAAGTGTCGTCCTTCCTCTGGGAAGGGAGAGGAGCTATTTTTGATCAATAATGTAATCCACCCCAGGAAACAACAGAATTAAAATATATAAGCTCAACCCTTAGGAGCTTGGAGCTGAGTGCAGGTTGGTATTTTTAAGGTATAAATGGTCATATTCTTGGTTAGTATTTAAAAAAAACAAAAAAACAGTGGTTCTTACATTTTGTAATCGTGTCTGGCTCCTGTGCTCAACAGCTGCGACCACTGGGCTGCAACATCATGAATGTTTCTAGTGATGAACATGGGATTATTCCAGACTCCCTCAGAGAAATACTTTCCGAGTGGAAGCCAGAAGATTCAAGGAACCCCAAGAAAAACACCCCCAAATTTCTTTATACTGTCCCAAATGGCAACAACCCCTCGGGAAACTCACTAACAAGTGACCGCAAAAGGGAGATCTATGAGGTATTGTAAAAGAATGTGTTCATGTAGTTATGTTACTGTTTCTTGCTGACTTTTAGAAGAGTACTGTGTAAGTTCCCTCTCTTACTAGAGAAATTTATGCCAATTTAGAAACAATAAATTATTACCCTTTCATTAATTATGAGATTTTTTTCTTTTCCCTTAATGAGTTAATAGAAAACAATAGCATTATTGGGCTTGCATTAAATTATGAAATTAGTTAATACTTGACCCCAAGTTTGATTTTCCTAATTTTATATTTGTCTTGTTAACTTTTCTCTTCTTCCTACTCCATGTCATTCAGATTACAAAGAATTCTTTAAAAATAAGAGTCATGCTTATATGACTTTCTTGTAAAATCCCTTTGAGGTGCCTGTGATGCCTAACTCTTCATTATAAACGTTATTTTAAAGTAACAAACATATATTTAGCTCTACAGAAATCTTTGAAAAATAAGAGAAATGTGCCTTTTGGAAAGGATCTTTCATGTACCTAACTGTGCTCTTTAACCTTTTACTACAAATAGCTTTATAAGTACCAAGCCCTTGTTGAACTTTATAGAATTTATTTACGTCCAATGGGATCGCAAGGAAGATTTCAACCAGTTTCTTTTACTTGGAAAATATTGTCTTATTCTTATTTTTTATGCCCTTCTGGGCTCTGTCCTGAGTTCTCTGTTTAATACCTCCTGTAGACAACCTGGCCCAGTTCTGTAAGCGATGACTTCCACAGTGCCTGACCCTGAGCTCCAAACCTCTGTGGCAAACATTCTGCTTGATCCCTGCACACAGATGTCTAATAGGCATTTCAAACTTCACATGGCCAAGAGAGAACAGATTTTCCCCAGCCCACCCAAACCTCTAATCCACAACCCCTCACATTCCCCAACCCCACAAATAGTGTGAGCCGAGGAGCTCCCCTTTATTCCTCTCTTTCCCTTCTCCCCTCCCCCGGCCTCCACATCTAGTTCACCCTGTGGACTCACCAAGTTATCCAAATCCATCTTTTCTCTCCACCCCATCACTGTCCCCATCTTCTAAGCTGCCACCCACCCTCACTGGCCTCCTACAGCACTGTGCCCACTGCACCCTGCTGCGTTTCATCCTGGTCCCTAGCCAGTCACATCCCTCCCCTGTTGAAATGTCAGTGTACGTCCAGGCTCATGGTTCTGTTACAGCCTTCCTGTGGCCTCCCCTTGCGGTTTAAATAAAATCCACATTCCTTTATCTGCTTCGCAAAGCTGTGTGACATGGTCAGTCTGTTCTCAGCCTTATCTCGTATCCTTCTTGCTGCAGCCCACTTGGGGCAGCCACACTGGCCTTTCTAGCCCTGAAACATGCCAAGCTGTTTGCTAAACCAAGAGCCTTTGCCCTCACCTGTCCCTCAGTCTAGGTTTCTCTTCCCTGGTATTTGCAGGGCTGAATCCTTTCTGTCATTTTGAACTCTGGTATTGCCTGTTCAGGAAGAGCTTCCCAGTGATTCAACCTGAAATAGCTACCCTACCACTCTCTCTCTCCAATGTCACCTGTTGCAATGCTCTCCCCAGCACTTTAACCACCTGTGTAATATTTCTTCTTCTCAGTATCCACTGGCTTATGTCTGTTCTGTCTTTCCCACCAGACTGTTAAGTTCCATGAGAACAAGGGCCTTAGTGCCTGTTTACCTCTTTATCTTCACAGTCTAGGACAGTAGAGGCTCAATTCTTTTTTTTTTTTTT
>VBSM01000483.1:41496461-41533839 GCA_008086735.1 Cheirogaleus medius
CTGCCTTGGCCTCCCAGAATGCTAGGATTACAGGCGTGAGCCACCGCGCCCGGCCGAGGCTCAATTCTTGAATTAATGAATGAATACAATTATGATACTACTAAAGAATGATGATTCCAAATGACTTTAATGTTGAATAGCTCTTAAGAAATATATTACTTTAAGAAATAAATATATTGCTTTAACCTTTTTTAGCTTGCAAGAAAATATGATTTCCTCATAATAGAAGATGATCCTTACTATTTTCTCCAGTTTAACAAGGTAAGTGATGATGTGAACTCATGTCATTATTGGAAAATAACTTGTTAAAGTTACTGCACTGCACTGGGTATTAGCCTGGCTGCTGAGTCAGAGCTAATCCACTTTTACATTGAAACTAAATCAATTAAGATTAATTTGCTACCACTTCAATTTCAGTCTTCTACTTTTACCATGAGATTAATACTTTTCATTTTTGGTATTGCTGCTTTTTCCAGAAATTACTTATCTTCAAAATAGCTACCCCAAAGGCAATTACAGCAACAACAAAAATAAATAAATGGGACTTGATGAATTTCAAATGCTTCTGTGTACAGCAAAGGAAATAATCAACAGAGCAAATAGACAACCTACAGAATGGGAGAAAATATTTGAAAACTATATGTACACATCTGATAAAGGGCTCATGTCCAGAATCCACAAAGGACTCAAATCAATAAGAAAAAGACAACTCTATTAAAAAGTGGGCAAAAGACATGAACAGAAATTTTTCAGAAAAAGGTAGACAAATGGCCAGGAAACATAAAAAAATGCTCAACGTCACTAATCATCAGGTAAATGCAGATTAACACTACAGTGAGATGCCATTTTACCCCTATGACAATGGCCATTATTAAAAAGTCAACAAACAATAGATGGTGGCACAGATGCAGAGAAAAAGGAACATACACTGTCGGTAGGAATGCGTATTAGTACAACCTCTATGGAAAATATTATGGAGATTTCTCAAAGAGCTATAGCAGTCACTCTGCTTGGTATCTACCCAAAGGTAAAGAAATCATTTCATAGAAAAAGACACCTGCGCTTAAATGTTTTTTGCAGCATAATTCACAATTGCAGCAATGTCGAATGAACCTGTGTGCCCATTAATTAATGAGTGGATGACAAAAATGTGGTGTGTGTGTATGTATATATATATATATACTCAGCCATAGAAAGCAATGAAATAATGTTGTTTGCAGCAACTTGGATGGAACTAGAGACTATTATCCTAAGTGAAGTATTTCAGGAATGAAAAACCAACACCGTATGTCCTCACTAATAAGTGGGAGCTAAATGATGGGTGCACATGGGCACAGAGGGATATAAAGGACGTGGAAAACCAGAAGGCGGTAGGGTGGGGGTATGGGACAAAAGCATACCTGTTGGGTACAACGAATACTGTTGTGGTGGCAGGCACCCCAAAAGTCCTGACTTAAGCATTATACAAGGTATGCATATATCAAAAACATTTGTACCACCTTCCTTCATATTTTGAAAAAATACACTGAAGCAGGAAGAGGCTGTGCTCAATAATGTCCATTTGGACACAGGTGGCATCACAGGCAGCGTGCCACATATTTGACACCATGTTGTTTATGTCCTGGATCTTACCTGCAACACGATGGGCTTTGAGAGTCACTCTCACTGCATCCTGACTACTGTGTTCAAACAGACAACAGTAGCAATAAGACAACTAATGCCCAATTCCTCAAAATCTACCACTTTCTTTGTTCTCAGGGCTGCAGAGAACATACGCTTCGATTCAGTTCCCCATTTAAATGTACAGAGAAGAAACAAAAACTTTTTTTTTTGAAACAGGATCTCACTCTGTCACCCAGACTGGAATACGGTGGCAGCATCATAGCCCACAGCAACCTCAAACTGCTGGGCTCAAGCAATCCTCCTGTCTCAGCTTCCTGAGTAGCTGGGGCTACAGATGTGCACCATCACACCCAGCTAACTTTTTGTAGAGACAGGGTCTCGCCCTGTCGCTCAGGCTGTTCTGCAACTCCTGGGATCTAGTGATCCTCCTGCCTAAGCCTCCCGCGGTGCCAGAATTACAGGCATGAGCCACCACGGCCCTCCTGAAACTCTTGATTTCTCTATATGATTTGCCAGAACATCACTTCTTTCTACTCACACTCCCACTTTCACCATGCCCATCACCCCTGTTCTCATTCGTACCTCCTTTCGAAGTAAATATTGAAGTCAGTATGTGCTGTTGTCGCCATTTCTCGCCTTCGTTCTTATCTTTCCAGTCGGTCCTAGGGATCAGCGTCTCTCCTGCACAATTGGGAGTGCTCCCGGCTCTCCACGTTTTGGTCTTGTGCGAATTTCTCTTTCCTGACTTCTTCCTTTAAGTCCGTTGATCCTGGGTTTCCACCTTTGTGGCAAGGAGGGCCTGTTTGAAGTTTCTCTAACTGTATAATAATGGCGTCTGGAGCAAATAAAGGAGCCTTGTGTGTGTTTTTGTCAGAAAAGCCATGAAGACAGGCAGGTGCTTATGAAAGAATGTGCATCTCTGTTCCTGTCGCATGTTAAAGGGTTGAAATAAAGGTGAGCTATTGTCATCCAAAAACAAGCCCTGTCCACTCTGCATGCAAAGTATTCATACGGTGACTAACAGAGTTCTCAAACCAACAGTTGTGTTTTTGTTTGTTTCTCTTTTCATATTAAGCCCTGGGCACCGACCTTTCTTTCCATGGATGTTGACGGGCGTGTCATCAGAGCTGACTCTTTCTCAAAGGTCCTTTCTGCTGGGTAAGGCCCACGGCTCTACCGTGAGGCTCGATCTAAACGAGCCAGACACTGTACCTCAGTGTCTTTGAGTCCACACGATTATTTTCACTGAAGATGCTTGTACTCCACTTGGCCTAAAACACTAGTTTGGTTATTAATATTAACATAGGCCTTTTCTCTCTTCATTGATCTCCAGTGGTCAAACGCACTTGGCCATTGCTCTAAAGTTGCAGTGGGACTGGTCGGGCTTTTGGTATCATGTGTGAGAGAGCACATTTGGAAATACGCATCAGACTTGTTTTAGATGTACTTTTCTATTTAAATTTGTATTGGACGGTCGGGCGCAGTGGCTCACGCCTGTAATCCTAGCACTCTGGGAGGCCGAGGCAGGTGGATCGCTGGAGGTTAGGAGTTCAAGACCAACCTCAGCAAGAGCAAGACCCCGTCTCTACTAAAAATAGAAAGAAATTAATTGGCCAACTAAAAATATATAGAAAAACTTAGCCGGGCATGGTAGTGCGTGCTAGTAGTCCCAGCTACTCAGGAGGCTGAGGCAGGAGGATCACTCAAGCCCAGGATATTGAGGTCACTGTGAGCTAGGCTGACGCCACAGCACTCACTCTAGCCTGGACAACAAAGTGAGACTCTGTCTCAAAAAAACAAATAAATTTGTATTGGAAATAAGAATTAGTTAGCTGTATTCGTTTTTTTTAATTGTCTAGATCCATTTGTCCCTAGGGCACAACTCTCTTCCTAATGAAAGCAGGAAAGGGACATGTAATAATTGTTAATGTGGGATTGGGATTGTGCCTTTTCTCTTTCTGTGTAGGTTGAGAATGGGGTTTCTAACTGGTCCAAAACCCTTGATAGAGAGAGTTGTTCTTCACACACAAGTGTCAACATTGCACCCCAGCACTTTTAACCAGGTAAGGACAATTTAGGAAATAGGTTTTTTTAATCAGATCAAAATAAAAAATAGCAAAAATTCCCAACCTGTTTAGTGAATCATTGTTTTCCTTCCTGATTTATTATGCATCACTGACTGTATAAGCTAGGTTCATCTTGTTACATCTTCATGGTGGTTTACGTGTAATCAAGAGTGGTTTGCTTTTACCTTTGGCAAACATCAAATTTTTAGAGTATGAACCATGACTTTTGTTATTGTTTTATTTACTTTAGCTCATGATATCACAGCTTCTACACCAGTGGGGAGAAGAGGGCTTCCTGGCTCACGTACACAGGTATTGAATCATCCGTTAAAACATTTATGAGCAAAATAGGAGCCCAGTAGACATAGTACAGATCACCCAGAATGTTGGTTGTTTATTCTTCCTTCCTAACCCTAAAACAGACAAGAGGAATAGTCTGTCAGAAGTCCACTCACTTTATTCACTCTCCACCTAGAAAGTCTTTTCAGGAGCATCCCGGGGATGGCTTGAAAGCAGTCCGCCCACACTGAAGGCAATCCAAAATTCCCACCAGCTTAGCATTCCCTTAGTTAACTGATTGAGAGGGTAAGCTGTGCATACACATAAATATTTTATTTAATAATCAACCATGAGGGACATATGACACAGGATTTGGCTCAAGCACAGATGACTGAAAACATAATTTGCCTAAAGAATGAGTATATTGGTGCAAGTGAGGAGTTATTTTAGTGACGTAAATGTGGTACTTCCTAGGCCGTTCAAAAATAAGGAGAGATGGGGTGTCCTCATTCCCAGACCAGGGACTCACCATGTCAGTGGTGTTTTCCTTGATCCTGAGTGTTCTCCTACCCTGCAGTTGATAACCATTGTTTCAGATAACAAATCACAAAGATTGATCCTGTTACATCCCTACTTCTAGGTTCCATGTTTTACATTGAAGTGGGCTTTCGTTTGTTAAGTTTCATTTTGAAATTATTCCACAATAAATGAAGAAAGACAGTGGTAAAAAGTTTCATCACCAGATGATAAGCAAATATGCTCTGTTCTCTTATCAAGTATTCAACATGTCCATTGAGATAGAAGACAAATTCTTACAAGAGCCTTTTTTGTTCCTGCAATCAATGTATTGAGTACATCCTTCTCATTGTTTCCTTCTTCTAGGGTTATTGATTTCTACAGGAACCAGAGAAATGCAGTATTGGCAGCTGCAGACAAGTGGTTAGGTGGTGAGTGGAACGTACACGCCCTTCTGATAAAAGCAGCCCCTGTGGGAGTGGGTGGTGATCACCACATGTGATGAACAATCCTGGTGGGAAGAAACCACTTCTTGCTCGGGACATGGTACCCGATAAGTCATCCCAGAAGTCACAACATACAAACCTATTTCTTCTTTACCATTTTCATCTCTGCTAAAAAGAATTTGTCATGTCAAAAAAAAAAAAGATGAAAGTCAACTACAAATAACTTACTTAAACCTAAATAATGTCCACAACCAAAATTTTAGACTAATTTCAAAATTTTGCTTCAAATAGAAGAATTGTCAAACAAGCTATATACTCCTTTTGTAACTAAACTGTATAAAGATGAAATAATCTCTCCTTACAGCATATTTGCCTTCTAATCATTAACGTACTTTATCTAATATTATCCGTTGCTAATTTGGTTGTAAGATGTTTTTGATTTATTTTTTGTTATGGAAAAAGGCAAATCAATTAAATGGCTTTAATTATATTATTAAAATGCCTTTGATATAAGTAATAAACCAAACATACTAATTTCTTTTTTGTCATATCTCTTTCCCTGTAAAGTCTTGGTAAAAATAGAATCATTAGCTTTTTGATAAGAGTACTGTACTCTAGCCCAGGCAACTGAGCAAGAGTCTCAAAAAAAAAGTACAACCCCCATAATATGCTGAAATAAAAAATAAATAAATAAATTTTAAAAAGTGCTATTCTACCTCTTGCAGAGTAGTGCTGAAGAAAATGTTTTAATCGATAACATTTTCTTTTTAGAAAAGATAGTAATGAAATCAAAATATCCTGTCTTCTTGATTTCTCTATTCTAATACTCAGTGACACATAAAGCCTACAAATGTTTCTGGAATTCCTGAACTTTAAGCACTTCTTTGCATAATTAGTTACATTCTGATAAAATTCTAGTCCATTGAACCTCTAAACTATTATGTCAATGGTAGGTAAATTTATCCGGGCGCCGGGAGGCTCTGGGAAGAGCCGAAGAACCCTCTGCTAAACTTGACCCAGCCCTGCGTGTCTGGGCAGGGCCCCAGCTAAGTGCTCAAGGGAGGCTCTGGGTTTCCGCACTGCCCTCGGCTGAGTCCATTGTGAAGGTGCACACATAAGCCACTGGGTCTCCCCCACCTCTCACCCCGCCCCCACCTCTCACCCCCTCCCCCACCCTCACTGACTCTCGGAAATAAAACAGCGAACATCAATTTTCAAGGCTCTTAAAATGACAGTTTTTAAAATGCTATCACTGAAGGAACTTATTGGAAACAGTCGTTGATAATTCATTATGCCGTGTAACATTCTTAATAACACCCAAAATCCTTCCTTCAGAAGACATTTGTTCTCTGCTTTTGTTTGTAGATTTGGCAGAATGGCATGTTCCTACTGGTGGAATGTTTTTATGGATTAAAATTAAAGGCATTTCTGATGCAAAACAACTCATTGAAGAAAAAGTCATTAAGAAAGAGGTAAAATTGGGAGGTGAGGGATGGGGAAGCCTAAAGAAAAGTTATATTTTTTTCTTTAAAGTCATTTTTTACATGAATGGAAATGAAAAGAGATGTTTTTTGCTGCCCACCACTCAACTCATAATGTTCTGATATTAGATATGTTATCTCGTTATTAAAATCATACTAGGTTTTTGGGTTACATAATTATTCATGTGGAAATGCAGTCATTAGCATAGTGACTAAGAGCAATCCCTGCAGCCCCTCCTTGGGTTGGACTCCCAGCTCCTCGCCTTCCTGGTCGTGTGGCTCTGGGTACTGACCCACCCTCCTGGTGCTTCATCTGTAAGAGGGAGGCAGTGAGAATCCCTCCCTCATGGGTGCTGTGGTAATAAATGGTGTAATACGTGCAGAGTACTTAGAAAATGCTCAGTATTAGCCATTAGTATTTAAAATGGAGGGATTTTTTTTCCTGATTTTGAAAGTACAGTATACTCATGATTTGAAATTTAGAAAATACATAAAAGCACAATGAAACATTTTTCAAATAGCCCATATTTTCACCACCCAGATTTGTGACCATTTGTGGTGTAATTTCTTGAAGAGCCTGTATGTGTTCTGCTGTTGTGGCTGGGCAATTATTTCACATGGTCAAAATTACACAGCAAAGTTTGTTTCCTGTGTTTTCTCTGAAAATTAGCTCATGAGAATGTCTTCTAGCTTTCTTTTTCTTCTGCTTTTGTATTTATAAATGTGTAAGTCTACATAGTCTTCATTTGGGGGCATTGATTAAGGTTAAAATGCTAAATATTTTTCTGTGTAGCTTTCTAGTTTACCAAATAAATTTTGCCTTCTCCATTAATTAATTCCATCATCATGTCTGTCAATCTTGTGTAAACACTGAGGTCTGTTTCTGGAATCACTTATCTTAAAGCAGCAAGTACTAGAGAACAGACTGGGGGACGGTGGCCAAGTGCTGTGCTAGTGCCCAGGACACAGGTGCTCTGGAAGGGAGATGGAGACGGCCTACCTGGGCTGCAGCCCCCGCTCCACACCTGGGGAGAGTCGTCATCCTCTCCAGCCACCACCCCCACCCCCCCCCGGAGGGTGGGACTGATGACATGTTAATTGTTCTAATCCTAGTCCCAGCACGCAGTGGGTACTTAATAAATATTTAACTGCCTTATTTTATAAATACATGTTAGTATTACAAGTTGAGTTGATAACTTCCTTGCTTTTCTATCGCTGGCATTATCATCAAAAACATTTGGTAAGTGGCTCTCTGTGAGTATCTCTGAGCTGGGTGCTGAGGATGCAGCCTCCGTGTTTCACTGCACGTTTCTCAGTTCCCTGCATTTCCTCCTTACGTCCAGTCGCATGTGCCTTTGCCTTGTCCACATAGTCTCCACCTTCATCACAGCACCCTAGCCCAGGTCTTGTTCATCTTGCAGAGAGATTATTACCATCCCCTCCTCCTCTTACAGCTCCTTCCTTTTAGAACATCACAAAACCTTTGCACCATGTTAGGAGAAATGATGGCTTTCATCTCATTATTAACCACTTTGGTACCAGCGTCGACTATAGTCGACAGCCACAGATGAACGCGCACAGCCGAGCATCGACTTTAGCCGACAGCCAAAAGCTTTTACTTTTACGGCTTTTATCTCTGCAGTTGCAGTGTGTACGTTCAGCTAATAAGTTACTACGAATCTGTGACCTTTTAACAAGTCCTTAGTAGGAGTTATTATAGTTATTTTCCTAAAGCTGCCTGTAAAGTCAAACAAGCTTGCAGTGCTTTAAAGCTTTCCTCATCACGCAAAGAGCAAAACGGATTTGTCATCAATGCACGGCACAAACTACCGTGCGGACTGTGAGTGCCAGCTGTGGGCAAGGCTTCGCGGCCGGTGGGCGCCTTACCCAAGTGGTTAATGAGGACAGAGAAACCCACCTTCTGCCTGCAGATCTTTTCCCCAAATCACTTCCCTCCCAACTTCTCTGGTTTACACGGCCAGTGCCCAGATTTATACTGTGTAACAACAGGCAGCTACTCAATGCTTATGAAGGTCATCATTGTGCTAGCTAATGCTGCCATGAAAGATAAACTGCAGAATCTCAAAGATTTAACACAATGCAAGTTTATTTCTGACTCACATAAAACTCAGAGATGAGACCTGCAGGCAACTCTGCTCCACCAGTGATTCAGAGAGCCCGGTTCCTTCCATCTCATTGCTGTTCAGTCTTCAGCACACGGACTCCAAGATCGGTACAGACTGGAAAGAGCCCATGTAGATCTCACACGGGAAGATCTTTGTGAGCCTGGCCTAGAAGTAGCACACATGACTTCAGCTCACATCCACTGAGTAGAAGTCTCCCGAGGCCACACACAACTAGAAAGAGGCCAGGGAATGAGCGTGTCTGTGTGCCCAGGAAGAAGAGGACCTGGAGTGGCAGTCGGTGCGCTGTCTCTGCCACGGTGGTCGCGGGAACAGCCGTCGTTCCCACCACCACGTCTTCGCCCACTTACGGAATGTTTTTTTTCCTTCACTTTCTGCATTAAATTATTTTTACCTCCCTTCAGTTCGAATGCACCAGTTTTCTTCCCATCTCAGGCCTTTATACGCTGTGTCCTCTCCCTCAAGTGCTGTTCCCCACTTTTTCCCTGGCCAACACACACTTCTGTCTCTGGTCCCAGCTTAAAACTCACTTTCAAACTTGATAACTTAAAAATGGTATCTCATTACTCGAATTTATATTACTTTTCTAGTTAGGTTAAACATTTGTGATGATTACTATTTCTGTTTATTTAGTAAGCTCTCCTTTGCATGTTAAATCTAGAATTTGAGTGTTTTTCTTCTGTTTCTGTGGATTCCTAATATATCAACAGGAGTTGGCATTTGCCATATTTCTTGGAAACATTTTCCTGTATCTATGCGTATAGTTTTGTTTATTGCATGACATACATAATATATACATTTGGATTTTTTCTTATGATTTCTTGAATTGCATTCAAACTTAAAACATCCTACCCACTCTGCGATTAGGTTTACCTGTATTTTCTTGTAGTTTTTCTTTAATGGCACATTACTTATTTTCCACAACCTCTCCCAGGTGTTCATGCTTCCTGGAAATGGCTTCTACGTCGATAGCTTAGCACCTAGACCTTACATGAGAGTGTCCTACTCTTCAGCATCTCCAGAGCAGATGGATGTGGTGAGTACAATACTCACAGTACTCCAGAGTAACTTAGTGCATATGTTTACTTTGTGAATTAGAACATTCCTTAATGTCTTTTTAGGTTTCTAAACACCATATATTAGTTGACCAGTCAAGAACTACCATTAAAAGACTTGTATTTTGTGGCTAGACTTCTATAAACAAATGAGACTAAGGTGGAGTTAAAGTTTGTTTTCTTTGTGAATAATTTCTCAGAACAGTGCTGGGAAATTACGTTAGGAGGAAAATATCTTTCCTTCCTTCATTGAATTACCGTGAGCCAAAAGTACAAATTCATGACAGCCATCAGTCTCCTTCTTGAAGGAAAAGTTATCAGCAGGGTCAAATAGAATAATATTCTTAAATTAATCACGATCAAGCTTTAACCAAAATAACAAGAAACAAAGAAACAATGTCCTAAGGACTGTGTATCTGGAAATCCAAACAGAAGAGCTATAAATCGAATAGGGCTATTCAACCTGAGGAGAGTTCATTCTTGCAGTTGGACATTTTTGGTGTGTTCCTTATTTACTTGCTTTGTCATGCCATTAAATGTGCTTTTGATAAGCTTGCTCTGCTTTTATGTAAATAGAGTTGGGCAATTGAAACTCTAGAGAATGTATACGCAGGTGGAGATTATATAAAAATATAAAATAATTTGATATGAGTAAAATAGAAAATAATAATCTTGAGGTCTGTAAAAACAAAGGGAAAATCCTGGTAGTCTGATGTACTTCTATGTACATGTCTTAGTAGGCATTGATGGCACCCTGCTCAGATAAAGCTGATGTTTGACTTTTCATTGCCTTATGGCAAGTGGATACTTTGGATTTTTAAAGTTATGACAGACTTTTCCAAAGTAACATCCTAATTTAAGTAATTCTTATCTCTTTTTCTCTTTTAGGCCTTCAAGATATTAGCCCAAACTATAAAAGAATCTTTATGAAAAAAGGGCAGCAAGGCACCCGTTTTGCTGGCACGGGTCACAGCTAAGGCAGGGTGATCTTGACAGCAAGCAGCTGCTTTCTTTGGTGTTTTCTGATTCTGGCAGAAGTAGTGAAATGCTGGGACTAGAAATACTTCCTGGAAGCTTCATCTAATTTTTCAGCCATTCCAGCAATTCTGGAAACTACAGAATACATGATAATACTTTTTTTTAATCAGCTAGAGTAGTTTTCATTATCTACAACTGAATGCCAGTCAAGGTCGCGAGGTGTGTCAGGGGTCTCAACGACCACCCTCAGGCTGAATGAGCCGCTCAGTGGACTCGTAATTGTGCATCGAGCAAATTCTGGAGGAAACCAGGCACCGACTTCCAAGAGTCCCTTCTAGTGGAGTCACACATGTGCTTAATTCCTCCAGCCACGGTGTAGGACAACACATGCAACGTGTTGTCACCCAGAGCTGGCCTGAGCCTGGTTTTCCAGGGTGATTACTGGGGTCTGTCGGGTACGCATGGTGTGCCTGCATGACTCACCTCACTTCCTGAAGCTCCAGCCCACGAGGGAAAGCAGGTGTTTGCCGTAAATCAGGTTGTTAGTATAAACTATCTGGGAAAACTGGTGCAGTAGGGCTCAAGGCCCCAGGCATGCAAAACACTCTTATCAGTCAAAATATTCCCAGGGCTCAGTTCCTAGGAGCCAGCCAAGGGCCAGGTTTCTTAGGAATGTGCATTCTTTAAGCAACCCAGATCTGTGCAGTTAACCCTGTCCTCCTCACCAAGGAGCCCCCTCTTAAACAGTTATAGTAAAGAATTATGCAAGATAGGAAGGACACTAAAAAAAGATGGAGATGGTAACTGTAGTTTAAAATAGCAAACAGCTGGGGTCAGGGGTCGAGGTCTTGTGATTAAAGGTCTCACAATAGGAAAATGATTGTCAGTTATGGTTCATCCACTTAACTACATTGTAGACAACGCTACAACACCATTATACAGGAGTATTCATTTTATAAAGCATTCTGGTAAAATGATTACAATATAATATGGAATAAAAAATCAGGGTATGGAAAGTATAGACATAGTCCTAATACAACTATGTGAAAACTTAGAAAATATCTACCAAAATGGCAACAATCAGATAATTTTTTGTTTTCATAATGTTCTGTAGGATGACTCTGTTTATAATTTAAAAATAAATCTATCTTTTAACACCCTTAAGCAAACTAATGGCAGAACACTGTTTTCAGTTGGGTGAGCAGAGGTTCCTACAGGCAGTGGTAAAACACACATATCTGGGGACAGCGAGGGGCAACTCCCATGTGACAGGACATCAGATTGAAAGTCACAGTCAGTGTGGACCTGGACAGAACGTACGTGGCTTAGTTTCCTACTGGTGGCCTGTGTGGCTTCCCTGTGGAAGCCAAGTTGTCCCAGCCACGGTCTGTGGGGACTGGAAGCCACCGGAGTGCCTGGTCCTCCTGGTGTTCAGTGCGGGAATTGCATGTTGGCCTAAAATGGAACAGGTGCCAATTGGCATGGTTTTCTTTTAATTTAAATTTAAGTATTTATTTGTCTGCTTTAGGAACTTCCTGCCCAACAAGTGAGAGAGTCTTTAATGTTTTCCCCATAACGATTGTGCAGTGCAGTGTATCTTCAGATTCCTTTTCCAGTACTACCTACTTAAATACTCAGTGGGTGGGAGGGAGTAACTTTACCAAAAGTAGGTTTAATTAGACATTTTTAGAGCATCCAAAATCTTGTGAAATTCAAATATGGACTAAACATTTATAATTTTTACAAGCAATATGTATTTATTAGGATTTTAAGTTCTCTGAAGTCCAGAACCGTAATTGTTTTTCTCTGGAACCCAGAGAAGTAGGAGACTGTCACTTTATGTAATTAATTAATTCGTGGGTTTTTTTTTTTTTTTTGAGGCAGTCTTGCTCTGTCCCGCTGGCTGGAGTGCATTAGCATCATCATAGCTGACTGCAACCTCACACTCCTGGGCTCAAGCGATCCTCCTACCTCAGTCTCCCATGTAGCTGGGTCTACAGGTGCCTGCTACAGTGCCCAGCTAAGTTTTCTATTTTTAGTAGAGACAGGGTCTTGCTCTTGCTCATGGTGGTCTGGAACTCCTGACCTCAAGCGATCCTCCTGCTTCAGCCTCCCAGAGTGCTGAGATTACAGGCATGAGCCACTACACCAGCCTGAGAATTTCACTTTAATAAGGTATGTATTGATTAGCATACCTTCGCAGTTACCCTAACTTCAAGCTTCAGTATTTGAAATTTCATTTACTCATTTAATTCACTCATTCGTCAAATATTTATTAAATGCCTCCTATTCTAGACACTCAGCACATACAGTGAACAGATCAGAGAAATTCTTGGCCCCCTGGAGCTTACATTTGGGGCAGGGACGACAGACAGTATAGAGATTTGTTAAAGTATTTTACATCCTGAAAGGGCCACAACGAGAGCACTGCGGGGTGAAGGGGTAGAGGCTGGTAGGGCGGGGGCGCTGCCGTGGGCAGAGGGCTCGGCGCAGACCCACAGGACAAGCGGCATCTGGGCAGAGTGCAGCAGGGGCAGCTGTGTAGGTCTTGGTGCCCGGCGCTCCAGGGGACTGAACTTTGTGCCAAGGCCCTGAGGACGGTTGCGCTGGACTCGTTTGAGGAGCTGTGTGGAGTCCAGAGTGGCTGACGAGCAAACATGGGTGTATTAGTTGCCAGGGTTGCTGTCACAAAGTGCCACAAACTGAGTGGCTCAAACAACAGAAACTTCAGATCTCGCAGTTCTGGAATCTAGAAGTCTGAGAACCAGGTGTCAGCAGGGCGGCGCTTCCTCCGAAGGTGTCGGGAGACACCTGCTCCAGGACTCTCTCCTGGGCTCCTGGAGGTTCTTGGCTTGTGGCAGCAAAACTCTGGTCTTCACGTGGCATTCTCCCTGTGTGTGTCTGTGTCCAAATTTCTCCTTTTTACAAGGACACCAGGCAAACCAGATTAGGATGAGAGTCCCATCCTAGTCCAGCATGACCTCATCTTAGCTAGTTACATCTGCACAACCTTTCATTCCTATAAGGCCTGTTCTGAGATGCGGGGGGGTGAGGACCTCAGCATATGAAATTGAAGCGGGAAGGGGGCGGGGACACAATTCAGCCCATAATGAAAGGAAAGTGGTGAAACATGCAAAGTCAGCGAGAGAGGGGTGGGGTGGCCAGAGCAGCCAGCCCGCCCTGCCGGCCACCAGAGGGTCTGACCGACTGGGATGGGAACAGGCAGCCTGGGGAGTCTCAGCAGGACTGAGCTGGATGTGACATGGTCACCCTGACCCTGGCCTAGAGAACGCGTCAGAACGAACAGGGGTGGAAGCTGGAAGACCACCGAGCAGCCTGGGAACAGGCAGGACCTTCTGTTTTAATTAGTGTGATCAGGAAGGAACTCTGACGATGCGGCACTGAAGGCGAGACGGGGATGAAGTGAAGGGCAGTCCGTGCAGGTATCTGAGGACGGAGGGAAGCAGAAGCGTTGTTTTCAGTAACAACTGAACAGAAAGAGGCCACGTGGTGAACCTAAGGCGCAAGTATCACATGACTCCTGCTCAGGTGATTTGAGCATGTACCTCATCCGACTTTTTAGTTTAATTTGGCCAAGTTGCTTTTTCTTATTCCCGTTTTCAGAATTTTTATTCCCATTTATTTCATGTACTTTTTGTAAACTATTCCATGCCGTTTTTTTATCTGGAATTTAGAACTGAAACTGAGAACTCAACTCTTTAGGTAAAGAGAAAAATATTTCTCACAACACTTCAGAACGATAGGGCTGGGATTGGAAGGGCAGGGTGTATCTGCATGCATTTTTATTTTTTTTTTTGGGAGAAAGATTTTTTTTTTTTAATTTCAGCATATTATGGGGGTACAAATATTACGGTTACGTACATTGCCCATGCCCCCCCTCCCTCCTCGAGGCAGAGCTTCAAGCGTGACCATCCCCCAAACGTTGCACATCTCACTCATTATGTTTGTATATAGCCATCCCCTACTCCTAGCAACTTGAGTTCTAGGGATTTATCTAACAGAAATCATTTAAGACTCTTAAATCATCACAGCATGTGTTAGTGGAAGAATGAAAGAGCCTCAATATCCACCCACACAACTGTCCTTCCCAGTGCCCCCTTGCGGCCGTCCTCCCTTCGCCTGACTGATTCCTGCTCCCCTGTGGGGCTCCGTTTAAACTCCACCTTCTGAGGGGACCCTGCCCTGGGCCCCAAGAATAGTTAGGGCGTCCTGTTAATTACTCATGTAACACCCTATTTCTTTTCCTGTGTAGCACTGACCACAATAATAAGGGATTATTTGTGCAATTATTAGTTAATTTCTCCCTGTCCCCTTCTCCCCACAGACCATAACCTGTGAGAGCAGGAACTAGGTACTTCACGACTGTATCCTCAGAGCCAGTCTCTCGTGCGGTTGTCACACTCTCAGTAAATATGTGTTGCTGTTGAATTTCACACTTAATTGGGTGAATCTGGTGGTATGTGAGTTATATCTCAGTAAAGCTGTTTTTAAAGAAGGTCACCATTAGAACAAATATCAGAAAGGTTTGGTTCTAGCAAAAAGTTAGTTGATTAAAATTAAGCATCAAAGTAATGAATATGGCAATAGAGCGGCACAAAGTGCAGTTAGAAAAAAATTACTTGAGTTGTGCATGGATGGACAGGAGAACATATTCAAGAAATATGCACGAGCCTTTATAAAGTGATGCGTACGATGTGACCCAATTTTAATTTTGTTTAATGAAATGATAATGTCCATATAGTCAACCTATATTTATTGAATGCCCATAGTGCCGGGTACAGTTCTAGTGTCGGTGACACATCAGTGATTCAAGATCCTAGTGATCGTGGAGCTCACATTCGAGTGTGGGAGAGAGACTATGCAGTAAACACAGGAAACACGTGCATTATGTAGGTATTTTGTTTGAAGTCCAAAAGGCCACCGTGTGTTGGGGCTGGGGGTGGAGAAGAGGGTTTGGAGTGCTGGGGAGGGGCATGTTGCGGTGTTCGGCAGGAGGTGGGTCACCCTCACCACGCAGGTGAGCAAAGACTCCGGGTTGGGCGTCAGCCAAGCAGCGTCTGGGGAGGAGCAAAGCGCTGGAGCAGGTTTGAGCCTGTGTGCTCGGCATTCCCGGAGCAGGCAGCAGACCAGTGTGGCAGCAGCAGAGCAAACAAGGCGTGCACAGACATAGTTCGTTTTATTGCAGTTCCCTCGACTGTGTTTGACAGACAGTGCATTTTCCCCAGGTTGAAGGTTTGTGGCAGCCCTGCCTCTAGCACGTCTGTCAGAGCCATTTTTCCAGCAGCACATGCTCACTTCACATTGCTGTGTCACATTTTGGTAATTCTCTCAATATTTCAGACTTTTTCATAAGTATTTCTGTTATGATCTGTGATCAGTGATGTTTGACATTACTATTGTAAGTGTTTGGGGGCGCCATGAACCATGTCATATAAGACAGCAAACTTAATTGATAAATGTTGTGTTTTGACTGTTTTGCCTACCTGCCGCTCCCCCATCCCTCTCCCTCTCCCTCTCCCACGGCCTCCCTGTTCCCTGAGACACAACAATATTGAAATTGGGCCAATTAAGAACCCTACAAGGCGGGGGGCGGTGGCTGATGCCTGTAATCCCAGCACTCTTGGAGGCTGAGGTGGGAGGATTACTTGAGGCCATCATTTGCAGACCAGCCTAGACAATATAGTGAGACCCCATCTGTACAAAAAAATTAGGCAGGTCTGATGGTGTGCACCTATAGTCCCAGCTACTTGGGGGGCTGAACCAAGAGGATTGTTTGAGCCCAGGAGTTTGAGGCTGCAGTGAATTACCCTGGGCCGCTGACTGAAGCCTGCGTGACAATGATACCCTGTCTCTAAAAAGGAGGAAAAGAATAAAAGAACCTACAGCGGCTTCCAAGTATTCCACTGAAAGGAGAGTCGCAAGCTGAGATAAGCCAAAAGCTAGGCCTCTTGTGCCAAACAGCCAAATTGTGATTGAAAGGAAAACTTCTTGAAGGAAATTAAAAGTGCTGCTCCAGTGAACACACAGAGGAGAAGGAAGTAAAACACCCTTATTGCTGAGTTGGAGAAAGTATTAGGGGTCTAGATCAGCAGTCCCCAACCGTTTTGGCACCAGGGACCTGTTTCATGGAAGACAATGGGGGTGGAGGCGGAGCTCAGGCTGTGACGTGAGCAGTTGGGGGTGGCCGGAAATACAGATGCGTCCCTGGCTCTGGGCCATTCGCCTCCTGCTGAGCAGCCAGGTTCCTAACAGGCCACGGGCTGGTACCAGTCCATGGCCCGGGGGTTGGGGACTGCAGGTCTAGTTAGAAGATCAAACCAACCACAACATTCCCTTAAACCAAAGCCTCATCCACAGCAAGGCCCTGACTCTCTTCAATTCTGCGAAGGCTGAGAGAGGTAAGGAAGCTGCAGAAGCAAAGTTGGAAGCTAGCAGAGGTTGGTTTATGAGGTTGAAGGAAAGAAGCCGTCTCCATAACATAAAAGTGTGAGGCAAGTCAGCAAGTGCTGATGTAGAAGCTGTAGCAAGTTATCCAGGAGATCTAGCTGAGATCACTGGTGAAGGTAGCTGTACTAAACAACGTATTTCCAATGTATAATAGATGAAAAAGCCTATTGGGAGAAAATGCCATCTAGGACTTCCATAGCTAGAGAAGCGAGGCCAATGCCTGGCTTCAGTGCTTGAAAGGACAGGCTGACTTGTTAGAGGCTAACATAGCTGGGGACTTGCAAGTTGATGCCAGTGCACATTAACAGTCTGAAAACTGTAGGTAGGGCTCTTAAGAATTATGCTAAATCTATTCTTCCGTGCTCTAGAAATGGTGCGGCGAAGCCTGGACGACAGCACATCTGTTTACAGCATGGTTTACTGAATATTTTTAAGCCCACTGTTGACACCTGGCCAGGAAAAAAAAAAAGATTCCTTTCAAAATATTCCTCCTCGTTGACAGTGTACCTGGGCACCCAAGACTCTGATGGAGATGTGGAGTGTGCAGGAGATGAGTGTTGTTTCCATGCCTGCGAACACAACATCCATTCTGTAGCCCATGGATCAAGGAGTAATTTCAACTTTCAAGTCTTTTATTTAAGAAAGAAATTTTTCTAAGGCTACAGTACTGCCATAGATAGTACTTTCTCTGATGGATCTGAGCAAAATAAATTGAAAATTTTCTGAAAAGGATTCACCATTCTAGATGCCATTAAAAACACTCATGATTCATGGGAGGAGGTCAAAACACCACCATTAACAGGAGTTTGGAAGGAGGTGATCCCAGGGCTCTTGGCTGACTTTGAGAGGTTCCAGACTTCAGTGGAGGGAGTCGCTGCAAACGCCATGGCAACAGCAAGAGAACGAGAGTGAGGAGTGTTGAGATGAGACTGAATTGCTGCAGTCTTACGGTAAAACTTGATGAGGAGTTGCTTCTTACAGACGAGCAAAGAAAGTAGCTTCTTGAGATGGAATTTGTTCCTGGTGAAGATGCTGTGAGCACTATTGACATGACAACAAAGGATTTAGAATATTCCATAAACTTAGTTGAAAAGCAGTGGCATGGTTTGGGAGAATTGACTCCAATTTTGAAAGAAGTTCTGTAGGAAAGATGCTATCAAATAGCATCAAGTGCCATAGAGAAATCTGTTGTGAAAGGAACAGTCAGTCAGTGTGGCAAATGTCATTTAGTCATCTTGTTTTAAGCAGTTGCCACAGCCACCCCAATCTTCACCAGCCACCATGGTCAGTGGTGAAGCAGCCATCAGCTTCAAGGCAAGACGCTCCACCGGCAAAACAATTACAACTCACTGAAGGCTCACATGATCATTAGCATTTTTCAGCAACCAAGTATTTTTTAATTAAGGTACATACTCTTTTTAGATATAATGCTCTTGCACACCTAATAGACTACAGCATAGTGTAAACAGAACTTTTGTATGCACTAGGAAACCAAAAAATTCATGGGACTCACTTCATTGTGGTATTTGCTTTATTGTAGTGGTCTGGAACTGAACCCACAAAATCCCTGAGGTGTGCCTGTTTTAGGAGGAAATGGTGAGGTGGCTAGATAATAGTCACCAGCGTAGGGACCTTGGCGTTCCCTCTGTGGGGTGGGGGATGGGAAGGATAGCACGATGTTGACCAGGAGAGAGAGATGATCTCCTATTTGTGAGGATGGCTCTTTCTGATGAGTTGATGGGAATGCTGGGAGAAGCAGAGAGGTCTATTGAAAGGTGTGGGAGACTAGAATATGCCACCCCAAAATATGCCTCTTTGACATAAGGATTGTTGAGCTGAAGGCAATTTAAAAGAAGCAGGTGCGGGAAAGTTCTCTGCCCTCCCTCTGTTTGCCTAAAAGCAGTACATAAATGTACAAAGACAAAAGATATCCCACCTCTCCTCTCTGCCAAGGGGGACAAAGGTTAACCACTGAAGACGACTTTAGCCTCATCAGCCTGGAGATGGTACCAAGGAATATACTTTAACAAGATTTACTAACCAGCCTTTATCTGCCATTTGTTTGCCTTTCCATAAGTTGACACCCCTAGAGACTCAAAGTGCTTTTCACGTCTCTAAATATTTGCTGTTCTTTGCTATATGAGGTGGAATTCAAAGCACCTTTTTGAGAACTACTCATTCCTTGGTTGTCTCATGTGTATATGAAATGCACAAACATCCATTTGTTTTTCTTCTGTTTGTCTGTCTTTTGTTACAGGGATCCATTTCAACTAAGAACTTATGAAGGTTGAGGAAAAAATTAACTTTCCTCCCTTACAAAGGCTGCTGTAGTTATCCAGGCAGGGAGGATGAGTTTAGTGTGCAAACGTTTAAAAATAGAGCCAACAGAATTTTCCTAATGGAATGAATGTGAAGTATGAAAGAAAGAAAGAAATCAAAAACCAAGAGTTTGGTCGGGCACAGTGGCTCACACCTGTAATCCTAGCACTCTGGGAGGCCGAGGCAGGTGGGTTTGATACCAGCCAGAGCAAGAGCAAGAGCCTGTCAAATAAATAGCAACTAGAGAATGGAGCAACAATAGATTAAGGTGCAGGATGGAATTAGTTTGGAAAGAAAGAATTGGAGTTTAGCTTTGGATGTGTGATTTTTGAGACATCACCAGACATCTGGGCTGTATTAGATTCAACTCGCTATCATTGGCACCTCTGCTAAGGTGTCTGCTGAGGAGAGGCCTGGGACTACACCCCAGAACCCCTTCTCCAGAGGAGTCAGCCAGGGAGAACCCTGGACATGGAAGACAGAAGCGAAGAGGCCATATAACACTGGAAGTGGTTGTAGGTAGCCACAGTGAAGTTCAGCGTGGCTCCTGAGAGCATGTGGGAACTGCCTACATCAGGCTAGCTGGCAGGTGCCTGTTCTTCACGGCAGCTGCAGGACTTTCCTGCTGTAGGAGAAAGTTGCCAGAAGCCCCTACAGTCAGTGCTGGCTTCCAGACATGCTTGCTGCGGGCTGAGGCCGGAAGTGGCAGCTGGTTTGATTGTCCCTCCCCCAAGCCTTCTAACCATTGTCCAAACTTCCAATTTCCTTTATTCAAACTGTCAACCCAAAAGGAAGAAGCTGAGGCAAGATGAATGTAAGTGGAGAGTTTACTGGGGCCAGGCTGGAAGGCTGCAGCCTGGACACATAGATTATCAAGTTGCCCTGAATATACACTCTGATTAGCAACGTCACAAGTGGATTTTTAAACGAAAAGAAGAGGCAGTTCCTGAGTTATTTACCAATAATTTACATTAAAATACATAAGCTGTTGATTGGCTATACATTGTTGTTTGTATCACAGATTTAGGAACCTGAAGACAAGGCAGCCAGTCAGGAACAAAATGACTTCAAAGAATTGTGCCCAGGCACGGGGCAGGACCAGTGAAGTCCCACACTCTCTGGGCCTGCATGTCTCTCAGAGCTCGGAGTGAAGGGTTCTCAGAGCCCTTGCTGAGATTGCATGGCGTCTTCTGTTTTCCTGACTATGGAAACATCCAAGTGGAGATGTGGACTAGGCTGTGGGAAATGTGAATCTGGAGTTTGGGAGAGAGGTCAGGGCTAGAGGTGAGGATTGAAGGTCATCAGTAAATGACAGCATTTAAACCTTGAGCTGGAGCGATCACCAAATGTGGGGAGGAACACTCAAGGAACGGAGCCTGGAGCCAGCCAACAGGGACAGGCTGTGGGAAAGGAGACAAATCTGTTGAGGAGGACCCAGTGAGGTAGAAAGAGACGCCAGGAGAGAGAGGGTAGCGGGTGGGCGGGAACGGGCAACTGTGCCAAGGACTGAGGATTGGCCCGCTGGATCATGCGATGCAGGGGTCTCTGGTGACTTGGAAAACAGCAAGTCTGTGAGTTTAGAGTGGGTTTTAGAGTAGGAAGTAAGAAGCCTGGTGCTGTGAACATGAACATGAACGTGTTAACAAGCAGCATCTCTGGTCGTGAGATTATAGATGAGGTTTTGTCCCCTGTATATCTTACTGAATAATGGATAGGAGCATGCAGTTCTTCTATAAATAAAAATAAGTTACTATGAACATCCCTCCCTAAATGCTTCAACTACCAGTCTTCCCCGACTGACCTGAGGCTGATGCTGAGTTCCAAGGAGTTCAGGTCTAAGAAACAGAAAGTGCACATGCAAGTTCTGGGTGTCGGTCTCAGTTCCCAGACACTGTTCACCGTCCCAAGAATACCAAATTATGCATATCCTCTCTGCTTTCCCCAGACTTAGGTTACCTGGCATGTTGGAATTAAATGGTACCCTGACAACTTGAAAATCCTTTTCATAATGAAAACTAATGTTTATGGAACACTTCCCATGTAGCAAGAACGTGCATTTAATACTGCATTTAAACAGATGAATGTGCCTCCCAAATGCTTGGCTTACACCATGACACCATTTATTCAGGATCGCCAGAAACCCACCCAGCAGATGTGCCTGTCAACTCACTGAGGAAGGAAAACAAACATGAGAACTTTCAGGAACTTGAAGCTTGTGTCAATGGAAAAAAGCCAAACTCTGTAAAATAATTTTAAAGAGATTTATTCTGGGCCAAAGTTGAGGACCGTGGCCCAGAGCCACTCCCAAGAAGCCTTGAGCAAGTGGACTCGCTGTGGCTGGGTTGCAGTTTGGTTTTATACATTTCAGGGAGGCAGGGGTTACAGGTAAAGTCCTAAATCCATACGTGGGAGGCATACATTAGTCTGGCCCGAAAAGGTGGGCCATCTGGGGGGGGGCTTACAGGTAATAGGTGGGTTTAAAGATTCTTTGGCTTGTAATTGGTTAAAGACATGAAGCTTTGTCTAAAGGCTTGCAGTGTTTCAACATAAGGAGCTGTTATCAGAGATAAGCCACCCCCAACATAGATTTGTCCTGTGAATTGAGGACCTGCAGGATTGTCTTGCATATCCTTAGGCCTGTCAATGGGTCACAAAGGATGTCTTCAAGAAGGGAGTGGGGCATGATGAGGCCTGTCTGACCTCCCTCCTCCTGGCAGACAATTTAGTTTTAGGATATTCCTTTGGCCACGAGGGGGTCCATTCAGTCAGCCGGTGCGGGGTGAGCCTTAAAATTTTATTTTAGTTCACACTTGTAAGGCTAAGAAAGGTAAAAAAAATAAATCTTGGGAAATCCAAAAGTGACATTAGGTAATAATGGCCAGGAAAGTTATTAATACTTTGTTTTGGGGGTTAAAACAAGAGATTTTTGTGAACTACCTCTGGACAGGAGCTCTTTCCCTGATCTTGTGCTCCCAGCACCTATCCAAGTAGCTGCAGGTAGTTACACTTCATTAACATTTATCGAACTAACGCCTCCCCTGCTGTTGCTCCCTGAAATAGGCATAAGCATGGCCCCCTCCTCCTAGCAGATGTGGCGTTAGGTCTGGTGGGCGCAGACTAAGCAGCAGACAAGTGCAGCTGGAGAAGCTTCCAGTGTTCACAGGCCCCCCGGGGGCGTTTCTCTGCAGACTCCCGATGACTGCTCCCCTTGATAATGGTGACGCCACAGTGGTTCCCAGCCCTGAGATTGCAAAGCCTGCCTTGCCAGTAAAGGAGGTCTTCAAAGTACACGAGGTAAGAAAGAAGATTTAAAAAAATGTCTTTGGCAACATAGATGGGGAAGCAAGTCCTGTCATGGTGAATCATTTTTTTTTTTTTAATTTTAATAGATGTAGGGGGTACAAGTGGTTTTCTGTTTTATGGATGATTTGTATGGTGGTGAAGTCAGGGCATTTAGTGTACCCTCACCGGAATGGTGTACATCGTACCCGATAGGTAATTTTGGGTCCTTCTCCCCTCCCCCTTCTGAGCCTCCCGTGTCCATTACACAACTCTGTGTGGTCTGCATACCTGTCATGTAGCTCCCGCTTGTGAGTGAGAACATGCAGCGTTTGTGTTTCCATTCCCGGGATACTTCACTTAGAATAATGGCCTCCATTTCCATCCAAGTTGTTGCAAAAGACATTATTTCATTCTTTTTTTATTGGCGAATTTTCTAACTACTGGTGACACACATGTATAGTAGAATCTTATAAGGCTCACAGATAACAGTAATGAAGCTAAGTACTTTGCATGCATTAGCCAAGTTAATGCACGACGAAGCTGGAAGCAGAATCGTCCGATTTCACAAATGAAGAAACTTAAAGGTCTAGGAGGTTGCAACACAGGTAGTCAGGGGTAGGGCAAACTTCAAACTCAGGTTTTCTGTACCCTGGAGTTGCAATGCAAGATTGTGTCACTTTCGGGATGAGCTCAGGATAGCCTGAGTGGTGGCTGGCCCCAGCTCGGGGCTCAGGGCCAGCCAGAGAAATGGAAGGCAGCCTCAGGCCAGGGGCCAGAAGGGGGACAAAGCAGTGTTGCCAACGTGCTTGTGAAACGGTGGTCAGAAAAAGAAGAGGCAGAGGAGCACAATTATGCAACAGGTTCAGCAACACATGGGACCTCTCGCCCACAGGTAGGGGCTTGACTCACAATTGCTCAAGAAAAGGAGCCTGGATACAGCCCAGCCCCTGTATCCAAGACTCAGAAATATGCAGCTGTGGATTTATCAGCATGCATCAAAAGGGAAGAACAAACATGGAAGGCTTGTGGGAATGACAATTGTTAGGATGTTCAAGTTTTAATAACTTGTGACAACCTATGAAATCTCAAGAGTCTGTACCTTGGGTTGCTTCGATTGTATTACATCCTATGCCGTAGTGAAAACCAGGTTTATGAGAAATACAAAGCAAAGTAACAAATGTTGACCAGCAGGTGGCAGCCCTACCTCATGCTGATTTCTCTAAAGGCCTGTAGAAAGGATTACAATAGATGTTTGACTGTGACGTTATTACAGAAATACAAAAATAACTCATATTTAGAAGGAATTATAAATACAATACTATGACCTGGAGTTTCATGACTAATGTTAACTAAACCTGTTCATTCAATTACTTTCAAGAATAGAAGACAATACATGTAGGTATTAAGTCAGTTCATCATCAAGACATATTTTAGCACACTAGATAAAAAGCATAATGCCTGGACCAAAGTCATGGTGGAAAATATATTTAAATGCTGATTTTGCAATTAAGATATTTAATATATTTTGCCTTCCTGTGTGAGATTTGTATAATTTTATAGTGCATACTCCTGAAGTTTTTAATTTTTTTAAATGTTTAAGTTTTCATTCACTCTAGAGAAATATTAAACTGTATTTTCAAGTTTTTAGAAAAGTTAATATGTGGCTGCAATTTTTACATACTTAAAAGCACATTTCACATATTGTTTTAGTCTGTTTTGTGTAGCTATCACAGAATACCACAGGCTAGGTAACTTATAAAGAAAAGAAATTTATTTGGCTCATGTTCTGGAGGCTGGGAAGTCCAAGACCATGGCATGGCATCTGGTGAGGGTCTATGTCCTGTGTCGTGCTATGGCAGAAGACAGAAAGACAAGAGAGGGCAAGAGCAAGGGAGCAAGAGAGGCTTTTATAACACACTCACTCCCAGGAGAACAACATTAATCCATTAGCCCTCACTGCTTAATCACCTCTTAACAGCTCCACCTGTTGATACCGTCTCACTAGCAATTAAGTATGAGTTTTGGAGGGGACATTCAAACTATACCACACACTATTCAAAATTAAATTTCAAACTCTACTTGGTAATTGTGGAAATTTATATTTACTCAAGAAATATTTACTGAGTAAATACAGTAAAAATAATAAATACATGCAAAATACAGTAAAAACATGTTTTTCTTTAGTGACCTTATTTACATTAAGAAAATCTCTGGGCCGGGCACGGTGGCTCACACCTGTAATCCTAGCACTGTGGGAGGCCGAGGCGGGTGGATCGTTTGAGCTCAGGAGTTCAAGACCAGCCTGAGCAAGAGCGAGACCCCGTCTCTACCAAAAATAGAAAGAAGTTATTTGGACAGCTAAAAATATATAGAAAAAATTAGCTGGGCATGGTGGTGCATGCCTGTAGTCCCAGCTACTCGGGAGGCTGAGGCAGGAGGATTGCTTGAGCCCAGGAGTTTGAGGTTGCTGTGAGCTAGGCTGACGCCACGGCACTCTAGCCCGGGCAACAAAGTGAGACTCTGCCTCAAAAGAAAAAGAAAATCTCTGAATTCATAACTAATATAGGAAGTTAATAAGCTTGCCTGTGCACGCCTGTGCCCCAGCATTCTGTCGGGCCCTAAGAAGTAAGAGCACAGGTTCTTGCCTTCAGGGAGTACATAACCTTGTCTCAGAGACAGGGTCAATAGAGTCTTATGTCCCTGGAAACTTTCTAAAATTCCTAAATACATGATTGCATTATATATACATTCTCAACAAAATGCTTACATTGTCAAAGTGGCAGATGGCAGCTGGTTTGATTTTTAGATGACGAATCATCAGCTGGGTACTCATTGATTCACTTACTCGTTGCAGCCTCACTCCAGCCCAGCCCTACACGCTCACACAGCTGCTCTGCAAGATTTCAGTGATTGAAACGTGTATCTCAGGAAACTTTCCTGTGCCTAATTTTCACATGAAAGTTTTAATAATAGAACCAGAAAGTGTTCAATCTGTTAATGCCAGGAGCCTAGTAAATGCATGGCACAATAGATAACACAAACTGGTGTGTTTCAAACGTCAGTTTAAAATAATCCAGAGACAGACTGGACCAAGGTGCTGAAGGTTGGTCGTGCAGATGACAAGTGCAGAGTTGGGGGGTGAGGGATAAAAATCTACCTGTCGGGTACAGTGCACACCATTCTGGTGACAGGCACACTAAAATCCCTGACTTCAGCATTATAAAATTCATGCATGTAACAAAAAACACTTGTACCCTCTAAATCTATTGAAAAAAGGAAAAACAAGCACAGAGTTGGGCAAGGTCTCTGCGGTGGTAACAGAGATTTCCGGACGATGAAGGTCAGCTGGGGCTGGGAGGAAGGGGAGATTCAGAGAGAGAAGAGGCGAGGGGCCATGTGGGGTGGGAGGAAGGCATGAGAAAACATAAAGGAGCCTTAATTATTATGGAACATCTGGAGGACCCTTTACTTAATTTTTAAAATAACATGTTCTTTACTGTCCAGCGATCACCTGTGCAAAATAAAGTTGCACCCAGTGATCTTCCAGGACCCTAGTGGTGCGAGGCCTCCAAGAGTTGGTTATCTTCATGGCAGTCACACGGTTAGGAGGTGAATTGTCCCCCCCCAAAATGCATATGTTGAGGTCCTAACTCCAAGTGCCTCAGAACGTAACCTCGTGTGGATAAAAGGTTGTGCAGATGTAACTAGCTAAGATGAGGTCATGCTGGAGTAGGGTGGGACCCTCATCCTAATCCAGTGTGCCTGGTGTCCTTGTAGAAAGGGGAAACTTGGACACAGACACATACACAGGGAGGAAGCCACGTGAAGACCAGAGTCTTGCTGCCACCAGCCAAGAACCTCCAGGAGCCCAGGAGACAGGCCTGGAGCAGGTGTCTCCAACACCTTTGGAGGAGGTGCGGCCCTGCGGACCCCAGTGCCTGTTGTTTGAGCCACTCAGTCTGTGGTGCTTTGTCTCAGCGACCTCAGCCAGCTCATAGCACAGGCCGGTGAAAGAGCACATTTATCTCAATATGGGATACGGATAGACACACACAGCGAAATCCAACACTGGATGTAGTGAGCCCATTAGAAGTGCAGATCAGAGGGGAAAACTGTTTCTTACAGAGGCTGTGTAACTTCAGAGACCCTGGGTAAATCCTCCTGTGCCAATTTAAAATGCCATGTGGCTGCGACGGAGGCCAGTGATCAGGCAGCGACAGGCCCGGGCGAGGCTGCGCCCTGGGCTCCTCGTCAGATGGAAGGCAGGCCAGGCCGCGCGCACCGGCGCTCCGCACGTGCTCAGCCCGTTCAGAACGTCGTCCTGGCTTCAGGTGACCACGCTGGCTTTCCGCAACTCACGTTTTTAGTCCTTGGTCAAACAGTGCATCGGCGGGTACGTGCACCTCACGTGCTGGAACTGGGATTGCGCTCTGCCGCGCCGACAGGTGCTGCCGATGCCCCTGGTCCTCAAACCCGTGAGTCTCCACCTTCAGCGTCAGTGCCGTGCGGATTCCGAAAGAAACTGTCCGCATATCTTTGTGTATTTGGCGTACCTATCTGACATCCCTGTTTCCAAAAAGGATTCAGGGTGACTTACATTAAAAACACCTGGCCAACATGTACATCATAAACCATGTGGTCTGAAACGGACAGGTGTTTGCACATTCTATCAAGTCTGCTCAGACACAGAAGTGGAAATGCGTGCCTGGTCTGTGCTGTTACAACAGCGTGTGTTCCCAAAGCCTGAAATGAGTCGTGGGTGCCATGACGTTACTCTTCACGTAGTGCAGCTAGTCCAAGATAAATTGATCAGTATAAACAGCAGAGAAAAGGGGGAAAAAGTTCTCATTTCTCATTATCTGCTGACCCCATTTCCCTACAGCAGCCTCAGTAACGCAGTATCGCTCCTTGTGCAGGAAAACTCACTTTGTGGAAAATGTGTGTGTGTTGTTTAACTTGTTCTCGTATATACTCTTAAGGTGACAGAACTTCTAAAACACAGAAGAGACAGAAAAAACTATGATCAGAATCAAATCTATAATACGAAAACAAGGGATGTGAAACACAAGAGAAATAAAAATGAATTAAATCAGTGAATAAATAATATTTTTCCTAGAAAAATAACTCTCCAAGCATCACAACTCCTTACAAGTTTTTTACATGGAGAAATGCAATTCAAGAAAAGAAGTAGGGGTGGGGAATGATTTACATAATTTAAAATTTTTGACATTTAATTTTTTAATTTTTAAAAAAGAAATCAGAGCCCAGTAATTTATTTTAGTAAGAGCAAAATGATCATAGGCCTTTTCTCTAAGAGATCTCCTAAATTATCCTAATGTGTCCCCAGGCAAACAAAAACCAGAACCATTTCTTCAAAAACCACACATGTGGTACATTTGCATTCGAAACACAGCTCCGCACACACCACCTGCAAACCACTCCATGGCAACACAGCGTGCTCTGCTCTGAAAGCTCCAGCAGCCACATCCTTGCGAAGGAAAAACTTCTCAGTCTGTCCTCTGAGCGGCACATTCCACCAACGTGATGCTGATGCCGGCCCCTCCTTAAATTGTCAGTCAACTGTCCTGGTCTGATCCTCTTCCTGGGAGACAGGAGTCGGGTAAGACTGAGGCAGGGCGACACGGGTGCTCTCTGCCACGCACGTGTGCACAGCCGGCGCACACACCTGCAGAGCTCGACCCTGCGGGCGCTGGGCCTCACCACAGGCTACGATGGTGCTGCACCTGCTACCGCAAGGCATGGGACACTTCTGTGTGGAACTTTGCGTTCAAACACAGCACACGGCACACTTTCACACGTGAGCACAAGCACTTGAGGAGGGACCATTTCCGCACTGTGGAAATGAAATGGCAACTCGAGTGGTGGGAGGAGCCAAGGAGCCAGGGCAGGCTGCCAGAGGATGCTGGCGGGAGGTGGTGTGCAGAAGACTCTTACTCCTGGGTAGCTCAGCGTGTGGAGGGCCAGCTACTCTGCCGACATTTACTGCCAGGCCTGTTGGAAACGAGTTCATTATATTGCACTCCTGGTTGGAAAATTTCAGTGTTAAAGAGCACAGAAATTCATGGAGTCCACAGAAGCTTGCTTCCCATCCTTTGGTTTTTGCTCAATCACGTGGCCAGTAACATTGCTCCTGTGACTCCCCAGACAGCCACTCTGAAGCTGGAGCTCTCCAGAGAATTTTCAGGATTAAATCTCATTGCTAAGTTAGGCTGTCATGGCCACCAATATTTACAGCCCAAACTTAAGTCAGAATTCCTGGCATCTAAACCATCAAGTTGTTTCGGGATAAATCTTACACCAGCTTTAACCATCTGTGTTCGTTATGCAGGTGACAAACAGGGCCCTGGATGGCACTTAAATTAGGAAGGATACCATTAAAATAAAGGCTGCGAAACGCATGGTGCACTCAGACAAACGGAACAGAAATGCTACACCTTTGTCCGAGAACAGTATTAGTGATGAACTTTAGACTGCACAGTTTTTCCAATCATGGTGACACATTGCACTAATATACTGTGACTTACACGATCTCCCTTGTGACCATCTTGGGACGGTTGGACAGAGTCTTCCTGAGAGCAAAGTGAAATCAAATTTCAGACATAAATCATATTTTGGTTTTACAGTCATGCTGTAGTGCACTGAAATCCAGGAACAGTAACCATCTGAACGGGACTTCATCATGCAGCCCTTCCCTGGATGGAAACCTCTCTTTGCAAACCCGACTCCAGGTCGGCTAAGGTGTGGAGCTGCAGCAACTCTGAAACCATGTGACTGAGTCAGAAAATTGTCGTGTTTGCCTTCACATCAGATAAAATCATATTCATAAGGCTGACTTCAGCATCTGACTCTTCCCTACCTAAGTTACAGAAAAGGTGACTCCTTATCAGATTGAATCCTCACAGTAATATGATTAAAGCTGTAAAGATTTAAGACAGAATGCAGAATAGCCCTGGGGCAAGCAAGAGTCCCTGCGACATCTCTCCCTAGCCTCCCCATACCTGGGAATTTGATAGATCCCCTCAAGACAGATGGGTGTGACAGATGCCCGGACATCTGCATAGGGACTTTCCTTTCATCTCTCCCTTTGGAAACTTGTGTGCATAAGAATTACTGTATAGATCATATACTCACATGGGTGTGTTAAATTTTACAGTCAATGTAAGGGATTTTCCAGATTAATTTTTACTATATCCTAACCCTACATGAGAAATCACCTCCCTGAATACCAACTTGCTTCTAACCAAAAAAAAAAAATCATTTCTTTTATTTTTAGGTGAACAATTATTCAAAATGAAGCCATTGCCTTTCTTGCATATACCTCCTTTCCTAATACTGACCAGTTTATTTGAAAACTATATAAATCACTGAGTTTCTATTTTCATTAACAGACATTTAGCAAGTACCTTTCTGTGTAGGATAATACCTGGATGTAGAGGCTGTAAGAACATAAGATGTGTCCTTTGTCCTCAAGGGGTTTTAACCCTAGTTTGAAAAGATAGGCAATATACATTAAATGTAGTTTGCATAATAAAAACGATTTTAATGTTGTACCAGATAAATAAAATCGCTTATTTTGTTGTGCAGAAAAATTCTCCAGGCTGATTAAAAATGTAAAATTCATTTTATTTTTATTGTTGCTGGTATTTTTCTTGCTGTAATCCTGTCACTGAAAATGCATTCCTCATGGTTAAGGTTTTTATTAATCTTCCACCACCAATAAATCATGGGATGAGAGTCACTCTCCAATTTGTTTTATGGCTTTAAAAAAAGACATCCTAGTTCTTTCGTAAATGAACTATCGCTATAAATTATGCAATGTTCCTAAATTGTTAGACAAATCTGGCATATTTATTTCATAGTAAATTAAAATATATGCATTAGACTTGATTTTCCCACTTACAATATCCAAAATATTGCATCTAATCCATTCTAAAATGCACGAATTATATGGCTAATTACTTGTGGTGACATTAAGAGCAAACCTTACTGAAGCGCATACAACATTTCCCAATTTACTACTTCATAGACGTGGTGGTGATCTATAGTCATCTTCATGTTTACAGTGATGCAGTCTGACAGTTTTATTTATTTATTTATTATTTTATTTTATTTTATTTTTTCCAGCATATTGTGGGGGTACAAATGTTAAGGTTACGTATATTGCCCTTGCCCCCACTCCCTCCTAGTCTGACAGTTAATGCAACAAATGAAAACTATTCTTTCCACCAAACTCTCAATATGCTTTTATTTATATTAAAGCTACTGATTCTGTTAAACAGTTGCACTCAGCTGACAAGCATATGAAATGAAGACATATGTACCCCCTTCTTAGATTCCCGTTTCCTGCCATTGCATGGTCCCACCCCAGGCCTCTCTCAAGGAACTTACTGCTCTAACTTACCTCCAGACACAGCTGCAACTCAGAGAGGTAGAATGGATTTTGAGGGACTCTGAGGAAACCCCCAGGGGTCATCCACGGGACCTGAGCTGTCTTGAGTAGCACGGGGTCAGGTGTAACAAACAGCCTGGGCACCAGAAACTAGCAGGTCAGCAGCCCGTGCTTGGGGACACAGGGACGGTAAGAGGACAGTGGGAGAGTCCTCTCAGCCCCAACGCCAGGCTTCAACCTCTGCTGCCGCCACAAGGGCCCAGGAGGTCGTAGGATAATTAAGGGCAGTGGCAAACGACCACCACATTCTTCCATCACCCTCACCCCTGGTGACAGAGGACAGGGGCCGAGAAGCGGCTGGAGCATGAAGCAGGACAGGACACTCCTGCCCGAAGGTGACCTTGAGCAGCCAGAAGGTCCCTATGCCTGTTCTTCCACCTTTCAGCCTCCTGGCCGCTGGCCCTGCCTGCAGAAAGGGACGTTCAGACCACGGCCTTCTCCCCGAGGACGTGAGACGCTGGCGGTCCAGGGGCACAGGCGCTTTAGGGGAAGCTGGGGAGCGTGAGCAAGGGAGGCCCGAAAGGAGAGTTGCTAATGCCGCGGCCTCTCTGAAGCTGGCAGTACTGCTTTCCTCACCTGGTTTCTCAACAGGTAACTGCGTTCTGCAGGTAGGTCTCACAGATACGAAAAGGTGTATTCAGTGTGACTCAAAAGGCCAGAGATCCTTAACGATCTAACTCGATGTTCCCGACTTGCCTATTCATAACACATTTTTAATACCTTAGGTCAGTCAACAACTGCCGATGAAAGGAAACTTACGTCCGAGCTGGTATCTTGCAAGAAACGATAGACCATTTTGCACACGTGGCCCCTGAAAACCGTCCCAGAATCCGGGAACCGGAGCGCCACAGGAGGCCACAGCCGGGCTTGAATCGGAGACGTCGTCGTGATTTCGGGTCCTCATTTCCCCTTCAGTTTTCTCATAAGCCTTCCCGTGACGTTATGAAAGGAAAGCAAATAACGCTCTCAGGAAGAATAGGCAGAGCGGGAGTCAATACGAGCGAAACAACAGAAGAGGACAGAAAACCAGATGAAGACCATCAGGACCCAAAGCCCCCAAGAACCAAATGGTGCGTAGCCAGAATGCCAGCCCCGGGCCCCCGGCGTGCGAGGCAGGGGGAGCAGCACCAGTCTCCTGCGGGGGCTGTTGACACAGCCCTTTTCTAACGCGGACGCCTTCAGAGCTATCTTCGGTTCTCCTGCTTTTCTGGGGCCCTCAGCCTGGGGGGGCCAGCGCCGGGTGAGCTCCAGGCTACGATGACAGGCGGCTTTGCTTAGAGTGAACTCGCTGCCTCCCACGTCGCTCATGGGCAGTGAGCAATGCTGGACTTTTAACGGACGTAAACGTGATGTTCACGTAACAGCCAAAGATTCCTGGGGACGGCTGGGTAGTATCCTTTCAAGCTTAGTCCGCTTTTGGCTATTAGTGCTGCAGGCCAAAGCACATCGCGGTACAGATCGCTGAAACCGATCGTGTCGAGAGAGCTCTACGGAGTCCTTCCATACCACAGTCTGTTTCTCTCTGTCGTTGCTAATCCACGTCACTGTGCTTATCAGCAGTTCCTAGCTGTACTCTCACCCTGTGACGGACCATACTTGCGAGCAACAAGTTGTCATTTCTGTTCGGTTTAAGGAAACTGCCCCATTCAGTTCATAAATACAACAGTCACAACATTCCTCAAGTTTTAGGGAGGGTTAATTTCAAGATGCCTTTAAAATCCCTATTAAAGCAACAAGGAAGGCTCATGGAAATTAATAGCGGATGCGCTCACCTACTACAATAGAGAGCCCATAAGCCATGAGCCTGAAAAAAAATAGCCACTGGTTCAAAGTTAGTCCTCCATTTGGCCACACATTCATCTGTACTTATTAGCGGTTTTGAATTTTTTTTTGTTTTGTTTTGTTTTTTCCCTTTTTGTTGTTTCTCAGACCTCACAGGGTTGAACATTTCGTCTTTTCGCTGGCTGATTCAAGACAGGGAGAAACACGTTGGTGACATATCTGAAACACGTCAACAGAAAGAAAAGCAGAATCAGTTCCATACAGACTTGAGGCCAAAGGGTGAATGGCATTTTGGACCAACCAAGTGGACTGAGGGTATGTGATTTTACTTTGAAATGCTGCCTTCGCTATACACTGGCGTGTGGCTCTAACACCAATTTCCAGCATATAACTCAACAAAATCTACTGGCATCTATCACGTGTCAGAAACTGTACTAGATTAGATTTAAAAAGACCCCAAAGAGAAGATGCAGCGCTTATATCTGCCTGAAAATCAGCATATATATGAGTGTGGACCAAATAAAAACCCTATTTCCTCAGCCAGATAATTGCAGTTATACACAACTTCCACATGATCCATAAATAAAGAACAACCATTCATAAGCATCCTTATCCATGATGAAGCACAAAACCAACCCACCGATCGTTCCTGCAATGACAGGTAGAAATTGGATTTATTGTGTGGGGGAGAGAGGGCCTGCTGGCAGTGTCTTTTGTGATGGAGAAGTTGTTTGAATTTGTTAGGAGACTTCCTTTCTAGGGTTGGATCAAGCCAAAATTGTGACATCATCCAAAGTAACTTTCAGCATCAGACCCCCTTTCCCATTGTGACCACCCGCTTGCAGATGTCCTGGGCCTCCGAGCTCCCACTGCGGAGCCCCCCCAGGGTGGGGCCTGGGCTTCGGACAGCTGGTTCCCTGCACCATCAAAGCCTTGTCTCGCAGGGGGAGGGTCTGGAGAAAAGACACCCTCCCAAGGCAAGCCTTCTTAGCCTGCCAGTGTCCCTCAATACCTACCAGATGAACGCCAGCTCCCTCCACTTGCGGCCAAGCCAGTGTCTCACTGTCCCCACTCCTGCCTCTGTACGTTCCCTCCGCCCCCAAGGCCTCTGTGTTCCCCGCTGCCCACCGCAGCCTCCTCCCCCATCCTCGGCCACACCTGGGGCTCCTCAGCCTTCGCCCACACAGGAGCCCTTGCAGCCACGCCAGGACGTCTCGAGTCACATTTATCCAAAAGACAAAAAGATACAATACAGAATTTCCTTTCCTTCCCTCTAAATTCTAGCAAACAACCACTCAGAAGAGAGAGAGGCATGAAAATCACCAGACCAGAACACTGCAAGCAACCTGACGAGTCTACTTTGGATCTCTCGTCGCAGGAAAGCAGAGTCACGGTCATTCCTGCCGACACCGCGATGGAGCTGCCAGAACCTCCGCTGCGCGTGCGGACCCCTCTGTTCTGAGCAAGCCGAGGTAAGTGGGGTGGCCTCCCCGTCAGGCCTGGGGACAAGGGATTCTCCTGGTGGGCTGCACCCCTGGAGAATATGCTGGCGTCTTTGGATGTTTACTTTCCCACATGTCGACTAGTGATGTTTGATGACGTGGCTCGCCCAACCCCAGCCCCCTCCGCCCTGCGGTGGGAGAATGGATGCCCGGCCCTCCCTCCTTCCTGAGGAAGTTATGAGCCAGAAGAACAAAACTGTAAGACACGACCCTTCCAGAGTCCAAGGGCAAAGCACCTGCAAGGCCGAGTTCTTTACAAAGGGACCCTCTAGAGCTCGGCCAGCTCCCTAGTCAGGGTCTCCAGGGCTATTTTGTTCCTCTCTTGCCAAGGGGTTCCTTCTTCTAACCTTCCCATGCAGGTACCCGCCCACCTGTCAGGAAATCCCACCCCTACGCACAGGAGGCAAAGTTCTGGATGCATCTGTCTCCTGCCAATAATCCACGTCCCTAAATCTGGGTCATTGTCTGGAATGAAGCCCTGCAGGGTGGGAGGCTCGGCCATCACGGCCGTAGTGTGTCCTGGGCTGGTGAACTGCCCAGGGCAAAGGGGCTTTGATGGGCTCAGGAGGGTGTGGCCCTTCATGCTGGGTCTTCTGCTCCCGGGGCATCGCAGGCCTCTCCTTTGATCCCCCGATTCTTCCAGCTGGATGGCGGGTTAAACCACACAGGTGCACGCACACCTCCAAAGGACCAGCATCCATGCTGAGACCAAACCCAAAAAGACCAAGGGGAATGTCTTCCTCGGGCAGCACTGACTCGGCCTTCTCAAGGGGCTCTGCCCTCCCCGGCCAGCAAGCCGCAGACTCGGGAGAGTATGTGCTTCCTGTCACTCTCCCCCAGCCCCTCCAGCTGTGCTCTCTCAAGCTCCCAGGAGCCAGGAAAGCCTCATGCAGGATCGAGAGCCTCTTCTGGTCCTCTTCCAGGAAAGGTGGGATGTCCAGGCGTCCAGTGCCCCCTTCACTGCAGAGTTTAGGAAAGAGGCTAGCATCTGGAGAGTCACATCTGGCCAGCATCAGTTCCCAGGTAGGAGCCTGTGGCTTCGGCAAGTGGGAAAACGAGCAGCTGCTTTAGCAGGTCACTCTTCTGTGTCCTCCAGACTCCGCACAAGCCCAGGCTACTGAGGAAGCACCAGCGCGGATAGCCCTTCTCTGAGCTGGACGGATCCCCTCCCACCCACACACCTCTCTACCAAGCCAGCCCAGTGGAGGCGCCGCTTGAAGCTGTGGGCTGACAGTTACTGTTTTTCCTTTTATCCACGTGACTTACAATTGTTTCTCAAATAGAGTGGGTGGGATTTCCTGGGGGCTGGTTAAAGGTCACTGCCCACCGAAGCACTCCACCCGGGGGTCTGGAATGGGCTCATCATCCCTCAGGTGATTCTGAAGCAGGTGATCAGTCCCCCCTACCTTGCCCCCCCCCCCGCCCCCATAGTTAGTCTCAGCAGAAAATATGAACTGATAAACCTACAGAAATGATGTTAATTCCTAAATGGCTAATCTGCCCTCTGGGGGTGCCCTGCTTTCAACAGAAAAAATAAACAAAAGCTATTCTAAGGAGTAACCACATAATTAGAAGGTTACAACTATACTGTGGACAGAAACACCGTGAGAGAGAACAATGGAATCTGTGGATTAATTACCCATGCAAACTTGAGCTTCACGCAATCACAGACCAATAAAACGAGTATGTGAGGCCGGCTCCCAAAACACTTCCTGGTCTCTCAAGCCGAAGAAAATGCACTGGGCTTAAGGAGGTCAAATCTGAGGCCTCACATTACTGAACGGAGCACAGCCATTCGGCAGGTTGGATGTGCTGTGACTTTGTTCCGGTATTTTTTGGTTTTTTGCAATCTATTTACAATTCTCAAGAATAATTTTTAAAAATTCATGAACTTTAAATATCATATGGGTACACATACGTGATCATCATTCATTTATTAAGTAAAGTCCTATTGAGGACTATGAACAAGGACACAAAGACGGCTGGACACAGACAGCCCTTGCCATCAAGCTGCCTGCAGTGCAGCGCAGGAGAGAAGGAAAGCCAGCCAAGGTTGGGCGTCACATGGAGACAGGTCAAGTATTCAAGCAGCAGCCGCCTAGGGAACATCACAGACATCCTGCCTACACTGGTCTTGAAGGCTTAACCGGTCTGGCAGGTGATCGAGGGGGAAGGAAAGACAGAAGGACTAACAGGTATGTGGAGGTGTGAACCCGCGTGGCAGGTAATTTGGATTGGCTAGGATATGGGATATGAGGGGACACTGGCCCGAGACTAACCTAACTCGGGGAAACGTGGAGAAGAAGACACGGCTTGGGGCAAAGACGGCATTCAAAATATTAACAACCAACATGGACTAATGGTAGACACTGACCACTGAGACCACGTGCCTGATCCACGGGAGAGGATCTAGCAGTGGACAACTGCGTGGCCACATGGGCACACACCACCGAGGCACTGACGGTCATCAGGACCACAGCACTCAGGGACAGCAGGAGGGAGGAGCCCACGGAACACCCGAGGGGGGTGCAAAGGCCAGAACCTGGAGAAGGAGCAAGAGAAGGAACAGAGAGGTGGGAGAACCACGGAAGGTTCACACGGGGAGCAGAGAGCTCCGGGCGACAGAAGCCGCAGCACAGACTGTTGAAAGACATCTTGCCCGTCCTTTCCCAGACCAGACCTTGGTGGTGTGGATGTCTACGGCCCGGCAGGTTCCAGAGCAGGGCGCAGGGCTTGCCAGCAACAGGGGGTCCTCAAAGCTCGGCACGTGGGTGAGGGGCACCCAGCACGAGTTAGGATTCCAGGGGAAGCACCCAAGGAAACTTACCCTCCCAGGAGTGACCTTCCTCTGCAGGGGGTGTCTCCAGCCACGCAGAAGCCGGAGCGGGGCCGGGCAGGGTCACTGAGGGCGTCTCCCACCCCCACGCCGGCCCCCGGGCGGCTCACCTGCCCGCCCCACCTGCCCGC
>VBSM01000483.1:41533939-41545539 GCA_008086735.1 Cheirogaleus medius
CCGGAGCGGGCGGGCGGGAGGGCGCCCCGCACCCGGTCGGCGGCCGAGTCGCCGCTGGCACCGCGGAACTTTCGGGCGCTCGGGCGGCGGAGGCTGCGCGCTGGGAGGCGCCGCCGGGTCCCCGCCGCGGGCTCGGGGGTGGCTGGATGCTTCGAGATGCGTGCGGGGCGGGGGCGGGGAGCGCGGTGCCCACGAGCCCCCCGGGGGAAGGGTCCGCCGAGCCGCTGCGGGGGCCTTCGCGGGGCTCTGGATGGCTCGGGTCACCGTGCCTCAGTTTCCCCTGGACAGGGAGTGGGGAGTGTCGGCCAGGGCCCCGTAGGCCGTGCCTGCGGGTTCCGTGTCCGGAGGGCGCCGCGTCCTGGTGCCGCAGGGGTGCGAAGCTGCGGGTGCCGCGCGGCCCGCCGCCTCGTGACTGGGGCTCGCAGAGTTTGTCGCATTTGACTCCGTAACAAGTTGACATCGAATTGCTTCATGGCGTGGAAGGGGGAAACGTGCTTCACAGGCTTAAAAAACAAAGTAATTGCAGAACCAATTTATTTTAAAGCCTGATCATTAACCTGCCTCCCACTCCAAAGAAAACTTGACTTGCTGGTTGCAAGGTTTATAAAGCAAGCTAGCAGAAGGAAAAAGGAGGAGGTTCGCAGGTGCATTATTCGCATTGTAGAAAACCGTGTAGTATGGTCGAATGGTCATTGCTTTTAAGGATACTTGTTAACAGAAAAGTTTGGTTACTGTGGCAATCTTTATTTTGCGTTATCCAAGCCTTGTATTAAAAACTTGGAACCTAGCATTGCAGAAGCGCAATGTTTTTTGCAGTTTTCTCACTTTTGTTTCTAGATGAAACACTTTTTTTTTTTTTTCAGTTGCTACTATGCTGAACATAGTAAAATTGTTCAGGATGAAATGCAAGATGAAACAAGATTTCTTTTCAGGAGAGCATGTGTTAGAACAATATAGTTCTACTGACATTTTGCTTATACAGAAAATGCAATTTGTGAGTTCTACTGCGGTTTCTACTGTTGTTTCTTCCTAAAACATTTAGTATCATTAACACTTTTAGGATTATTGGATCTAATATGGGTAAGGTAAATAATCCTTGTTCTACTGGGAACTACCGCTAACTAAAGCTTAATTCTCAAGCCTGTTTCTATACGTACCGCTTAGTGGACTCAGTTGTTTTATTTATTGAGCTTATTTACAAAACTTCTTGTTTGCATTTTTAATAGACCAACAGCCTTTAGGCCTGGTGCTTGCTCACAAGCCTGAGACAACTCCAGCTCCATTCCAGATGCTCAGGTGATTTCCCCAAGTTGGCTCTATACTGTGTGTATACGTAACTGAGATTTAATACTAGGAAAGGCTTAAATGTCCAGACAAAAGCAACAGTAGCAACAACGTGATTACCATTTTTAGGAATTAGACCTGCAGTCCTCCATTTTAGCCAAATAGTCTGGTCGGCGATGTTCGTTGCTCCTAAATGTATTTCTAAATACATTTATTTTTTTAAAAAAATTAGAAGTTTGAAAAACCCAGCACACATATTGAGTAATTGGGTTTCCTTTTTCTATGAAAATGCATCAAGTTTAAACCCTGCCATGAAGTACTGCATGTATGTGCACAGCGGGTCTCATGTTCTTGGGCTTCATTCCCAAGTGGAAGTAGGTAGTCTCTCCCCTTAGCCTTGGGCTCTTCCTGATCTAGAGGAAGCAGCAAGACCTCAGTTTACCCTTTGTGAATGTGAGGTTTCATACGGATCAGTAGGCCCGCTTCTTGATCCAAAAATCATAAATATTTTTTCAGTATTAGGAAAGACAATGAAATTTAGCCAAAGACTTTACACACTGCCCTTGGCTTCAAAAACTCCACATTCCCTAACCTAAAACTAACAAAGCCAATGGGAGTTAGGTTGAAAAGCGGTTTTATTACTGCTCATGAAGAGAACATAACAAAGTAGACTTTGTATTCAAGTTACAAAATGTGATAATTTCCTCTCTTTCATACTTAGCTATTGGGTTCGTGCAGCGCAACTGATAGGCACGTGATTTTTAGTTTTATTTTCATATGATATGAAAGCTTAAGTTTCTCTATGATATGGTTTTGTTAGTGATGTTAGACATTCATAGCAAACTACTGCCTTTAAAAATAGATCCTCCCCCATTCACGTGTCCTTAATTTATTCAACTCCTTCTTTGGCCTGCAATTTAAATACTTGAGGCTATTTAAATTTTACTTAATTTGGATTTTTTAATTCTATTTTTTAAATGCAAGATATTGCAGATACTGAAATACCAAATAAATATTGTAGCCAAGTTGCTTTTAATCTCCAACCCACTCCAGTCAGATTGGTTAGAGAAATGTAATTTATTTACTTATTTTTGGAATTCAGAAATCATGCAGATGATATCACTCGCCTAACTCAGCTTCTAACCCAGTGCTTTAGGTGGGGACTTTTCTAGACAAGCCCAGGTGACAATATTTTTGAATCCATGACAAATCACAGTAAAGTTGGAAACTGCCTTAAAATGCAAATGGTTGGTTTTAAGTTTGCTGTAATACCTCCCTGGAATGGTTAAAAGATGGTTACAAGGGGCTTGGTTATGTAACCAAGTTAAAAGCTGTCAGAAATATTAATAGTTTATAAGTTATATTCCAGAAAGAAGTCCCCTGAATTTACTCTTGCCTCTGCCTCCGCCTGAGGCCTTTACTCATTAGAGTATCACATTAATTCTTCTTCCCTACAAACTTATGTCGTTAAGCCCCTGAGGCTACAAAAGCGAATAAGCATAGTGACTCACAATCTAGTTGGATATGCTTGAGGACAAATAAATTACAGTACAAGATAAAGGAGGCAGAAAGGAGTGAGGCCCGTGGGTTGGAGGAAGAGAGGAACTCAGGCCAGTGGTGACATTTCCGTAGGATCTTAAGGAATGCCTGAGGAATTGGTAAAAGTCTTCTAAGCAGAGACGGGGACTCTCCAGACAGAAGGAACACCATTATGACAGGCAGAGCAGTGGCCCCCAAAGATGTCCACTCTGAGACTCTGTAGACGTGATTAAGGTAAGGATCTCGAGACGGGGAGATCATTCTGGATTGTCTGGGAGGGCCCCATGTACTCACAGGGGTTCTTACATGTGGAAGAGGGAAGCAGAAGTGGGTGTCAGGGTGACGCCAGGTGAGGAAGACTCCACTGGCTGTGGTTGGCTTTGAAGACGGTCGGGGCCGAGGAACAGGACTGCGGGAACCTCCCACAGCTGGCACAGGCAGGGAGATGGATTCTGCCCTGGAGCATCCGGAAGGAACCCAACCCGCCGATGCCTTGATTTTAGCCCACCGGGACCCATGTTGAGCTTCCGTGCCGCAGAACGGCAAGATGATAAATTCGTGTTGTTTTAAGTGAGTATGTTTGTGGTACTCAGTTACGGGAGCCATGGAAAGCCAACACGACCACGTCAAAGAAAGATTTGGTGTGCTGGAATACTGGGCAGGAAGAGGAGAATGGAGTGATGCTTTTATTGCGACGAGCTCGGTGTCGCAATTTTATCCTGTTGTAGATAAACAATGGGAAACCAGCTAAGGATTTTTAAATAGCAACACGAAATGAACGGACTGCTGTCATATTTATTTTACTAAAAACAAACAAACGAACAAAAGCCATGTGTAGCCCCCAGCTTCCCCGGGCAGCTTGATCAAGGGGGTCTAAGCAGAAGAGGCCAGTGGCCCGTAGAATCGCTCTGAAATGACATCACGTGTATGTATGAAATGGGTAGCTTGAGAAGACTCGCTCGCAGTCTGTGATGGGAGGACGTAGGAAGCAAGCAGAAGGGTCGAGCCACGTTTCGATGACTTTGCTTGTGCTCATATTGTCTGCCAACAAGGTGAGCTGTCCTGCTGTCTGCGTGCCAGGCACAGGTGGGCAGGGGGCTGGAAAGCCCCAATTTAACACAGTTAACCTGAGAATGTTGACATCTCACGCGGGCTAACCCTGGCCAGTTGGTAATAGCCGCTCGCAGTGCCGTGGGCTTGTGCTGGCGCCCCGGGAAGTGGCCACGGCCAAGCTGCTGCTTGTTTGCCGTGGGCTCCGCAGGTGGCAGGGGGTGGTGGCAGCTACAATACTAGATGACCTGACGTCCGTGCTTAAATGTAAGAAATGCAGTCACCCCTTCAAAACACATTCAGGTAGTCCCTTTGAGGTCCAAGGCCTTGGTGTCTGCCCTGTAAAAATGTATCATCTGGTGGAGCTGACATCTCTGTGTCTCTGGAAAACCTGAGCTGGAGGAACCCTCTGCCTTGGTGTTACAAGAGTGGCTCTGAATTGAAACTTAATTATATGCAAGGAAAAGTTAGTAGGACAAAAACAGATTTTCCGGACAGCGTGGTAAAGGGAGCCCTGGGCTTATAGTGGAAACAGTAAACATATCTGATACTGGGAACAACAGCAAGACTTGATTAAAAATTACCTTAATAAAAACGAAATTGTATATTCTGTAGCTTCCATTTGCTTAACGTCCTAAGATTTTTTTCCCCCAAAGTCCTCATAGAATGAGGCAACAGTTGTTTTCCATCATGGTGTGCGAGCTCCGTGGAGAGTGACCAGGGGTCCTCAAACTTTTTAAACAGGGGGCCAGTTCACTGTCCCTCAGACCCTTGCAGGGCCAGACTATAGTTTAAAAAAACTATGAACAAATTCCTATGCACACTGTACATATCTTATTTTGAAGTAAAAAAACAAACGGGCAAAAACACTCGCATGTGGCCCGCGGGCCGTAGTTTGAGGACGCCTGGTAGACCCTCCTCTCTCTTGAGTCCACTCTGCCGTGTTCTTTGGGACGCTGCGCCCTTAGCTGTCCCCCTCCCCTCCCCCTTTTAACTCCGTGTCATTTATTGTTGCGTCTCTGCTGCTTGGATCAGAACCCACGCTTTCTCATTGCGCTCTCTCTGAGGGCTCGTCCTGTGCCTTCCCTGGGTTCCGGCCGGCTCCTCTCATCTGTGGCCCCGTGTTCTCTCTGGGTGAGTTGTTTTTCCCCACGACTGCATCCCCTGGGCACCAGTGTCTGGCCTCGCTCATGTCTGTATGTCGTTCCTTCGTTAGTTCTTCGATTCGTTCAACAAATATTGACCACCTGAGATCTTATCATCCAATGGTAAAAAGAAAATGACGGCGAAAATATGAAGTTATGAGTAAAGGTCAGTGAGGAAAGGAGCGTCTGGGGCTACCTGGGGAGCCCTGGAGGGCTTTCGAACCCTGGCGAAGTTGGGGTGTGCCAGGCGTGCGAGGGAAGGGAGGCACAGAGGAGCTGGGGGAGCTCCGGGGAGCTCAGCAAAGGGAACCCGCCTGGGGAAGGGAGAAGCTCCAAAAACAAAGTTACATAGGTGGATGGGAGTCAGACCTTGAAGGAGGACGCATGACCTGCTGAGAGCTTCAGTTTTACGCTGATGCACAAAATGGGGACGTGGACTATGTTTTGGATCAGATCTTCTAAAGAGGCGACTGACTTTGGCAGCAGCATGGTATGTGGATTGCAGGCGGCAAGACTGAGAGGCAGGGCCACGAGGAAGGAGTCTAGCAGAGTGGCGCCAATTAGAGACGATGAGCACATAAACCAGGGCAAAGCCAGGACGTGGTAGCCGGATATTTCGGAGTGAGATCACCAGGACTCGGTGACTGATTTGTTTATCTGGGCAGAGAAGGAAAGGAGGCGTTTTAAACACCTCCTATGTAATTAGTCGGATTATCCAGGTCAGGTGCTGCAGAAATGCGGAAGGCGGCCTGTCTGCGGGCCCGTGGGCTCAGTGCAACGCAGGGGGTGCTCTCTGCGGGGGGCAGGACTTTGCAGCACCGCAGGGACTAACCGCCACCAAGAGTGCCTCACCAGAAGGACTCGGCACAGGGGAGCACAGTGAAGCCCACACCCAGAGCCCTGCGTGAGGGAAGAGGGTGCAACCTCGCCGTCGCTGGGCACAGGCCCTGTGAGAGGTGTAAGCGAAAGGGGGAATCAATTTCCTGACGGCTCCCCAGCCTCTGGGCAGAAGCACTGGGGACTTGCTGAGGGACTGAAAGAAAATTGGTGTGGGGGGGGGCTTTCCCAACTCTGGCTTGAGACAGTAACTCATTTAGAGGCCGGGCTGAAGTGGGCTCCCCGTGATCCGCCGGCGAGAGGGAAGCTTGCTGAGCAGATATTTAGATATAATCCCAGCCCTTTCCTTCCATTGAGCATTCAAGTTTGCTGATGGTGGGAGGAAGGGCATAGAGGAAGCGTTTGCTTCTTGAGGAAGTAAATGGGTCGGAGTGAAGCGCTCCAGCATGGCCCAGTGGCAGGACCCGCCCGCTTGGGGCCGATTCACACCATTCTCATCTGCTGGTTGAAGCAGCACCTCCCAGGACCGTCCCAAGGAGAGCGCTCACCCCTTTCTCCCCCAAAGGCCAGGCTCGCCTGCCAGGCAGGAGGTAGATACACAGTGTTTCTGCTCAAAAAGGCGAACCCCGTTTTCCCTGGCCCTTCGCAGGGAAAGGTGTTTGGGTGAAGATGGCGTTCGTGTTTGGCCCCGGCTTTACCGTTTTACAACCCAGGATGGCTGTGGGTGGCTTAAACCTACAGTGACCAGTGCACTTCTTGCTTAAACCTACAGTGACCAGTGCACTTCTTGCTCGGCTGCTGCTGTCAGGCTCATCCTGTAAGCTGCTACCTGCCTGCTAGAGGCCGTGCTGGCTGCGCCCCTGCCCTGCCCGGCCGCGCCCCTGCCCTGTCCAGCTCCTGCCTGCCTTCTGCCCTTCCTGCTGGCGGCCCCGAGTTGGACGGTGCTTGTTTTCTCTTCAGGGTTTGGACAACCCTCGATGACTTGGTCCCTGAGTCTAGTTCTCATTAGACTTCCCAAAGGTAACCTGTTTTTCTCCGTTTCAAAACACTTTTGAGCCTAGCACCGTGGGAGGCCGAGGCGGGCGGATCGCTGGAGGTCAGGAGTTCGAAACCAGCCTGAGCAAGAGTGAGACCCCCGTCTCTGCTAAAAATAGAAAGAAATGAGCCAAACAACTAAAAATAGAAAAAAAATTAGCCGGGCACGGTGGCTCGTGCCTATAGACCCAGCTACCCGGGAGGCTGAGGCAGGAGGATCGCTTGAGCCCAGGAGTGTGAGGTTGTTACACTCTAGCTTGGGCAACAGAGTGAGACTGTCTCAAAAAAAAACAAAAAACACTTTTGAGGAACTTGAAACTTATTTCCAGAAAACATTTGTTCCAGTCCTTTGCCTTAATGGGGGCTGAGCGTGCCTCCTGTGCCTCTGTGCCCAGGACCTGCGGTGGCCTGTGATTCCCTCTCGCCTCTGTGCATTAGTTTTTGCTTCCTAAGTAATAGATCTTTACTGCCCCAAAGTCCTCTGTATCATTTATCGGAAGAAGCCCCAGAGGCCTTCTTATTAAGTAGAATCCCCGGAGGAGTGCCCTCTTATCCCACAGTTCCCAAGATGGGCACACACAGCCCATCGGATGCATGAGCCTCGCGACTACATACTGCAACCTAGATTTTCATTAATTGGCATACCATGTTTGTCTTTACCTTTACTCGTCTAAACTAAACCATTTCTCCTGCTGGGAAAACTATCCTGTCTCCTTTATCTATCCTTCAGGTCTTGGCCAACCCCAAGGAACATTCTGTGATCTTTTCAGCTTGCCCTCTGAATTTCTGCGGCATTTACCTAGTTTAGCATGTAATTATTTATCACTCTGACTGCAGGTGCCACCAAGATTCTAAGCACCTTTGGAGGAAAGACTGGTCTTAAACTTTTTTTTAATCCCTATAGTAATTATTACTAAGCTGGTAAGAGTAGCTTTATCAATACTTTGAGTTCAGTTTAATTGATGTGACCGAATCCCAATAGTTTTTATCACTTAGGTGAAGCTGACTGCCATCGTTGGAGACACCTGGAAAGTGTGCTCGGCCTAGCAGGGCTTTTTCCTGTCAAAGCTGGGAGAAAAGCAAAGTTCCTTCCTTCAAAAATTGTGTGTGGGAGCTGTTGAATCCCTGTGTTCAACTTGCACCTGGTGGTTTTGTTTAATCAGGATAATTTGCCATACTGTCACACTGTAAAACACGTAACTCTGAAAGACCGACCTTAAGATGTGCACTAAAGTCAGCACAGAATTCTAAAATCATACTGACCGGGACAGTCGTGAGAGTCTGGACATGAACAGCCTTTGGACAGCGTGCCCGGGCTGCGCTGCCCACTCTCTGGTCACTGCCGGCGGTCGGGAGCCCTGGGCTGAGCAGGGAGACGTGGGCTGTGCAGGGGCTGTCCCTGGCGGCTTGGTGGCCTTGCACCGTCTATGAACAGAGCCGCGCAGGCTTGCCCCTGCCTCAGAGAGGGCGTGAGGCTCAGACGGGACAACCTCTGCGGGAGTGTTTTGTCCACCATAAATGCCAGGTGAATCTAAAGGAAGTTATCGTCGGGCTCTTTAGAATTTAATCAGGTAGAGCTTGAATTACCAGGTCTCTTCTGATCTGTTTTTCACCGAGATCCAGTTCCAGTCTCTAAAAACACTTCGCATGTGGGATTCAGAGAAATGATGCAATTCTACTTTGTGATCATGGGCTGGTAAAAAAGGAAGGAAGGAAGGAAGAAAAGCTATTTAACCTCCCTCTCCAGTTGTGGAGCACGCTTTTTTCGAATAGATGGGAGTTTTCTTCTGGTGAAAGCAGAAACCCTGGGTGATCCAGTTCCTGTGCTGTGAATCTGAATGGCCTTAATGGAACCACCAGGCACAGGTGTGAGGGATGGCGTGACATTTTTAAATGTAAGTTAAGTGGGTGATTGCTTTTCATTTCAGCAATAGCACTGTATAGTTCAGGCATAGAAAATAGCCCCCAAAACATGACTCATCATTCTGCAGGCTCGGCCCCCCTTCCGTGTTGCCTTGAGCCCTTGCCCTCGGGGCTGTCTTTGGGGTACACCAGCCTCTTGAGTTCTGCAAGGAAACTGCGGCTGCATTTCCAAAGGCTGACTTTTAAAGAAATCTTGGTTTATATTTTAAAGTTAGTTTTGTGGTTAAAGAATAGATCCATTTACATGTCTGAGACGTGGGTAGATCTTGTAAGAAAGGCAGGGTGAATGTGGATGACCAGCAAGTTAGTAGCAGGTCTAATTTAAAGGGCGCGAGATTAGAATAAGTTCGCTCAGCAGGTACGCAGGCGTCTGCCGTGAGCGGGACACAGCGGTGAACAGCACCAGCCGCGGAAGCCCAGCCCTGGGAGCGCCCGTCTGCGCGGGGCGGACGCAGCACGTAAGCACACGGGAGCTAAGCTCTGAAGACCGAGGGCAAAGGCGGACGGTGATGGTGGGCCCTGCTTTATGTAATGTGGCCAGGGAGGGCCTTGCCGATGAGGGGGCATTTGAGCAGAGGCCTCAGGGTCACAAGGGAAGTGTTGGGAAAGCCTTCCAGGAGGAATGGAGAGTGCCAGGGCTCCCGTGTGCCTGCTGCCTTCCAGGACCAGCAGAGCCCGGGTCGGCGGGGGGCAAGCAAGGGTGCTAGTAAATTGCAAAACTGAGGAATGGCCTTCACTCCCAGCTCTGGTGGGTCTTAATCCTGAAATTCTAAACCAGTCTGCTCTTCCCACCTCACCCCAGAATTTCTGTTCTTGACTTTAACCTCAGGGCGCTTCCCTTTTCGTATCCCAGGAACCTGGTTCTGTCCTTTTGCTGCATGGAGGGATCGCAGCTCCCCGGCCGCAGGGAGACTTGAAGCCGGTCGTTCACGCGGGCCGCGGCGTGGAGCTGCAGGATGTGTTCCTGCTCTGTGTCGTGCTTGGGTACTATAAATACCGTCCCTCAGGCTCACAGCGAGTTACATAGCTCTATTATGGGCTGTCCCAGCACAAAGTAATCAGCCACCCTTTATAAGATTGATTGCGTGTGGCACTGCCCACCCAGTTCCAGAAAAGTGGCTTCCATTTGGCTGGCAGAGAAGCCGTCTGTGTGCCATCACATGGGCAGAGGGGTAGGAGCTGAGAAAGGCACTGGAGCGTCTACGGGATATCCAGAATCAGCAGGAAAATGCAGACTCACGATTGTCAGGCCCCGAGGCATATTTGAGAAAGCACGTTAAGAATATTGCCGTCTGGTTTATAGACCGTGCTCTGCAGGCTGCACGGGGACCAGGACCGCGGCCCAGCCTGGACTTGCGGGCAGGCAGCCGGGGTCAGCAGCTCCTCAAAACGCCTGTCTGCCACGCGGGCTCCTCTGGCCATTTCTCCAGGCCAGGGGACAGTTCTGACCCATTGATGTGTCCAGACATCCATCAGCTCCTTCCTGGCTTGACTCCGAATTTAGGAGCCTCTGCATAATTCCATCAAGAACTTCTTGGGAAATGGGCTGGAGATCAAATAGAAACGAGAAGAACGGGAAGTCGGCAGGAATAGTGCTGTAGACTAGCTGGTGACATGACGAATTAATTGAACTAGAACAAGTGTTTGGGTCTCCCTGTGTGCACACTCCAAATGGGTAGCGAGAGTGTTTTGAAAAGACATATTTTAACGCGGGGCGAGGGGATGTTGGAAAAGAATATTGCAAAGGTGGAGACAGGCAGAGAAAGACAGAAAGCAGCTCCAGGTACTTCTGAACCAGCTCTAGGTTGAATGTGGAATCCGATAAACATGGCGTCAGAGATTAAGGAAAAACGCTAAAATGGCATCCTCACCCTGCTCTCCGCCTCGGCGTGTCTTGGGCATTGGCCTGGCAGCAGGAAGATGCCACCAGGGCCCCTGTCCCGTTTGTATTCCGTTTCCAGATTTGGTTTGTTCCCTGGATCCTCGGACTTCTCAGGAAATGTCCCTCTGATCAACTGGGCATTTGTATTGACTGGGTCCAGAACTGTTGTAGCCTAGTGGTTTAGAATGAGAATTTGAAGAATTTATGCACTGAAACATCAGTAAACTCTTCTGAAAGATGTACCTGTGATCAGAATAGCCTTCATCTCCTGTCTCAGCTGCTGGAGCAATTGTAAAGTGGCCTTTACGGAACCAGGAGGTTGTAACGTAAGCCCAGGACCAATCTGGGATCGTTAGTAGCAGTCACAGGCTTTTTATACTGGTTCTAATCCGCTAAATTTCTTGCATGACCCTGTGCAACCCTCACCTTCTCTGGGTTCCCGTTATTTGTATTAAGAAAAACCTTTATGAAAAGATGTCCAGGTTTTTCCAGGTAGAGTGTTCTAGCTCTAGGAACAGATATGTGTGATAGACCCGTTTTTATCTTGTCTGATAACCATTATGTCTGTAGAGGACAACCTGGAATATAATTTGTTTTTCTCTTCCTCCTCTGTAAGGTTTTTATGATTCTCTGTTTTAAAAGACTGTAGTAACAGGTTCTTTGGGTACTCAGTTCTGATCAGGCTTAATCAACACTTGTATTTAGTGGGATATCGACAGTAGCTCACCTGCATATTAAAGTGATTTTTTTAAATTGATTTGACAACCTGGGCAATTTAAACATTATGTGTCTGAGAGCTTTATTTTGTATCATTCTTACTTTTGTTTTTGTTTGTTTGAGACAGAGTCTCGCTCTGTTGCTCCGGCTAGAGTGCCGTGGCGTCAGCCTAGCTCACAGCAACCTCA